>OZ026828.1:7541485-7770223 GCA_964023185.1 Macaria liturata | reverse complement strand
GTAATGCGTAAAGCGCCCTCCCTCGGGGCTCGAACAAACAAACTTCGTAAACAAAAACCGGATTTGTGTACGCGAAGTAATTTAATTGTAATAAAAGACTCGCGTCGATTATGAGTCTAAGCGAGTTAAGGAGTATAGATAAATTCGTTTGTTCTTGTAAAGGAAGTAAATTTACTTCGCATGTGGAGGACGAAGTTGGGGATTTAAGAAGATGTGTGCTTCGCGAATTTATAATGTTTACATGAGGTTATTGAATAATCCATTTGGAGCGTCGCGAGCTCGCGGCTCAAGCACTTGGAACTTTGCAACTCTCGCGGCGGCTGGTTTGCTGCTTGGGTGACATTATTTATTTATACTCTTGTAATATTCTCTAAAAATTTAACAAAATTGGAAGTAATGTTTACTGGAGTAGGTAAAAAGTCTAATAAACAGTTGAGAAAAATAATATTTTGATTGATGTCAAGTGTTTTTTACCGTGCTAAACGCCAGTAATGCTGTCAAAACTGCTCACAAAGTGTTTTCAATAAAAGAAATACTATAAACCTATATATATATAATAACTTATAACTACCCATACATAAACTTGCATATTCACATTACTATCCGAAATGACTGCAGTGCCTATAGAGGCACTTAAACAGGCAGACTAGAGCGAAGTATGTTTCATTTTAGTTTGGAGTTTAAAAAGCACGAAAGTTCGCGCAATTTGCCGACTTTGTCTGTTTTATACGTTTTCTGTAATATTATAGTTTTGGCGTGAGTTTGGACAACTTATAATATATTATCTGAATTTTGACTACATGTATGGTGTCGCCTTGATTATTGTTGGATTGATCGAAACCTTATAAAGCTTTTATTGTTACGAGTTAACATTGATTTAGTAAGGATGTACATGAGTGAATACAACGGTGTCGTTTAGAGTTTTTTTATTACTATAAAAGAGACAAAACATACCTATCAGAAACCAATTTAACAAACTCCACGACTCTCAGTAATGAGGAAATATAAAGGAGGAGGAGGAGGAACCAAGTAGATCAGTATTTCAAATTAAGTTTTCATTTAATTCAATATTCATGATCACATTAATTTTATACTTCAATTCGCGTAATACATTAAAACTATCACAGCTTTAAATAACGTTTGAATAATGTTACGTAATTTCGAATTTGTAATAAATTAATTGTTCATTCACAACTGCGGTTGCAATAAGTGTATTTGATTAAAATGCTGCATTTACACTAATTCTACACAATTGTATATATGGAGTTGTAAAGTAATATTTTCTCTCAGTTAAACGAGTTATAACAAACCGGAAACAGGAAACAATACACGCAAATGAATACGAAATGGAGAAGCAATTGAATTAACTCTATCAATTGAATACACGGTTTAATATTTTGTAATATTTATATAGGCTGGGGAGTAAAGATGTGTTACATTAAGTTCCACTCTCTCTCTCTCTCTCTCTCTCTCTCTCTCTCTCTCTGTGAGTCATATTTCCTCAAGCCACGGAAGAGACATGTCCTCGGATATTGTCATAAGTTCCTAGTATTTCCTATAGTTCCTACTAGTCATTGATAAAAACTATCAAAGAAATATTTTTGATACTACAAACAGGATGCAGCTAGTTTTTGGGATTGTTTAAGTGAAGATATTATTGTGTTTGCTATACCTAATATATTCCCTAAATTGAAAAAAAAACAGACCCAATAAATCCATTCTTTTAAATTGACTATCAAAAGATATCAAACTTTGTTTTAAACAGTATGGTCAGTTTGTTCGAACCGTTTCTTAGCAACCACCTAGAGCATCTAATTTTATCTTGATAACTAGTTTGAACCCGATACGAAAAAGGATTTTTATATTTGAGTTCATTAACCCTGTTTTATCCGGATATTCTTTGGACTCTTGACTTCGTTTTGGTTTCATATTAATTCCGGTACTAATAATAAAATAACAGTCGTTTGACACGGATACAGAAATTTAATTAAAAAGTATGATTCAGTTGAAACTGAAGGGATAAAAAGAGGGGGGAGCTCTCCCCTTGGCCATAGAGTTGACCCCCTGTGACCCCCGTCATTGTAGGGTTAAAATTCATGGCGCACTCTTGACCCGCTTCGGAAGGAGCCTTTGTTTCGATATGAAAAATTAATGAAACACTGTAAATGTAAAATGGCGACTTGAAAGAAATTATTCCAACCGCAACCACTCTGCCCTTGAAAAGAATTTGAATATCATTGTCGTATTGTGTTTTTGTTTTTGCCTCGTTATAAGATTTGGTGACAGATTTTGAATTTGTATGCGAGAGGCTTTTTGGATGTTTTATTAAAACCATACTAATATTGATGATGATTTCTGTGATTTGTTTTATACATAATGTTAAAACATACAAACATACAATATACCTAAATAAAATTTGAAGCAAAATAAAATAAACAAATAATAACTGGTATTTTGTGTTATTTATATTGTTTTAAAAATTATTATTATTATTTATATTGTTTTTATTTTAAAAACATCTTTTCTAATATCAATACGACGCTGTAAAATAAATACTATGATGTAAAAAAAGTTGTGTTGAGAAGGGCTAAAAACGTACATATAAAGATTTCTTCATAAGCAAACCAAGAACTCCATAACTTAAACGACAATTCATAAATCTCAGATTTTAATACAGCCGGCGTAGCAACCTGCGTAGCTCCTCTACGGCGTAGCATGTGCTACGAATAGGCTATAACCATAGGTATGTAAGTACGGGCGTCAATGCATTTTCGGATCGTCGGCTTTTAGCCTTCAAACTTGTATCGCTATGTTTTTACCTTGTGTGTACTGTACACTGTTAAGATGTTATAGAGATTTTCGTATGTGCTTTTGTGTTGAATTTGAGGATAACAAAATAATAAAAAGTTTTGGAAAGATTTAATTAGTTATGCTTGATAAACTACAATGATTTTATGATAAATTTAAAAGTTATACAGGTATAGGTATTTCTTGAAGTTACCAAACGCTACTTAGGTACATAACATCAGGCAAGATTCAGTCAAGTGTGAGTTTAAGAAGTAAAAAGTAACTTTGTTATTATCAAATATCAAAAACCTTAACAATAAACCATAGAGACTTATTCCACAACCAAATATTCCCAAAAAATATGTTCACAAAAACCCTCCAACAAACCTAACCCCGAAAGCCTACATACAACCTGAAATTCATCATATTCAGTTCGCAGGTGTGTTACCTCATGTAGTTTGTCAAAGTATAAGTAATATTGTGAACTATTTGTCTGTCTGTTGTAAGACAGCTGTAGTCTATGTAAATATATTATGTACCAGTAATTAGAGATATATATTTTTGTAGGTATTGTATAATTTTGTCTAGGTGGTGTTAGTTTGACAAGTAATATTGAATAAATATCTGAATATTAAATTAAGATACAAAACTACAAATGAATTGGCTTCTTCTAGACAAGCTATAGAAAAAAGCAAAAACTAAATACTATGTAAACTAAATAAAAAGCTTATATTTGAAAACTTATTACAATTCAACGTAGAACTCTACAAAATACTGGAACTTTTTAATGTCTATAATACTTTTTAGTCACTACTATTATTTATTCTTAGCTTAAAACTTAACCCAACTTAAGCCACCATTCCGATAGAACAAAGAATCCCCTCGCCCAACATCAAAGCGGCACCTTAATCTACCAAAACCTGTTACACCATAACTAACATTATTACAAATATTATTTATTCATAGTGTGAAATTCACCCTCGAGAGTGGTAATTTATTTAAGGCCCGTCGTGCCGGATTCATCCGTTACCCGCCCTTAAATAACAGCCGGTCATTGACCTCGTCTTGAAACTACACTTTACGAGTGTTCGGGACAGATAGGATCACTTAGCTACTATATTTATAGCTAAAATGTTATTAATTTTATTTATATATAAGTAGGCATGAAACACATAAGCCTATTCCAAACCAAAATAATGAAACTGCAAAGAAAACTTAAATTGTTTCACTTTTATACTCACATCGTAACAAAAACATTTGCATACTGCAAGAAAATAAAATATACATTTTTGTTTTATTTTTGTCATGTTGTGTTGTGTGACAAAATTAGTTAGGAACCAGTTTTTTCGAAGGTCCAATGCATGTTATCTTGTCTTATTTTGTGTTACTGTCAGCAAGAAAATGAGTTTCATAACCCCAAGTGCAACTTTATGAAATCTCTCCTAACCAATTACAGTTTCTCGCTTTGCTTTGTAACATGTTACAACTTGTTACTTCGCCTGTTACCGCTCCCAGTTGGAATGTTCCAGATTTATCTGGATTTTTCTAAAATCAAATAGATTTAACAATTGATATCTTTTATTTTATCGAATCGGGTTACATTTTAAAAGCTGTGAAAGTTTTTGAGTCGGAATTTTCGTAACGTTTTGGCTTTCAGGGTTCGGACGTGTTGTTTCTGGATTTCAGCGGGTTTCAGCGGTTTCGGGCAGATTTAGCGGCAACAGCGGCTGGTATTGATTCAGCGGCCAGCGGTGCTCAAATGGCGGTGCTTTTGTTTACAGTTTGGTTGTTATCTCGCACCACAGTCGGGAAATAGTAAAAAATTCATGTGTGGAGCAAAGTTTGGAAGCCATTGGTGTTTTATTCGGTCTGCTCCGTTGGAAAATAGAAACTTTAATCAAATTATCCCGTTGAATTTGTTGCAATTTCTAGTGGGGTTTTATGCCGTTGAAGCATGTGTACTGTGTAGTTAATAGTTAGGAACAAATATTACAATAGAACTTACATTACGAGTATATACATATTCTTATGCGAAAGTCGTATAAATTAGATGTGTTTTGTAGTAAAAAAAAAATTATAGCATAAGCTGCTAAAATTAAAATGTTATTACTATGAACGACTAATATGAACTTAACATAACAGTACAAACAAAAGAGATGACAAAAGGACTAAAACCGGTTATTGTCTCTGCTGCCATTACCGACTAAACCACACCATCTGAGTACCGTTTTACCTCTGGAAAGCTTCGAATTACCAATTAACATGCACAAAATACCGGTACCATCGAGATAACTGCATTTTTAACCGCTATTTTGTGTACATTCTCTTATTAACTGTAACTTTCATATCGTAACGGTTTGCACTAAATGCAAGTTGTTTTTTACGAACAGCAATTTCTTTTTTACGTGGGATAGGTTTACGTTTGACTACAGCCTGCCTGATGTTAGCATTAAATTAGCTTATGTGTTTACTTTTTATTCATCAGAACTGCGCTGTTTTTTTCTTGTGGTGTTCTGCTGAACCAATCTGAACTCTATTGTGTTTGTAATAGTGAATATAATGTTGTAGCCAGTTTTTGTACGTTAATCTTTGACTCATCGAGTTTTCTGAAATAGAACGCTCTGTGGAAATGATGAGATTTTGATGTTTTTACGTGTGCTTTATTATTTAGTAAGTAGAAATTGAGTACCTACATATTTTCGTATCCCAAAAATTTTGCAGTCTGTATTTTTAGAACTCGGAAGTTTTAACATATCCATCATAAACAATGTTAATAATATATTTAACGGCCACATTAAACTCTAAATTTTAACTGCATAATGTACGTACATAATTATTATTTCTGAAAATGTCCAAACCTGCGGTTTTAAATTCAGTTTTTCGGTGCTATTTGTGCGGACATACTTGTTTCTGTGAAGAAAAATATGGCAACATTTATCTAGAAAATGCATAGTATCTTGTGGCGTGAAAATATGTCTCTTGCTTTCTGAGACTATTTGATAAACGTTGTAATTTATGTATAAACGAGAATGTTACTCATTTATGTTCGCCAAGTATTTAATATGTTGATTTTGTTTTTGATGCCATCGTACGCAAGTAAAGTTTCTTCTGGATTTTATTTACATGTTAGAAAGAGGGACCTACGTTCAGCACTGGCTAGTAACGGGCTGATAATGGTGATGAAAATAGTTTCATACACACTCTTATATGGTGTTAATGGTGAACCGACTTATATTTATTAATTAAACATAGATAGATTTTTTTTATTGCAACACGATATTCATTACAAAGAAATAAAACAAAAAAATATACTAGTGCCACAAGTGGCGGCCTTATTGCTAAAAGCAATCTCTTCCAGGCAACCATTGGACGTAAACATAACATTTTAAGTTCAGTTATTTTTTTTATGCAAGAGACAAACTTGTTAGAGCATATTTTTATTACAGCTACGTTTAACACAGAAGAAAGTAACATAATATAAAGCAATGTTCATATCAAGCTCTTCTCCAACTTTGCTCGTGATATTAATTATTGTCTTAATTACAAACAAGCTTACTAATAGTTCAGAGAATACTTATTAGTTCTCGACCCTCCTTGACACAATAGACCATCTAACGAGCACAAATGGGCGCAAACGTGCATAAAACGGGCACAAAATGAGCACAAAATTAACACTAAGTCTGTAAATGGAGACCTAGGCAGACGTGTGAATTTATTACTTCACTTGTATCAGGGAATCTTCTCTTGTGTATCATATAAGACATTTTGTGAAAACATAAAAACAGACAAAATGAATTATACAAGCAAAAGTTTGTATGTTCAATGTGTTCATTTGTTTCCTTGACACGGAACAACGGCTACATAGATTTGGACTGAATTTAGTGCGGAGATAATTTTAATCCTAGTTTAACTATAGCCTTTTTATCCCGTATCAGTATAACATAGCGTACCTGTACATATGAACGTATTATAGTCAATATTCACACACACACACATACACACACACACATTACATATTGTTCCCTGTACAAGAAAAGCAGATTATTAACCGCTAGAATCAGATAAGAATACCAACCAATATTTTTTGCCCGATTTTTTCTCCCTTTTTCAAGATGCTCCATATCGTGGTTAGTCTATAATATATCTGGTGCATTTAGTGCATTATATAGTTTTTGCTCTACAAAGTCCGGCGCAGGACCAGGAAGTATGCTTTTAGCGATTTGGAGTGCACGACTTCAACCCACCTTAAAGACATCTGTATAGTGGAATCAGTCCGACACGCATATGTGCAAACACAAACATCGATTTTTTATACTAGATCGACTGACGGTATCAGAACTCACCGGATGCTAAGCATTTATGGTTGCCGAAAAAAACATATGACAGGTCTTCTTTTTCTTGCCAGTATGATTTAACACGTTTGCAATCAACGACGATTGAACTTTGTGATAAAACAACGATCACAAAATTCAAGATGTTGGCAACTATGAGACCACGATGTGCTTCTTTTTTATGTAATAAATGCTCACGCTTGACTACAACTCGCTAAATTGTCTTTTGCCTTTATCTCCCCAAGAAAACTCTGTCAATTGTGTTGCAGTCCAAACCCTCAGTAATAAGAAGGGTCACCTGAAATGGATGTTTATTGATTTCTGATAGGATATGTTTAACAAACTACTTTTAATTAAAGGCAGATACATATCTTTAAACATGATTGTCTACGAATGCACTCGACAGTAGAATATTCTAGACTGCCGGCTTTTTGTTAAATAACTTATTCAGCAGCTGTATTAAATTTCTCTTTGTGTCGAAAAAAATATATTTCTAACCAAGATGTTAGTTATTGCTACGTGTGTTTTTGTATCAGACGTATTTTTATGATAGCTGTGAGTTTTAGGTGTAGAAATGTACGACATTATTGCTGGGCCTACATATATTTTAAAGGCAATGTTTCGTTTTAAGACTCATCGTTGCCTAACTTCATATGTTTTTTTTTCTAAATAGATACATCGTATGCATTCAATCGCTAAAAAATATTTCACCTTTAATGTTTAGTGCCTGATTCCCTGTTCCCCACGCACTATAATCCAGCGATCTTCAAAGAGAGAGTGAATCGGTTCTTATCGTGTAAGCACGCTCCATCTAAGGCATTTGCTTACCATCAGGCAAACAATGGCCAAGTGCATACTCGTTTAAGTTTAAAAAAAGTGAATATAAATAAATAAATCTGAATTGTTTTGCATTATTTAACTTCCAGCGGTACAAATATGAGTACACCTTAATACATGTCTTCATAAAACTCCGTCGTAATGGCCCGTGGTGTGGAACCGATGTTTTTCATCATTTGTCATAATTATGTTCACATTTTGCCGAACAAGCCCAGGTGGGGTTTACTTTTTACTTTGTTTCGGACCGCAGGAAGGCCGTAAATAAAAGCATATTTTTCAGGAAGCCTGAAAATAATTAGGAATTTTCGGAAACATTTTTGGAACAAAGTCTATAAAAGTTTTCTCAAAACAATGTTTACTGTTCTCTTATAATACTGTTTCAGCTCTCCATTTACATGAACAATATGAATGAATGACAAGTACATACTTAACGTATGTGTACACAGTACAATTAATACATTCAAGACAATTTAAGGATGGGTGACCGATCAATTGTACATAATACAAAATTAGTTTCAGTTTGTTTGTAACTGTTTCATTTAAAAATCCCTGACAGTAAGCTATAACAGTAAAATAAAACTTCATATTTCCACCTCTAGAGTAATAAAATAGACGCAAGTAAATCTAGCTGCTATTAAAACATAAACTTATAAAGTCTTTGTGATAAAACCGAGATATTTTCACAGTTATCGCTAATTTTATGGACAAACAGTAAAGTCTTTACATTTATTGCTATACGTTATCTAAATACCTCCCAAGAGAGAAATAACCATCACAAAATAGACAAGTTATTTTTTACTTAGTTTTCTTTACATTAAACACAAAGTTATATTGTGAAAAGAAGCCCTAAACCCAAAAACGTCTAATACAATGCAGCAATGTATTAAGATGGGAACATATTAAGTTAGCCTATAATATCTCCATTCAAGAAAGTCTAAAATAAATTGCAAAATAAACCTTATTTATTATTTTCATTTCCCAACAAAGCGAGTATGTACGAATTTCAATACGATAAAAAAATCGTATCGGAAAAAAGCAATTGCCAAAACGAGCCGCAAGAAACGATACTAAGTGTTGTAATAAAATAAGATGTTATTATAAGTGTGGCAATTATAGCGCTTTTAGCCGACACTTGCGAGGAAGGAAACGAAATAACTATACTTGTTGGCAGTTTTGCCTAACACCATCTTAGGGGGTTAATATGGAACTGAAAAACCCGTTATGTATACGATACGTCTCGCCTTGCGATGTCATCAATATTAGTCCCGGAAACGTATGACGTGAAATGTACGTTTAGGTATATTCAAAATTCGTCCGAACAGTGTGAAGAAAACACCAATCAATTTTTAATTTTTTTACATAATAATATATTTCTTCACAAATTTTTCACGAGTTCCTGCGGGTCTATGAGTTTATATAGAAAGTTTGGAGTAGGTATATGTATTACAACGAATACACAATAAAAAAATAACTTTTATTCTACATAAATCTTATAGTAACCCCCAGTAATAGGTACAATACCTAGTCTCAAGTATGTACCAAGGTAGCAATATACTTAGCGACTTTCTGACATAGGAATATGTTGTTTAAAGGCTTGAATATTATATAAGTTTTTATTGGCACGTCTTTTACTGATACCTAGGTAATATTGTAAGAGACAAAATTTACAACGTGACAAAAAGTTAGGAGAACAAATATTAATTTTATTGATTTACAGATAAGAAAGTAACTTTTATCACGTTTGCCATCTAATTTCATGTAAAAGTATTTAAGGGAAAAAAGCAATCATTTATTTCTGTAAAGGACTTAAGATCATCAATAATGAGGAATAAAAATAAAAAAGAAGTAGAATAAAATATTCATTACATGAGACGTATGTTGCGACTTCCAATGTTAAGCAATAGTTAACGCGGTAAATCCTTGGATGGGTGACCGAAAAGTGGCATTACATTTTGGGCGCTTCCGTGGGTTGGATGATACGTTAAATTGTAGGTCTCGACTATTCGTCTGGTACGGCAGTCGTTGTCAGAGGCCCTTCGGGCTGCTTGATAAACTCTCGACACTAGAGATGGTCACTCTCATTCGATAAGAAGAAGAGACATGAGACGTACCTAATCAAAATGTAAGTATTAAATATTTCCGATCCAGAAGCACCAGGATTTATACTAGATTTTAGGTCACGATCATAGATTTACTGAAATCACATTCTTAATGCATAAACGGTACCTATTTACTTACTTGTAATTCGAATTAAAAAAATAGCAAGCAAGCTCCAGAGTTTATATCTAACTGTTCTATTTATAAATCCAACGTTTAAACTCCAGAAGCGATCAAACAATGTGTTTTTCAAACGAATATTTCGATTGTACAAAGACTTTTCGCATCAAAGGCGAATTTCATACGCTATGCCAACTTAAACCTACACTCTGGAGGCTACTGTATCTTTACATACGATTTCAAACCTTATTTGTTGAGAAATAAAGTCTAGTATGTTTTTAATAGTTGATCGTTGGTGTTGAAAAGTGAACTTTATCGCACTGAAAATAGAGTCGTGATAGATTTGATTAAAATAAAGATAATAGTAAAGCAATGTTGGCGACAGCACGAAAATGATTCCCAATTACTGGTGTTTGGGTGGTATCTGTTTTAATACGTTTGACACTCGGTATAAAGATGTATCTTCGTATCTTTGATTACGGCTGCATGCGGGCTGCGGGCGGGCTGCGGGCGGGCTGCGGGCGGTGTTTTTCTTTATTTATTCAAATTAGCAGGAAATGGAGGCCTTGGTGAAGGTCCACAGAAAGTTGTACTCGGAATTTCAGTTAAATTTACTTACTATTTAATTTTGAAACTTGATGTTTGAGATTGTTTTTGATTAATTACAAAATGGAACTGGTGCACTGGTAATGAAAGTCATAATCATTAATAAAAATTATATATTATGTACGTTTTTTTATGGCCTGTGCGGTACTGCCGCAATTTCGCCAATGTCACGTCACAAGAGAAACAACTGTTTATTTGATTAGCCAGTAAATACAATGAAGTTGAATGCAGTTGGTCGGTAGATTATGTAAGTTATGAAAAAACAAACAAGCACGACTAGCCAAATGCGAATTAAAACGTAAAGTTAAACAATAGCATGACACCCTCCTCAAATTAAATGATATTCATCAATTTGTTCGTAAGTCAACATCATCAATATCCCTCAGAATTCGTTCACAAACTCGGCCATCGTCTCGTTGAATATTTTCCGGTAAATTTGGCAAAAAACCATCGAAAGGCCCACTAATGATCCAATTTACAGTTTATGTTAACTCATTCACTTCCATTTTATTTAAACTAACTCAAGCAAAGATGAAAGACCAATATGTGCAAACGTTTAAAATATTCTATGATTGAACTGTCACAAATGTGTCAAGAAACTAAAGTGTGAAAAATACTTCCTTACTTACATAGTATACTTAGACTTCTAAATCATGAGGGGTCATGATAATAAAAAATCTTCAGACTTTTTGATGCTTGAGTTTGGGCTAGTGTTCTCTTGAGCTAGTTTTGATAGTCCAAACTTTTCTCATAATTCATTTTCGTCACCTCTGGATTCTAGTCTAGTATTTTTTCTATTTCTTTATGTAGGTTCTATATCCTGTGGAGCTATAGAAGTTACTAAAGCTTACTTGTACAACAATTCTTAAACGCATTTAGTGACAAACTAATCAAGTATAAAAAAACAATTAATATGTTTTAGAATTGCGAAGCAACCTTACCTTAGAGGGCCTTACCTAAACATCTAGGAGAGATATTTAATAAAATAATTGATTCGATTTGATTTAACCTTTGATAGAATTGTTTATCTCGTTTTCAATCTCAAGGCATTAGAAATCTTTTTCCGTTGCCATGAAAACGGTGACTAATTGTCAACTCGCTGACAGACAGCGCACCTGTGTCCTACTCTCTAGGGCGTAAAAATCTTTATAAGCTAGTAAATAGGTTTCTTCTAAGCAGCGGTGCTACATAAATACACCACGGCGGTGCTAAACCAGAGTATTTTTTTTGCGAATGTAGCGCTCAGAGTAAATATATAGGTTTCTTCTAAGCAGCGGTGCTACATAATTACACCACGGCGGTGCTAAACCAGAGTATTTTTTTTGCGAATGTAGCGCTCAGAGTAAATATATAGGTTTCTTCTAAGCAGCGGTGCTACATAATTACACCACGGCGGTGCTAAACCAGAGTATTTTTTTTGCGAATGTAGCGCTCAGAGTAAATATATAGGTTTCTTCTAAGCAGCGGTGCTACATAATTACACCACGGCGGTGCTAAACCAGAGTATTTTTTTTGCGAATGTAGCGCTCAGAGCAAATATATAGGTTTCTTCTAAGCAGCGGTGCTACATAATTACACCACGGCGGTGCTAAACCAGAGTATTTTTTTTGCGAATGTAGCGCTCAGAGTAAAAAATATTAGGTTTCTTCTAAGCAGCGGTGCTACATAATTACACCACGGCGGTGCTAAACCAGAGTATTTTTTTTTTGCGAATGTAGCGCTCCGTGTTCTGTGCCTAGAGACAACAAAATCTCAGAGAAGAATTGAGAAAATAGAAGTCAGTTAAAAAATAAACAGACAAATAGGTTGTTAATTACTTAGAGAGAAGACATTTTGGTGTCGTTATTTTTCAAACCACCTTATGAGTAGATGGCGCTGGCAAAGTTATACAGAGTACTAAATTTAAGGTTTAACGTTAAAAAAAATATGATGGCAAAAAAAAATCTTTAACATACAAATTTAAATCAAATTTTTAAAGCAAAAATTATTTTATTACTCCAAGATTTGCAGTCACTTGCAAAGAATCAAATAAATAAATAAATATTTCAGGACATATCACACAGCGCCATCTAGCCCCATACTAAGCTTACGCTTGTATCATGGGTACTAGATAACGGATATAATACATATATACTTTTTCTTTTGTAAATACATACTTATTATACATAGAAACGACCAGACTTAAGACTAGTAATTACAAATTTTAATATTCAGAATTACTTGTGCCATGCGGGAATCGAACCCGCACCCCTAGATTAGAAGGCAGAGCCACTACCAACTAAGCTAACGGAGCAGTCAAAGTGCAGAGATGAACATTTCATAAAGAAGCAAGCAATATAAGCCACTTTAACTTTGTACCTAAAGGTAAAGTTATACTCTATACTTGTAGAGGCGGCTTTTGTGTCAAGTGAGATATTGGAATATACTCTTAGAAGCTTGCTGTAGCTTGAATCTTCTTTACGTGTTTGTCTAGTCTATGATAGTACTAGTTTTATGGATTTTATATAGTACATTTTGTATACTGACATATTTTCAATTTAACATGAGGTCAGATAAAGATCTTTACTTAATATAAAAGTATCATCTGTCATGGTTATAATAAAGAGTCATTGTAATTTGTTCTAAAAAAGCTAGATGGGCAAAATATTTTACCCGATTTGCGCAGTGTTTATAAATTTAAATGTGTTAAAATTCGTTATCGTCTAAATATATATGTAAGTACCTTAATTAAATCGTTCGCAAGAAATTCTATTCCACAATACTGGTTCCTAACTAGGCCTAAATCTGTCAAAACCACAAAAAAACTGGTCCCAAACAACTCAATATCAATCGAAAATATCTACAAAGAAACTCATTTAATCCAGAACCTTCTATTAAGGTTCCACATCCGTCATGTTGACACGTCAATGGCGGCGGAACTCTGCAATTATTTACCCGGGCTCTGGGAGGAAAGTAGGCATTTTATTAGTATTTATTGTTGCCTACAATAGCTACTGTATGCGGCTAATCTATGGCCTCTCTACGATTCTAGCAGCCTTTATTGTGAGGGAATAAACTCTGAGATCTGCTATTGTGGAGTCTTTTACGGGTTTTGATAAATAAGATAAATAAATTATTGTAAAGACCGCGTTAACAACGCTTTTATTCAATATTGGTAGGGAATAAAGAATGTTTAACTAAAGTGATAAATCACATAACAGGTATTATACACATTATTTTATATATTTTAACAAATCTTAATGGTCTGTGTTGAACAAGTAACCGATTTTATTTTAATCACAAAATAATGTTCATCTAATAAGGCGGCTTCATTAACTCTCGGCACCAGAGTTCGCCACTCTCATTCGGTAAGAGGAAGAAAATAATGTTACAAATTATTATTCAATTCACTCGCTGTATACAAAAATAACGAAACCACTAACTGCATCTCTGCACACATTCAAATGAGTATATACTTACCAATGTTTTTTACACGACTAATTCGCTAAATGCTTTTATACTCTGAATAAACTGCAACCGATGAATGTAAGTAAAACAGTCGTAAATCTGGCGCCCGTGGACACCCACCTGCAGCCAAATATAATTTATTTATACCAACTTTGCAAGTTTTTGTTTGTGCTTTTTGTTTAGCTGCCACTTTAATTAAAAACAATAATCACAAGAACAAATTCTACTGGAAAGTTATTGATTTGGTGTTTGAATTTTAGGTGTATTTCTATTTTGATGACGATAGATATCCTATAGATAGTTATAGGTTTGCTTACCTTACGCCCTTTTTAAAAAGTAATTTAGCCGCTATTAGAAGTATATATTTGGTTTTAAAAAAACTATAGTAATTGCTACATGCCTTATCGTTTAAAGCAATTTCTACCAATAAAAAAGTACACGCTTCTGCCCAATACAAACCAATAACAAAGTACTTGCCCAATACAAAATAAAACGGAACATTTTAAGGCAGAATAAACCCACTAGTAATATAAATATTTCTGCATGAAATATGGCCAAATCATAAAGTCAAATCTGTTTTCATCGAGCAAAGTTCGAACGCTAACAAAATAAACAACCTCCAGCTAAACCTATTTGAATGTTGCTTCCGCCATCTTTTATATACAAACTTGAACGTTTCTTGGGCATCATTTAAATTTTATCCTTATTTTAAATGAACAGACTCAAAAATTAAGCGAGTGTGGCTCAGTGGTTCCAGTGTCTGCTTTTCATCCAGACGCACCATCCGGCCCTACACCAATGACTTGTATTTTCAAGTTACGTGTGGATTTTCACTCGCTTAGCGGTGAAGGAAAACATCGTGAGTAAACCGACATGTTTGAGGACCACAATATCCGAGGACATGTGTCTTCCGTGGAAGACTTCTTCTTCTTTTTTAACATATCATAATATATGATTAAACGAACTTACAAAGTGAAGTTCGATCAATATTATATGAGTAAGTTTCATGCTTCAGATATAATAAACATGGTAGTGTTTTTATCCTACAGGCAACATTGTACGAATTTTAGAGACTGATTTGACTATAGTCAATACAAGTCAAGTTAAGTCCTTCTAACTTCAACTACTACTAGCAACTAGGAAGCCATCTTGATAACCATCTTGAATGTCGTCCTCATTCTTTATAGAAACCAGATAAGCACACAAAATGTACCTATGGTTAGGGGTATTTTGGGAGGGCTGGGAGTATATATCTTCGCATGAAACTTACTCATATAATATTGATCGAACTTCACTTTGTAAGTTCGTTTAATCATATATTATATTTCGTAAATTTCATGCTTCAGATATAATAAACATGGTAGATGTTTAGAGAGTACAATTTTGTGTTAAATAAACTTAAGAAATGATGGTATATTAAAATATACAATAATTTATTGAGAAACTTAAGTATACTATAACTCGACATACTCTCTATAGGAGATAAAAATATTAAATTAATTTAAATACTTAGTAGGTAACTTACAGTAGATAATATACAAACTTATAGTTAGGTATGTAAGATAGTGAGTTGATAAATATTAAATATTAACTTTTTAGTTTCCATAATTGCTATATACATCCATCACTGCTGACAAGTCCCATTGTATTTAGACATTAAGTTGTGATAGGAAAGCCATTATTATATGTACGGCTTGACTGGGCGCTCTGTAGGAGTAATGTGATGCAGTCGTTTAAACGTATTACATTAGAAAATTATAATGGGAACGTCAAAGCTTTGTCATTAATAAAAAAGTTGCAAAATTTTAAGAATCTAAGAAAATAGCGTAAACGCATAAAACATGATAATCCCCGTTCGATAGTAAATACATTATGCGTGGTTTAGCTTGGGATTCTCAGCGCTCTCGAAGAAAAGACACCGAAGGTTATTTACTTTAATCCCGGTATGGGAATGTTATATCACTTAAAAACTTGAGCACAATTTTCTTTCGAAAAGTCGGTAACATTTTTTGCAGGTAGGTTATCGGAAGGTAGATACGAAAATATTTCGACTCACCCAGATTATCTTCGGCATCTCATGACGAATGCACAATTAAATTCCAAAACGTTGAGTCCATTGTAACTTGTGATTTAAAAATTAACCAATTTCATTCCAGAATCTTGCATCCGTTATATCTTATGATTTAACAAATTTACTTTAATCCCGGCATGGGAGTGTTTTATCACTTAAAACTCGAGCATTATTTTCTTTCGAAAAAGTCGGTAACATTTTTTGCAGGTAGGTTTTCGGTAGGTAGATACGAAAATATTTCGACTAACCCAGATTATTTTCGGCATCTCATGATGATTTAAAAATGAACGAATTTTATCCCAAAACGTTGAAACTTAAGACTTTTTAAAAAAAAATAAGAATATTATATTTGACTAAATTAAAATTTTGAAGTTGCGCTAAGGCGCTTGACGCGTGCGTTAGTTGCCGTGCATGAAAAAAGAATGAGGATTGAGGACGACATCCAAGATGGTTACCAAGATGGGTTCCTAGTGAAGTTAAAAGGACTTAACTTGACTTGTATTGACTATAGTCAAATCAGTCTCTAAAATTCATGCAATGTTGCCTGTAGGATAAAAGTACCACCATGTTTATTATATCTGAAGCAAGAAATTTACGAAATATATAAAATATGTTAAATTGTATGTTTGCAATAAATATTGTATACTTATTCTATTATATTTTGTAACGGCATTAATCTCCAAGGTGCACTTTCAACAACTAAGCCATATATTTTTATAATATCATTTAAAATATTAATTTTACGATGTTAGAGTTCTAACAGCGTCATTAAAATGATCTAACTCTGGACATCAATCGTGGAGTGTCACATCCGGCATCTGACGTCGTTTCCGCTATTTTTTCTCATTTTACTCCGAAAACGTCCCCTCTAGTAATTACTATCGCATTTGGCCTTTGATTTCTTTCCACGAGCCGGAGCCGAATCAAATTCTTTCCTATTTCATTTTAAGATATTATTCTTTTGTACCCGAGGGGAGGTCGGGGAGAATAGGATATTTGTTGTGACACCCCTTGATTAAAAATAAAATGTGAATGATATTCCCTGCGAGGTGCTTATTTTTAAGGTTATTTTCTTTTAGGACTAAATGTAACCTTTACTTGAAATGAAAGTGATAATAGCGTCTCTTGAGAGTATTTTTGGTGATAATTAATTTAATTTATGTCTTATTATATTTAGCTTTTAATTTGCGCATTTCTATTAAATAGGAAGCCTACAATTTAAATCTTTTTATGGTGTAAAGATGTTAAGTAATCAAGTTGTGTATAAATTATGCCAGGATTCTGTTATTTGTGCTTACTTCTGTGGTGGTCTAGTGATATCTAAAACAAAATAAACCACCTTTTCTATTTAGCTTTATTTGTAGCAGCCCATGTAATAAAGTTGTGAAAAACTGCAAACGAAAATAAGCCCAAAACTTTGGAGCTTTTGCATAGTAAAAAGTTATAAATTATCCAAACATTAATTCCGTCAGTCAATTATTACAAGACCCAAACTAAAATGGCGGCAGCCCGTAAAACCTAACCCTTCAACGCTCGCACACGTCAACAGCTCCCGAGCATTAGTGCAGTAATCCAGGGGTCTGTGGGACCTGTGTCCGTGAGACCGCGACCGCAGCGCCCGCCCGTCGTCTGACAGACTGAGCTTTGTCTCTAATACATTTACACATAGTTTTGGTCGGCAGCGTCAACGAGATTTAGCTACTTTCGGGTTTTAATCAAACCTTTGTAGATATATTTGTGTTTTTGACATATGTCATCAGGATTGAAGCTTTCATTGCCAAGTTTTTTGAAGCTTAGCAAAAATATGACAAAACATGAGTAATTTTTCACGTATTCACATACTCAAATTTATATAATATAATCAAAATCACTTTGTTCAAAATTAATTTCTCTTTTTCTGCAAGAGTTACTCGTATTAGTTACAGATATGTTGCAATACAATAACCTAACAATAACAAATCTACGTCCACAAGATGCTTATCAAACCCTGTACTCACAAGCATAATCTCCTAGGCACGAGCTAACACGTTGTTAGTCGCGCTAAATAAACGCCAGGTCTCCCAGACGGGGTCTCACAGACTCCTAATTAACCACAAACAAAGGGACTCATTATTCACCGCGTCCCAACTGATTTTATTCGAGTTTTATTCATTTGCCTTATTCCACTGTGGCCTGCAAATTGGGTGTTTAGACCGACCAAGTTAAATGCGATCTTTTGGAACTTTTAATTGTTATTGTAATTATGTATAAGCTCTTTGTGTAATTGTTGGAATTATTCCTTCCTCTGTTTCTGTGTCTCTGAGTGATTAATTATTTGTGTTTCCTTTTTTATAAACTTTTTCATTTTGGACAACTCGTACCTAAATTTAATTTTCGCTATATTATCTAGACAGAATAAAGAAATAGCTATCAATATAATTGATAAACTAAGTATAAGTTACAAAATATTACAAGGAAAATACACCTAGGTATTTATTAATTCAACACTTATGAAGCTATTTATCGCACAAAAAGTATTCATAAAGTCCCCGTGGCCTGTACCGGGGAGCCCCCGGCCGCGGCCGTGCCCCGCATGCGAAGTGCTTGCATTATAACCGCCACGATTTTATTCATTCGCATAGTCCCTCCCTCGCCACTGCATTTAAATTCATTTTAATTCCGTATCCTCCCGCTTTATGCAGTGGACGTTTTTAATTATTAACTTTGAGTGGAAATCATGCCAATTGTTAAATTTGTTTTGGGTTTTGAAACCACAATTTGTTTTTTCGTTCGAGTCGGGAGACGCGGCCGGACTTGTAAAAGGTTTAATTTAATTTCACGTTCGCGTAATGGCAATTAAAATGCGAGCAATTTTTGTTGTGAGTAATTATGTGCTCATTAAATAAATTGGGTCGAATTTAATTTGCACTCCGGCAAAGTTGAGGGAAATTATTAAATTTGTCCGCGACGGGGCGTTGCGGTCGTTTTCTCGCAGTTTAATTTAAAATTAATAACGTGTTAACTGATCGATATGTTGTTAAACTGAAATTGCTTTAAAACTATGTAGTTTGTATTGTTTTCATTTAATTAATATTAACTTGTATCGGCAAAACATAATAGTCATGGGTCTTTGTATGTTTTGGTTGTAAAAAGCGGCCCAATTCGACGGCCGTTTTCAATAAGCGAGGGGGGTCTGTAAGACCCCACATTATCACTACAATGGTAATCGACAGGCGACACATAATAACGGACCCTAAAAGGGTCTGCGGTGTAATGGAGCAATTGGCGGTTAATTACCGCGAGGTCTGGTGGACACCCACCGCGGGGTCTGCCAGACCACCCCGGCCGAGGGGGGTTAAGTTTAGGGTAATATAGGACGGTATCATTTACACAGCCGTTGTGGTTGTATCATGAATGTTTTATTTGAGGCAATCATAATAAAGCGTATCAGATGTAAAGACTCCAAGCTCTAAAATTGAAGAGTACTTTTTCGTCTAATTTTGACTCATTAATATCATTAAAGCAGTATACAAACTGTTATAGGGTCTGAAAGTCAAATTGTCTGGTGGAACATTGAGCCTTCACATGTTCATTCCCACAACAAGCATCAAACAGTAACACACTCTTGAATTTAAAAAGCCAGTGTGTTACAGAAATTATAAGCGCAAGTACCACATTAACTATCAGACACGAGACCCCACTTTTTATCATTTTATGTTATTTACTAAAAACTATAAAATCATAACCAAATATTAAGAAAACAATGAAAATTTAAATTCCGTGAAATATTTGAGCCATAATACCGATCCCTATATGAATGAACCCCTTATGAGACATACATAAATAATAATCTTCCTTCTCTCTCGCACACGTACAATAACAATAGGTAGGGCAAGGGTTGAGTGATATCAAAATAGTTACACATAATGTACCTACTAGTGTTTATTGTTGTGAAAATTTGGGAAAAATTGTTCTGTGTGTTCATTGAATCAAAATGTTGTATGTTAGTAATCAACAGTTAAAATAGTTCATACGGACAGACAAGGTAATTAAAGTCGTTTTATTAAATATAAAATAATCATAAAAAGATCCCAAATCCTTGATTGTTCACAGTTCTTATTTATATGATAAAGCAAACCTTTAAGTCAAAACGTTTTTACTGCAGTACCAAAAATAGAAGAAAAAAAAATACAAAAACCTTTCCCAATCATTCCTCATCGACTTTCTCCCAAACCCACTAACCTGTAAATCTCCTTAACCCCTTACACCCCGCGCACATTGTATCGAGGTGTTAATAAGAGTGCTGGCGCGAGCGCGGAGGCAGACAGATCGATATTGCACTAAAATTATAACCGTAGTGGCGCCGCCGGCTGCACTGCGCTATCTGTATGACATAGACATTATGAATAATAGACGCCTTTTTGGTAAAAAAATACCTACTCACATATGACCGTCATGAAATTAATACCTACCTCGTACCAATTTACTTTTGATTTCAAAGGTAACTTCAAACTACCTTTGAAATCAAAAGTAAATTAGAGGTTTTAATTTGTTATATAAAGCATGATTTCATTTCAGATCATCATAGTTTTTATTAAAGGAGAATATTGGTTTTTCATTAATTTGGTTTGAGTTTATTGGATTTCTAGTTTTGCCCGATTAAACATAATATATACATATAAAACATTAAAAATTCAAAACATAATGTTAATGCTATTCTTGTGTACATCTGCATATAATGGTTTCGTTACCAAGGATGCTTTACAAAACTGAAAATCTGAAGTTATACTAAGTAATAAATTTGGTGACGATGGCGTGCAACAGTAACAAATAACTAATAATTATGTGTCTCTGGTCTATTTATTCTATGGGACTGACTAGCTGTAGCTAGGGACTGAGTAACCGGATTTAACCGGCAATTTAATAAAATACCGGTACGCCTGTGGAGATGTTCTATTGAATTACCTCCTCAGTGACGGAAAGGTATGCAGACTAGATAGTGTTAAATAATGGCTTTGATAGAGAAAAGGTGAAGGTATAGTTAGGTAAAAGTAAATTCAATATTATATTATTTTTTACGGGTGTAAAAAAAGTTTTCTTAATATTTCATACATTTCAGAGTCATTTATTGTTTCGTTTGCTCATAAATCATTGATATCATAAATGGGCCTTAAAATACACTATAACTATGAGTTCAAAGTCAATGACCTGACCACTTTAGCAAAGTTGAAACAAATTAAAAAGCGTACATTTCGAGAGTAACCGCTTCATTCAAATTCCTTTCACGTTGTCATAATAACTCCAACTGCCACTATTACTTTTTATTACCTGCGATAAATAGTAAAGCCAACAAGAACGCTAGTTGCGCGATAAAAACAAGCATTTTTATCTTTTTATATTCCTCATGCAAACTGGGAGAGAAAATTTAAAAGTGGAATGAAAATGTCTCGGTCTCATTCCATTTCGCCCGCGGTCGAATTACAATCGGGCCGGTTGATTACTGAAACCGGTTAATTCCGGTTAAGTCGAGCTGCGCTTAGGGCTGTAACATAGTTGTTAACTCTGACTAGATATGGCTTGGTTATGTGCGAACTGAGCTCGCTTCAGCATACTTTGGCTAAACCTAATTCATTGTTGCGTGTTGTTGTGCTGCTGCTAGTGGGTTTGTCGCAAATGTACTTTCATTTTGGTGAAATGTTACTTGTTTGGCGTATGTAAAATAGATTTAACAAAATATGTTTTATTTTTTCAGGTAAGAATAATTGAGACCAGCCTTATTCGAACCTAACGGCGAAAAAGTATTCGTATGTAAGTACTGAGTATTGGAACTAAGTCATATAAACTATCAACTTCGAAATGCGGTTCGAACTGCAGATCCCGTTCGAACCGGTTAAAACCAGTTTACCGTCAAAGCGAAGACATCCGGACTAGGTTTCCAATTATCGTACAACCGGCGCTACCCGGGCGAAAGAAATGTAGATACTTCACTAGACCGGATGAGATGGAAATGAACTGTTTTCATTCGAACGATGTATCTGCGTTGAGACTTGTATTTATTTAGTGCATTTCGTATTTACTTCTTGTGTGTGGTGTGTATTGAACGAATGCTATTTTAAATATCAAAGATTTTTTGAGATTTATTCATTGCTTTCAAGTATGACTCGTTCAGGAAAAAAATATCACGCTGTCCATTATAATTTAAGTGACTAAATTCAAGTGTTTTTTTTTTTTTATATCATTAGAATATGATCTAACTGTAAAAGAGCACTATGCATGAAAATTTAAGGAAATACTTAGGTGATGTTGTATTAACATTTACTGCCAATAGAGAATCTTGTTAATGTTTCGCGGGAAGTTTAACATGATCACAATATTAGTACGAAATAGTTGCCAACATTTCTGGAGGAATGGAGTGTGAAAATTATTTGCGAATTAATAGTTTCACACTTAGCAGCGCGGTGTGGGGATACCAGAACTTTGTTACATTATATAAATTATGCGGAACGAAACAAAGTAGTTACATTACTATAATAATTAATAGGCACTTAAAAAAAACAATATCGACATTGGTACCAATTTCAACCTTTTGACCTTGTTTAAATAATTAATCCCGTCCGCTCCTTACCGCCAACATAACCGCAAATTAAATTAAAAACGCAAACATTTTTAATTAGCAATACCACTTTCATCGCGGTTCGCACAACATTTAACTTAAAATTAAAAAAATCAATGCGACCGAAATGTGACCATCTGTCAAAGGGGTAGAGTCGAAATTGGCGCGAGCGGGGTAAGTCAGGGGTGCTCAACGTTTCTCGCGGAGCGAGCGAACCGAAACGCGTGTGAATTTTTTAAAAGATTATACAGGAGTGGGCCTCGCCGGTAATGGAGAGAGGCGGCCATGTTGTAATTGCGGCTGGATGGAACTATGTCACGGGAGTCAAGTTTATGGCGCGCTGTGGTGTGACCTGCGAGCTCGCCCACTGGGTCGAGGGGCTGCAAGTATTCACGCTATGCCAGGGGTGCATGTCTTATTTTGCAACTACATTTTTACTAACTACATAGTCACTGTAAGATAAAATAGATTCTAAATATAAGAGTGCATTTATTTTACATACCTCGTTCTATTCATTGCTACATTACACTTTTATGTTCGCATTTATTAGTACAATAATATTTTCTATTATAAATTACATCAACAGCGTATTTCACCAAGCAATACAATAGTAAGCAGCAATGAACAAGTAAAACCACTCAACAGAATGAATAGATAACACGGAATATAACATTAAGCTGAAATTAAGTATCTAATTTCATTTATTTCACGAACAAATGTTTACAATTTAGTTTCGCGCTGTAGTTTAATAAAAGCTCGCTACCTAAAGCTTTCTATCTCCGAAAAACAGCTTACACCATTAACCATAATGGAAGTTCAGCATTTAGAACCTCTCATTCCGAAGATAACACTTGTACCCCGAGAGCTTCAATAGCCCACAAAATTACGAACAACAGATTTAATTTCCCCTTATAATAAACTTACTGCTGCGCCATTCCTAACCCTATCTCCGGTCGTTAAAGTTTATTCTGCATTGTTGTTTAGGTCAGAAAAGGGTGTAAGATTTTACAGGCGCTGGTACCTGTTGCCGCGGCGAACTGTTATGGTTCAATAAAAACGTACAATTTCAAGTAATGACACGTGCCAGAGCGCCGCTCATGAATTTAAAACGTTTTCTTAAAAATATTTGCGCAGATATTGTGGAAACTTGGCCTGGGCTCAGATTCTTGTTGGTGGAGTTTTTCGACGCAACTTTATCGAGGTTACGACGTCGCACACATCTGCCGTAAATGGTAATAGGCGGCCATAGTGTAGGATAGAGCTAACTTGTAACGGGCTAGTGTTTTACAAGTTGAAGCACGATTTTGTTTGATATCATTACAAAAAATAAGATTGTATAATTAATTCCGAACCTATTCTTTTGATTAACTTATCGAACCTATTCTTTTGATTAACTTATCAAAATATTCCTATTGCGATTCTTATTTGAAAAATATTTTTAATACCTAACTAATGAAATGATTTAATAATTAAGTTTAAAAAAACATAATATATCCCTATTATGTATTAACCATGAAACAATGCATTGGCACAATATCAGTCCAAAATATTTTATTGATATCATCTAAACCATGGGCCTATTCACTATCTCATTCATAAATCAAGTAAACCAACAAATACAAGCCAGCTACCTGCTCACGGCGCACATCAAAATCTTGTCCAACAAAAGTGACACTTAATACCCTGGAATCATTGTCCTAAAGCACATTGTCCTTGCATTAGTCGACAATGAGTCCCGAACAATGGCGGGCTAATGTTCGCCTGGCCCTTTTTGTGGCCCCTAAATTATGTGTACAATAAATGTAATGAATTAAATGGCGCTTGCCTCGAGACCGCCCGAGAAATATGTGATTGCTTGCTTCTTTGTGTCTCGGAATCTGAGGGGTTATGTGATTGTTGTTGTTGAGATGGTTTCTTACTGAAAAGGTTGTGATGAAAGTGTTTGGATTATCTTTGTTTTTGTGAAGGTTAGAGCTTTATGATAGTCAGATACAGATACAGATTTTTATTGATAAAAATTATAGAAATTTACATGTCAAATTAAATAATTAAAATGTTCATACTATTGCACGTATTACGATATTACAAGTAATAACAACATTATATGTGTACGAGAATTAATCGTATTAATCAAATTGTGTATGAATGATACCATCAGCGGTAAACCTATCATGTAGGTAGTGGCTATCTTATAGTAAGCTTTATTTACCAAGAGTGTCTAGTCCATAGACATTGGATAAAAAAATGTCTATGGTCTAGTCGTAGTCTTTTGAGTCCGCGGTAGTTCATATTGCATTTGTAAAGAATATGTGTCAGAAAGTAGTTGATATTTGCTATTTATATGTTTGTTATAGGTGTAGAATAGACTATAATAAAACCTGCAACAAACAAACAGTTATACTTTTCACCAATATCTCAATCACATAATTATTGGATGATACAACGACAACTGAAAGCATTCAAAGTATCATGCCCTCTAATATTATTTATACCACCTGATAACAATTACGCAACAAAATCTCTTCGTTAATCCTTTTCCACTGAAATTTACACTCGAGCTTAATTGTATAAGTAAAACAAACCGGGACTCGGCACAAGTCTTGGTATAAATTCATTATGAACGGCACCATTGTCTTACAAACACTTAGCTACCTGAAACTTTGCTCCTGAAAATGTTCTAGAACAGTTACAGCATTGAATGCTTGCACAGATTCTGCGTCAAATGTAGATTAATCTTTTTAAGGTCTTATGATCATTAATTTAGACGTTATACTAAAATTGTAAACTGAAGGTTTGTTAGTGTGGGTGTGATGTTTTACGCTCAAACGGTTTAATAGATTTGCTGTACCAATTTGGATGAAATTTGGTATGGAAATGGATTAAATTTTCTTCCCTCTTTTCCCGTATTATCTGACAACGATTTTATAGCTACTAACGAGGAAAACAAAAATACAATTTTCAATGTATGTAAAATGATTTATAGAAATTCCCGTACAGAATCTAGAGTCATTTATATTTATTATCATTTTATCACAATAGTGTTTGAAATAGATCCAATTTCAAAAGTAGTGTATCTATAATGGCACAGTCTGTGCTTGAATGGAAGCTCCAGGATATCATGTCCGGAAACCTGAGACCTACCTAGTACCATAGACTAAGTATACTCAAGCTAGTACCTACTTCAGTGTTGTATGTATGTATGCATGTATGTATGTATGTATGTAGGAAAGTTACTTAGAACGACGATGTCTGCGTTTTTGTGAGACGAGTTTGGTTCGTGTGACTAAGGATTTAGTAAAAAGTTTTAAAGGAAAGAGTATAATTTTATTTATCTACACTAATGTTGTAACATTCTACTTATGTTTCCAATACTTGACTTATAATTACTACTGTTATAGCGCAGACAACAAAACACTCAATTTAAGCAATTTCACATGATAATAATAATATCCACATCGATATCGTAATATCTCATTATAACATCAGGCAGGCTGTAGTCAAATGTAAACCTATCCCACGTAAAAAAAAAAAAAAAAACATCAATAAAACGCGACCAACCTGATTGCAGGGCTAATCAGGTTGGTCGCGTTTTATTGATGCGCGCGAGCTGCGCTCTCAATGGTTAGATTTTAATGGCGGCAAAATCACTGTGACAATACACGTACGATAAACTATTGTCAGCTTTTACTCTTGTTGTTTGATTAATAAAATTGAATTAGTGAAGATAAAGTAGTGTATGCAACTGCATATAACACGAGTATTAAAACACTCGTTACTATTATGAAACCCTTCATTATATTACAGTTGCATAAACTACTATTAACTATTTTAATTATGTTTTAAAGTATTACTTTCGCAGTCTAGGAACCTTCGATAAAAATCCCTTTTGAAAATGTATACGTTATATCGGTTTGGCAGCTGTAAAGATAGTGATGACACCATTCTTTATCTTTGAAAATATAAAAATTACAAAAAATACACAACGCTTCAAAAAGACCCTATAGTTCTCTATTTTAACCAAGGATTTTTTATTTCATCCCTCTATTTTAACACTTTTTTTATGTCAAACATTTCTATACATTTGACAACGCAGACATAATGCTGACACAACACACACCATACAAATTTCTTCCTAAATCCACACAAAGCGTCAATGCGTCCTGCTGACATTGACAATCCCAGCGGATTGCAAACAAAATCACACGATTCGCACGGACCCACTTATTTACCCACTTTTTTACTTATTTAGCACATTTTTCTACCCTGTCCCTTCCACGGAGGCACACTAATTCAGCCAGTTTTGCGAATCATCCTCTAAACGCCGGGGATGGAATACCGCAATTTACGGAAAAATACGGTCATTGATGTAAAATATTGCTAACCCTTGTATGGAGCGGTATTAAACTGTTTTGGGGAACGTTGCAGTTTATGTTTGGTTGTTGATATTTAAGAGTTTTGATAGAATATTTTGTGCAAAGTATTTTAACAAAGTATATCTTGTGAGCAATGTTCATTTTCTTTGATAGCAGTTATGTTATGTGGTCTAAAATGAAATGTATATCATAATAACATGCATTTCATACAGAAATTGGATAGATGGCAATATAAATAAAACTGTTAATCAATCACACATCTCATATAACACTCACAAAAATACGGGTTACTCTACTAAGCACGAAATAGCCGGTTTTAAAATTCCGGTTACTCAGTCTCTAATACAGGGTAGTTGGCAGAGTGGGCTTGTTTACTTCTACCTGACAGTTTGCGAACTTAATCGTTCGCAAAGCGCCTTGTAACGGCCGCCTTGTTACAAGGTTTTGTAAAACCCCGAATATTTGTTAGGGGAGACGGGAGATTGAGGAAACGCGGGATTCGAGAAGAATGGGTATTTTTTTTAAAGTTGGTAATGTTTTTTATTACAAGATTTTCTCTTTTCTAGCATTACGTTTTAAGAACTGTGGGAAGATTACGTTTGATGAGGATTTCACCATGTACCTACCTATTAATGTGTTTGCAAATTTTGTAAGTACTACCTTCTACTACATATCCGAACAATCGGAATATCGTCTTTATTGGAATCGTATTTTAATTATCATGCCAGTAGTAACTTCGTGAAAATATGTACATTGTACATACACTACCTGTGCTCGCGACTTCGTCCGCGTGTAATAGTTATTTTGGGCATTAATTCTTTCATACATATTTTTTTGATATATTGAACCATTTTCGCAGCGCACGCAACGAAAGCCCTCAAAGATGAATAATTTTCCCCGTTTTTTCCACATTTTCTATTGTTTTTTCGCTCCTATTAGTTGCGGCGTGATGTTATATAGCCTAAAGCCTTCCTCGATAAATGGTCCATTCAACACAAAAATATTTTTTCAATTCGCACCCGTAGTTCCTGAGATTAACGCGTTCAAACAAACTATTCAGCTTTCTAATATTAGTATATATATACTGTTATAAAATTATATATTCGTACATTCCCTAAATGAATAAATCAATTACCCAGCAAATGTAGGGCCAATTTCAACAAATGGAAATTTCCATAACTTTAAACGGTCTACAATTCGATCTTGGTGAAATTCATTCGAATGAAATATCGGGAAAAGATTGCTTTTTTCCGAAGGTTTTCGTAATTCCGTCCGTTATCGGCCCTAACGAAGTGACAACGGGAAGAATTTGAAACTTTTTTATTTCAATGCATAGCTTTCAGATTGCAATTTTGAGATTGTCCCTTAGTCGTTGAACCAGTGTTTTGGTTGTTCAGTATTGTTGAAAAGAAAAAGGGTCGTGGGTATTTTGATTTATTTTATTGTTGCGAGAAGGAAACATCAAACCCTCAGCTAGGGTAATTATTTATTGAGAAACATGACAAGCAACACCACGGACAGCTAATGAAGTTGTCAGTCAGAAAACATTCAAACGGCTGCGTACGGTTACTGCTACAAACACGGCTAGATAACTCTATATATGTACATATTATCTGCTCCGGCTTATCGCTACTGACTCAGCAACAATTCGAATTTCCCAACTAAACTTCGACTAGTTCGACATAGTTTCATTTTTTACATAACAAAAATAATTCCGCAAACCTTTCAACAGGTCCCGGGGTGCTTTGAAAACACCTACTTTAAAAACTTACTCCATTATTTAGTATCAACCTGTATATTCGCTTTTAAGATAAATTGCACTCTGCATTTAAAAAAATAAAGTTCAAAATTCTTTGGTAAATTTTGCTAAAGTTACTACGTTTAGTGTTTGCGGGGAACTTTGGCCATTTTGAGGCAAGAAGAGCGTATTAGTTCGACAAGTTTAGTAGGTTTTCGAGTTATCTTGAGACTTAGACTTTGTAGTAGAATTTAAACCTTATGTGTAGGAAGTAAGGTATAGTTTTGCTTGGTGTGAGTTAAGCTAGTTGTTAGGAACGGTCTGCAAAGTGGTGCGTTGACACATCGAATGTGTTGGTGTTTATTTTAATTGTTAGTTGTAGGTGTTATGTAGATATTGGACGAGTGTTTGTGTTGGAAGGGTGAGGGAGACGGAAATATTTCTGATAATTGTTACATACACACACACATAATTATAATATTAGTTAGACACAGGTTGGTACTGCCGAAAGGTCATCAATAGTTAAGTATAAGTTCTTTTCTATCCGGCTCAATGCTAGCTCCACCAACGATTACAGTGTAATTAAAAAAAAAACGTCGTTTGTCAAATAGCTTAGTTGTACTAAAAGCTGTTTAGGCATTTTCCAGTGATTAAAAATAAAAACAAAGTGGATCCTTAAAATTTCATTTTCATAACCCTGCGTCTAGTTTTTTCTAATATTGAGAAATCACGTCTTACCACAACCAAATCTTCCCAGTAAATTTCACAACTAATCCAAACAATATCATCAAAATTGGCCAACATTCAGCCTATGACCACTCACACACTCTCTACCATGTTGCAACCATCGAGTAAATTGTACCCCAGTCCAAATATCTGAGACCTCCAGTAATCATCAAGGGCCACATTTGTTCCTAATCTCTGCACATTCCGCTCTGCCCTTTGCTATCTCCTAGCCACAGTAATATGTAGCCCTTTATAGAACCTGCTGCGGTATTTGCATTGTTTTGTTATATTTGAGAATTACGGTTTGTTGGTTTCATGAGTTTATGAGTGTATAAGTCAAATGCTCGACGCGGTCAGTACGCGGATGTCGACGCGGTCAGTACGCGGATGTCGACGCGGTCAGTACGCGGATGTCGACGCGGTCAGTACGCGGATGTCGACGCGGTCAGTACGCGGATGTCGACGCGGTCAGTACGCGGATGTCGACGCGGTCAGTACGCGGATGTCGACGCGGTCAGTACGCGGATGTCGACGCGGTCAGTACGCGGATGTCGACGCGGTCAGTACGCGGATGGGTGACCAAAAAGTGGCGTTCAATTTTGGGCGCCTCCGTGGGTTGGATGACACGTTAAATTGTAGGTCCCGGCTGTTGGCATAGTACGGCAGTCGTTAAACCATGTCAGAGGCCCTTAGGGCGGCTTGATAAACTCTCGATACCAGGGTTGGCCACTCTCATTCGATAAGAAGAAGAAGTGTATAAGTAACAGATTGCTCACTTAAATAATAATGTTTTGTGAATTGAATGTTATCGTCTTATGATAAAAAACTCTATTCAAACAGCATTTAGGAGCCCAAAATGGAGTGTCAAGGTCTTACCATTTTCTATTATGAAGTAAAATAAATCTATATACGTGAACTTGATTACTGAAATATGTGTACTAATATATGCAAAAATCTAATTCGGTAATTGATCCTGGATTATAATCCAGGATATAACTGCATAATAAATATGGACGTTATTTATTCCGGTTTATTATAAGGTTATTTTAGACCTCCTTTAATAATACTGCCGGATAGCACAGGTTTGAATACCCAGAAGATTTTACTAATACAATCTATCTCTCTCAGATAAGTAGGGATATTCTGTTAAATTATGATCTATGTACTGTAACGCTCACTTACCCTTAACCAAGTCTCGGTAAAACCTTGTATTACTATAACGAGCTCAACTTGCAACGTATCGAGCAAAATCCCGCATAATCTTATAAATAAAATGCACTTATTCTAATACAGAATTTTCAGTTTTCTGCAAGACTTTATTTTTCCTAGCTTCTTATAGTATTAGTGCAGATGCCCTGTCCCGGCTTATGTGGATTTATAAAACGGCTTTACAACTTAAATCCTGCACATAAAACACTTAAACCGCAGTCATTAGTGACTGTTGTTTAATCTGTGGCTTCATTCCGTCTACGCTTCTTTGAAACGATCAAAGAAACGCATAAATCGCATTACGGTGGCTCTTTGCGGTCTCTTTGTACGGATTTGTGGTCTCTCTCGTTCAGTCTGTCTCGCTCTGCCTTCACTTCTGTAGTGGGGTTACTCTGTGCACACCGAGGTGCACACAGTGATTGGAGCTCAACTTTGGGTTTGTATGCAAATGAACTTGTCACAAAAAAGTGAAGTCATGCGCCCAACTGTTTTTTTTCAGAGCAAAGGATTTGTGGTGCTGTGTTGTTGCTGTGGTGTATTTTGAAGGCGCTTTACTCTGTGTACAAGTTTTTCAGAGTTCAAGCTATTGTCATTTACATTTCAACGCTTTAAAATTACAACGAATATTTTTATTTGCGCACAATACACAAAATACATACGTTCAATGCGGTAAATAAATAAATAAACATAAATAAATAAATAAACATACCTATATCCATCTTCTTCATTGAAAAAAGTTTTACACAGTCCATTAAACCCCCCGACCCTTTCAAGCCTTCCAGTTTGACCCCAATTTTTCACCGTAGCATTACTTCATGTTGGTAAACTGCCATTTACAATTAAAGTCCTCCTCTTACGCCCCGTGGCGAAGCTCATCCTGGAACACGTAAAAAATATAAAGTGAGATAAATAAAGGTTCTGTAACTTCGGAAAAGGGTTGTATTCCAAGTTGGTCCCATTATAAGGGGCAGATTAAACGTGCCCAAATTGGTCCAGCCTTTGTTTAACATGCCGGATTAGCGGCCCCGAATAAATATGCCCAGTTTAAATTTTGCAACTTCGAATTTGCCGTGCGTAGATCGAATCTACCTACCTACCTACCCATGTCCCTACTTATGGTTACAATTTTACCGTAAATTTGACTTGGTTTTAGGGGAATATTGCCATGGTTTGTGGGATATGTAATCCATGTGTAATTAAATTTTTGAGGGTCCACCCAGATGGTCACGGGTTGTATTTGAGTTGGACTCAGAGAGCTTTTGATGATTCAAAATATCGGAAAAGACTGTACTAGATTAAAACTGCCTCTCAAGCAATCGCCGTGATACACAGACGAAATACAATCTAGCAATATTCAAAGTAATATTGAGCTGGTTCTTTATTGGTTCAGCACACTTGATATCTTAGATCACGATTATTGCTTACCATCACACAAGTTATAGTTAATTGCAAACCCGGTAGAATGGCACAGTTAGAATCTCAGCGATAATTTCTAACATTTATCCAATTCCCATCTATCTACCTACTAATATATTTCTACCTATAGGTAGGTACATACAGTCTGCGAGCCGTCCAATATTGGCGCGTTATTCATATATGCAAATGTGGCGCCCCCTGGGACAGACATCGATACTAAATGCTGCTTCTGATTCCAATACCAGTCGGATTATGTATGTACTTGGAATGTATTTTCAAATGTGGTTTATTGAGCCTTGAATTCAATTATTAACAATTGATTTTAACTGGCTCCTTGTAAATAAAATAGGTTTTAATGACCTGTGATATTGTTAGAATTGGATAACATTGAGTACATATGATAATCTCATTTGGCTCTTAAAAAACTTCTGTTTAAGTCAATGACCAGAAGATTTATGCATATAGCTTACAAATTTATTTATTAAAGTTTTCCATACCTACACACATGAAGTATTTCAGTTTTTAAGTAAAAGAACTAAATGTCCATGTAAACATTACTTTTTAAATACTCGTAAAGCCGACCACTACCTATCTAAACCTTTGAACCACCTCTGTTCTGTGAAGTCACTTCTCTACCACGAATCTTCACACACAAGATATCTAGCTTCTATTCTTTTGAGATAGGGTTGAAAATGCCTTGTATTCTTAGTCAAAGCGGTATTTGAGGTGTATTCTTTGAAAGGCACTTCATGCGAAGCTCTGGTTTTCTTAAATGGGGATACCCTTGACCCCTCGGCTTAAGACGGGGCCAGTAAATAAAAGGTAGGAAAAAGTTCTTGCCAACTTCGCGAAATTTCAGGTAAATTTTCTCGCTTTGAAGGATGAGGGCATTCACTCTGTAAAAGAGGAGGCACATTGCTTTACTATTATACTAATGTGTTTGTTTATTTACTAAGAAAATGAGTTTTATGGGATATCGCAACCAATAAAATTTCTTTCAAAAAATTCACACTATAAGCTGACGTAGTTGTTAAATAAAATAGATCGAATAATACGTCATAGAACGTAAAATTTAACACCCTTTACTTCTTGAATATTTTTGGGGTTAAGATGTCCTAAAAACTGCTCGAACCTGGATAAAGTAAAGTAGTTCAGTTCAAAGAGTATTCAATAACATCTGTTAACTTTGAACAACTTTAGCGATCAACTTTTAACGAGTTCTAGAACTATGGATTTATTCTCTACAAAGTTAAATCGTGTAAAATGTAACTAAGAAAGTACCTACTTAATAAAACTAGAATTAAACTTAATTGCTATGTAATTTGTAACTGCAGGAGTTACGGTCAAGTAAATGCAAAAACTAAGCATTCATGTTTTTATAAAATATTATAAAAATGTTACAAAAATAACAGAAAATATCTACGTCATTTGTTTTTCTCTTAAGTATAACTTCCTTAAAATTAATTATTTTTCTCAAAAATAGTCTCCCCTAGAAAGTTCCAAAAGCAATGCACCGATTTTAAGCACAATTTATACGTCCAAGCTTACAAAAAAGCCTTTGAAACAAAGCCTGTCCGACACGACCCGACATCTTGCGACAATGAGACGTGACGCTTTGTCGCGCGTATCTTTCATTTTGTCGCGATATCTTTGACAACTTAATCGAGGTTTTGGGCATTGAATTCATTTTGTTGTAATTTATCCTTCGACTGTAATACGAGCAATTTCGGAATATTTCATACAAAAAGTATATATTTATATTTCGATCATTTAGTATTTATGCATTTAAATGAATTAAATTACGCAATAAATCGTTTTAATAAATCTTTAACTGTGCATTTTATAAGCGTTTAATTTAGAATGTATATATGTAATAAAGTGGTGCAGACGGTGGGTAGATGTCATTAAAAATATTAAATACAATACCTAAACAAAATACGTACGAGCGAGGAGACATATATTGGCTGTGGTCTGATAAAATGACAAAGATGTACCAACAATATTAATATTATGAATAGATTATCTCGCCTTTTAAAATATTTTTTGATTATCGAATTTATCTTTCCATACAACTTTGTATGAAAGCGCGTACTACATTCACTTCCAAAATTGATATCAGTGAGACAGACGCGCCATGTTTCCGTCGCGGATGATTGAATTTGTTTTCGTAAATGAATTTATTTGGAAGAAAATGCTTTATTAGACGCTTGTTGCTGTCACTTTCTACTCTGCCTGATTTCACAAACAGATCGGATATTTTGTTGTACAATTTTGTAGGGACATTTAATTTAGTATATTTTGGGGTTCGTATGGAATTATGGCCGTTTGAATTAGTGTTTTATGATATTTATTTCTTAAAATTGAACTGGGAAAATAAATTGGTTTTGTGTTAAATACGTTGCCAAATTAACAAAAAATCTGCGGTGTATTAAAACCAATATGTAAATATATGTATATGTATGTACGTCGGTTTTTTTTCCATATACTGTGCATCTTACATAAGTATTTCTATATTAAACTGTTCTATTTCTTCAGCCTAATTTTTATAACGAAATAAGATAACTAAACGTATCTAAACTCTATTAACCATGGAAAGTCCAAGATATCCGTTTGAGATGTACTCAAATTATTTACCATCTAATCATAAAGCAATTATGTAATCATCTCGCAAATTATTAATCTTGGGCCTGCTAACCTAAATTGGCTATCTATGTCAGCCAGCCATGAAATAACCTGTTGTATATACAGGTAGATATATATATGTACATACATAGTTATGTAGTCAAACTAATCATCTGATTAGACTACTTGACTTGACTAATTTAATCACGGAGTTGTTGATTATTGTTATATTTATTTGTGAGTGATTATGGCGTGCAGTTTATACCAAAGGTATGAAATATTTCTAGATATCTCATAAGTAGGATTAATTCTATAAAAGGTAACCTATCTATCAAAACAGCATTGCTACAGACATTTATACAGATCCATAGAAAAATAAACTTAAAAATTCTCTTCTTTTTAGGTCGACTTCAATAAAACAAATAACAGTTTATCAAATCCTGTGTCTCAAATGGAGCAAAATGGCGTCCATTCATTTATCACATAGTTGGGAAATATAATAGAAAACTTCACACCCTCGAAGCAAAGATTCTCACCTATCATGGAGAATTCCCGAACACATCCGGGATAGAGGGGATGCCCGGGGATTACCCATCAGCCACTATCAGGGTTGTCACGAATAATAAACAAATTTCCGGGACATTTCACACAGCGCCATACCAAGCAAACGTTTGTGTAACGCAAAAACCACCCAATATCTGAGATAAATAAACCAAAGCCTATGTGACACATTTTGGAAAAAAATATTGTGTGTTGATGGTTGCTTGGGTAGCAAATTATGACTTTATTATAAAGAAAAAGTTAAGAAAGATATAGATTTGTGAATATTTGCTTCCACTGAACTTTTCGTTGCACTTCTTTTACCACTTTATTTTTAATGAAGAAAACAGAGACGCGAAATGTATTGCAAAATGCACGTGACTGCTTGTCTCTGTAAACTACATGTTCACTCACATCTAATTTCGCGAATGTTGTTTTCGCGTTTCTAATATTTCACTTTGACTAACTTATATTTCACTAAAACCCACCTGCGTAGCAACCCTAGGTGTCGGGTCGATCCGATCTCATTCTTTCCCAATAACATAGTAACATTCTTTAGCTAGTGTTGGAGCCAATTTATTTTCAATAACGCTCGTCGGAGGATACCTATCTAATGTATACCTGAGAGGTGTTTCTTGCAAGCTGAACGTGTATTTGTTTTAGATTTTTGTTTACTTGTTCAATAAAACTGAGATTTTATGTCTTGGTATTTCTAAGCTATAATTTAAAATAACCATGAATTTTGATATTGGGTATTGCTTAGTCACATGTTTATTAAATAAAAAATAATCAATTTTCTCAGTTTTCGCCCTGGCTCAAAATAAATGTTTGTATAAAATTCCTTAAGTTCCAAAGGATAGTTCAGGATACTAATTACTGTAATAATAGATAGTATAAATACCACCAATCAACAACTTACTTAACCAATTATAAAATAGGTAAGGTGAACTAAAGCAATTTCTTGAAATTTCAATAATATTTATCAGCAGCGTTCTCAGGCTGCCGTCAAAATGGCGGTATAACGTTTTAATAACGTCAATTATTAGCGCAGAATCTCGCAGCGAGAATTTATTAAAAAATAACTCGGATTTAAAACGCTTATAAGCCGCGAAGAGCAGACTCCTGTACAAGGCATGAGCGGGAGCGGGATTTTTTTCCTCGTAGATGTGCTACGACGAAATGGGATGTAATGTGGCGTAGCGCTACGAACATACGGCATTTTGCTACGAAGAATGTACGATAAGTAAAAACAAAACAAATAAGCTGTATCTTTCAGAAACTAAAGTCAAATATAGAATTTAAATACATAAAAACTTGTCATGTGATTTGGGTTTCATTTTTTTTATAGCTTTCCGTTATTTTTTTTATAATAGATCCAACCGTTTATTTTCTATTTGACAGATCTAATTTGACAGTTATAGTGTTGTGACCAAGTGATTATAGTGGACACGATAATAACACAAAACCCCCATTCACGGCAAACAAAATGCTTCATTTATTTAAAAATGCATGTGTGGAAGTAACTGCGGATACTGGCAAAATTTAATTCAAACAACACAAGAAACTATAATGGCAGATTGGGATAAACACGTGGCGATAGATAATATGAATCAACAATTAATTATAAATGTCGGCGATAGCTCGATTGACAGCGACGATGAATCTAATTCTGATTCATAAATAATTTAAAAAAAGTAACAATATTTTTTTCGTGTCATTTCATACCAATCTATATTTATAATACATTAGAATGCTACATTATACCCGTGTAAAAAAGTTTATAAACAATATCGATATCTCAATCAAAACATCACTATGTTGATAGCCATAGAACGTTAATTTTTAAAAACGTTTGTTATTTTATGTAATTTATAAAAAAAACTACTGCACTTATGGACTCAATTTGTCAAAGATGATTATGATACGGGATCAAGGAGCAAACTTAGGCAGTTGTCATATTTTTAAAACCTCGCATTTAAAAGTGAACTTTTGCGTAACATGACGCAGTTACGTTCTATTGGTGCTGTCAAAAAGAAAATAAACGGTTGGATCTATTAGTAAAGATTGGCTTGAGAGTTGGCTTCTTAGCCAGCTCACAACTAATTAACTTAGTTAATTGATTTAGTAACTTGACTCGACTTGACAGTAACTTCAAATTATTACAGAAAAGAGTCAACTAAAAACAACTTAAAATATTCTGTCGTAAATTTTGTTTTTAGTAAAATCTCAGAGCCCAATACTATCAACATAAGCGGATCAAACCAAAAAAACATCAATTTTAACAAAATCATTGGTTTTTCCTACATCATTTTCTGTCTTGCCTCACACCAACCCTGAAACCTCCGGGCTATGCGTTAGCGCGGCCATCAAAGAGATTCGGCGAGTTTTACACAATGTTATACCTAAACCACTCTGTATTAAAATACTTTCGCTTTTTTCATAAGCCGCATACGGTACGAACCCGCTGCTGTTTGTTTTATTTTATATACTGGCTCTGGGCCGTGGGTTCACTCGTATGATATACCTACATTAAGTAAATAAAAAATAAATAATATTCCGGGACATTGCACACATCGCCATCTAGCCCCACACTAATGCTTGTGTCGTGGGTAACGACACTAGATAACGGATATAATACTTAAGTACTTTTCTTAGAAATTTAGTGAGTAGACAATTTGATGTTACAAAATTAATGATCAAATTACATATTATTTTAAAGTGTTACAATATGGTATGCCCCATAGTTTATCATCTCTTTCTTGTATTATTCACAGAAATGTTAAAAACAGAGAGTAAACTATGGGAACTCAAATAGTATCAACTAGTATTGAAAAACTAACTAGTAAACTAGTACTTTACTTTTAAATTGTAGGTTAAAACTAAGTAGGTTCATTTATAAATTTCTTGAACTCTCTCTTCATACACTAATTTTAGCTACGTTTCTGTAGCTGTATACAAAATATCAATGTTTTCTACCCCGTACAATATCACATAACTGCAATATTACAATGTTAACATCGTCATAATAGTATATTATGCAACTAGTGAATAAAGGACGGATTTGAAGCGAGGGCCGTAGATGAGTCACGAGCAAGTGAAGGATTCAACTGTTAGAATCCTGAACGACGCGAGAGATACATGGCCCTCGATATAAATTCGTACTTTATTCAGGAGTTGCATACTATACTTTATACCATGACTACGAGAAAAGACATAATTTAAGCGAAAATATAAATTTAATCAAGAAATAAGAATAGTTACATTATTAATCTAATGCCAAACTCCTTGTCGCAAATATCGACCAATCAAATCTCGAGAATTTATTTGCACCAAAGAGTTTTGAATTTCGAATCTTAGCGCAAGGAGTTTGTGTAAGCATTGAAATAGAGACCGGATATTATATTTTGTGTTCCAAATTCAAACACCAAAATAGTGAATAAAAACAAAACAGTGAATAAAAGGCCTTTTTATTCACTGTTTTGCGTGAATAAAATAAGCTTTTCAGAGTAGGTATGGTATAAATGTACATTTTCCAACAAGGATGTTATTTATTGTTTTGCAAGCGACGAGGAAAGCTGTAAATATTGTCACTACCTCTATCACAGACATAACGGAAAATAGACGCCTTATTACATCACGACGTCTAATAGTATACAATAAGTTGAAAAACTAAGCTAAGCTCAGGATCAAAAATCTCACAGACCTTCAATTAAATACGAGTACCTAATTATCTAGTGTAAAATATCACCGCTTTAAATATATTCATACATTCTTAAGTATGCGATTCATTTTGCACTAATTTATGAAGGCTAAAGTTTGTAGCCATGTGAGTGGATGTGTTTTTTTACTTTCGTCAAACTTTAATGGTTTAATTGATTTGAATGAAATTTGCTTGCGATATAGATTACAACAACACGGGGAAATTCTCAAAAAAAAATTAGTATGTGTCTGGATAGTATTGTCTATGCCCTCTATCGGTGGTTTGATAGTTTTTGATAAACGATAACAAACGCTGTAAAAACACAGTTTCGAGGAAACTACCCCAGCGAGGGAGTTTATTGGCAGTAAAATAGGTACAAATAACTTGTAAATAGGTTCCAGAGGGGTTTTATAATAGGTTTGAACAAATATAACGTCGTCAAATGTAGATTACGTTCTTATCTTATCAATGATATTGAGAATTTTCGATTAGGATAGAATAGAACATATTTTTGTTTTTTTTTATAAAATTCTGGCTTTAGTGACCTCTGCTGAGGTTTTAATACTAAACAATCAACCCAGGCCCTAAAAAATAGTGCCACAACTGTTAAAAATAACAGTTGTGGCACTATATTTTAGGTCTTATGTCTTTTTTCTGTATGAGTGTTACAATTAAGAGTTTTATCTATGTACTTATCTATCTAACATTTACTAAGCTGATTTTATTTTTTCTTTGATAAAATTTCACTTCTATTTGCTATGCAGCGTTTTATGTTACTCAGAATTGATTAAGTGAGTCTTGTCTTCAACGTATCTTCCCAACTGATTAAGTGAGTCTTGTCTTCAACGTATCTTCCCAACTGATTAAGTGAGTCTTGTCTTCAACGTATCTTCCCAACTGATTAAGTGAGTCTTGTCTTCAACGTATCTTCCCAACTGATTAAGTGAGTCTTGTCTTCAACGTATCTTCCCAACTGATTAAGTGAGTCTTGTCTTCAACGTATCTTCCCAACTGATTAAGTGAGTCTTGTCTTCAACGTATCTTCCCAACTGATTAAGTGAGTCTTGTCTTCAACGTATCTTCCCAACTGATTAAGTGAGTATTGTCTTCAACGTATCTTCCCAACTGATTAAGTGAGTCTTGTCTTCAACGTATCATCCCAACTACGAATGTGCTTAGATGACATTTCCTGTTTAGATACCCATCTAAGAGCTGACTACTGATTTCTTTAACTAATAAAGACAAAACAATATCAACACACAATAAATTTCAAAATCAATCAGGTTAAGAATTGAAACAAAACAAAAACAAACTCTTACCTATTTTTGACATAATTCCCAAAATCAAAACTATTCCAAATTGCAAGTGCAACAATCCGTCCCGATTCCTCCCACTGTATGATCTAGGCACACTCCCGCAGCGCCTCATTAATATTAAGCGCCGCCCCACTTGCTGCTAAATAGGTTAGTGAGGCGGCACCTGCTTTACACGGGTAAGGTTGTTGGTTCTGGTGGCAGCATTATTTGTCGTGTTTTCTGGTGGGCAACTTGGTTAGAATGTTTTAGTTTCGATTTAATCCATGTATAGACTTAATATGTCTTCAATTGGACAATCTATTGTTGCCTCTATGAAGTTTAATCTGTAATGTAATTTTGCTCTGAATCGTATTGCCTTGATTTATGAAGAAAGAAATATTTGAGAATTTAAAAGAAAGGCTTGTATTTCAGATCAAATTTACACATAGCATTAGAATGCTTGCATCTGAATGAAATAAAAACAAAGAAAGTTTTCAAAAGCAAGACAAATCAGTTATTATTTTTTAAGTTTGTTTTCATGGATGCTATTTAACCTACATACGTGTTACGTTGTAGTAACACAATTTCTGCATTTACACAATAAAACATTGACCTCGAATCCATTACATTACATATCACCTTTACAACACTGTAACGCCATGTCGAGTTAAGTGGAGCGGTTGTGGGGGTATAGGGGGTACAGGGGGCACAAGGGTGAGGGGGTGAAAAAATTAACAAAGCAGGACAACGGGACAAGACACCGCGCCATTACCTTAATGGCTGGATGGATGTTACACCGACGTGGAATACACATGTTAGGTTATGAAAAAGTAGTCGTTAGCTTTGCCGGTTTCTTTGACTACATTGTTTTTAAACCAATAAATAGAGATTGATTTTGCGGAATGAGACACTTTTTGTTGTAAATAATGTTGGTTGAGAAGAGAATTGTGGCAAAAATAAAAACTATATAAGTTTATGCTATGGAAGTAGGTTAGTATTAAAAACTAAAACTAGTTTTCACAATCTAGATGCATACATAGGGATAAAATTTGAAGAAAATACAACCCTAGGATTATTGAGGTTTTTTGTCAGTCTAGTTTTATTCACAAAACTAGATTCCTACAATGTACATACATATCTTGTAATCTATTTAAAACCCAGACATCTAGACCACGACACATGTCCTGAATTCACAAGCATTTAGACCATTTACGTCTGAAGCCTGTCACAGACGAGGATAAAAGTAAAATACGGTCCAGCGGCCGAAAGGCTAAGTTACGACTAAAAGCTACATATTTATGTAAAGCTCTTCTAACTCGGCGTAAGTCCAGAAAAGCTTCTTAGAGATTTCTTAGCAAAATAGATTATTCTAGACGAAATCATTCGGAGAACATTATGAGAATTAGGGATTCCGTTTGGGGATAAGTTTGGGGGAATTTTATCGCTGTGTTGAGTTCTTGAGGTTGCGGAGTTGATTTGGCTCTTACTAATGAATGAGAGCTGTGATTGGATGCCTGGGCGGGAAATCGTGTTTCATAGATGTTTTTGAAAGATCTTATTTCGACGAATTGATGAAAGCAGGCGAAAGGAAAAGTTATAATATGGAGTTTTCGCTTTATCCATTTGATTCGGAGCAAAATTAAGTACATAACTACGTTGTAACTAAATATGTGGGTTCGTATAAAAGTGGCCAACTTGGATTGTACCAGTCACTTTGATTATAATTGATTAAGCTCAGTGTAGTTAAGAGTAGTAATATTGTTAACCTCAAATGTCGACACTCAACGTTACATAACCTGATTTGCGTTAAACTTGGTATTGACAATAATAAATATGTACATAAAAACAAGTGCAGAATACTGAACACATTACTTCTAACTATTACAAAATAACAATAAATGAGCACTAAGAAAACCTTTAGATAACTCTAAAGATGGTATAAGTGCTCTGTCAGGGTCCATAACCATACCAAGAGTTTGTGTATTATCACAACCTTTTATTGAAGGCAGATATTTTTCCCTACTATTCATCTCAACATTTACCATTTGTATTTTTAATAAGGATAACGTTATGTAACGTTATACTTTACAAACCTACCCACCATTATTCCATCCCACTGTTGCCCAGCTCGGTGTGAGCGCGGCCGCGAGGCAAACATTGTATTTTACGGTCGTCCGTCGTGCGGTTATGGCCGTCGGCAGCCGTTCGATAAAAATGACAGTTTCAGCCAACTGGTCTGATCGTGGGGGAGTAAGGACATGTTACATACTCTTTTAGTGCTGAAACAGGTGATAAAATGTATGACAGATTGTGCTCCTCTTCCTCCTCCTAGAGTTGTATTTCCTCATTAATGAGGGTCGTGAATCCCCGTAAAATTTATTTAGTTACAAGTTATGTATAACTTGTAACAACACAAGTTACAATCATGACCTGGGCGGCTACGGTGGTGGCTGCCCAGGTCCTTCCAAGGAAAAATAGATAAATCTAAGCTTAGCTTGTTATTGCTCGTAGCCACATCATAATGTATTTATTATTTTTACTTAATTGTATTTTATTTGATTTCAGGTAAGTTCTCGCAGAACCCACACAATAACGAACAGTTCAATCTATACTAATACGTAAAGAGGTACATAAAAAATTAGCTAATTATCATTTTGTTTTAAATGGATCCTACGACTTCTGTGATTTTTCAAAACGTTGAAAAAAATACAAACACCTACATTCTCATATATCATTCAAAAAGGAAAAGTATCGAGAAACGTAAAATTGTAAAACCATCCGTGTTCCAAAAATAAAGCTCGCTCTCCACTTCAAAAATATAACCCTCGTCATTCACGACGTGATGGTGGAATATTGAATATCGAGCGACTGATATTCTTGATCAACGTCCGATAGCCGACACAATGTGGATATAACCATGTAAATGGTAGTTATGCACGTGTGTGTCTCACAGACGTGTGTGCAACGTGGGAGATGTGTTGTCACTTGACTCAATGCTGGTTACTAAGGCCTGTGGAAGTGTGTTTGAGATCATAGTGCCACGATAATCAACTAACACATAGTTTTTTTCACGTGACTGTGGGCTTGATATTCTTGATTTATTTTGTTTTTTGTCGATAAAACCATATATGCTGCGTACTGATATATTTTCCTCTCATAATATTCAAATCCGTGTTTGGTCCAGCGCAAAATAGAAGTACAGAAATTCAATTCGCCAATCTTGAAAATTATCTTTATCAAACTTCATCACCAAAATTGATTTACCTTTAACAACACACTCTGATCATATTATTGTTTAAGTGTTTGTTCACATTTGACGGTCAGTAATTGGACGGTGTATTCCTCGGGGAGTGGCTGCTGATTGGTCCACGTCACGGCGTCCAGCCGACCTCACACGGTACAGGGGTCTGTAGGACTCCTGAGGGAGTGCAAGGGTTGATTACCGCTGATTAAACCCTGCCGTGGTTTACGGTGTGTTTAACTGAATCAGTAATTATTAATAACTATATTTGAAGCAACATTTGCTCTTTTATAGATATATATTTTTAGTTTCATCGTATATATGATATGACTTAAGATAATTTTATCAGAAAATCTTTACTCATATCTAACCAATCAAAAATTGTTTTATTGACACTTGACTTTGAGTTTAGGTAGTAAAACTGTGCCCTGTTAGAAAAGCTATTAAAATTACGAACAAAGCCATTTTCAGAGTACCCACAAAATGAGACCTGTCTGTTCTTATAAAAGGAAAGGACATTTAGGAAATTTTGTAATAAGTAAAGAACTTTTTAAAGAACTAGTACATGAAAAGGCTTGTAGTGCCTCGGGTACGTTTTTAGTAATATTTTTACTCGGAGCAAATCAAGAAAAAAAGGCAACCTGTTGTAATCTATACTAATATTATAAAGCTGAAGAGTTTGTTTGTTTGTTTGAACGCGCTAATCTCAGGAACTACTGGTGCGAATTGAAAAATTATTTTTGTGTTGAATAGACCATTTATCGAGGAAGGCTTTAGGCTATATAACATCACGCTGCAACTAATAGAAGTGAAGAAACAATGGAAAATCTTGAAAAAACGGGGAAAATTATTCATCTTTTAGGGCTTCCGTTGCGTGCGCTGCGAAAACGGTTCAAGTCGTGGGTAACACATTGAGCTTAATGTACTACGGGTAACAGCTATAATTTAGAAAGCTAAAGAGGTTGTTTGCATTAATAAATATTATGCCCAAAATAACTATTCCACGCGGACGAAGTCGCAGGCTACAGCTAGTTTAGTATAAAGTAATAAGTTATATCAAAGCAACATCTTTTCTAGAGGTGATAGTTATGCTTTGTTATCAGTAAATATACATACGACAAAATTTATATATTATATTCCTATTTGCCTGGTTTATCATTACTCTTAATGGTCAAATCTTAAACCGTCTTCTTATGATCATTAGCCACATTTGAGCTCATTTCAATGGCTTATAATATAGTGACTATTATAATATAAATTGAATAAGAAGGTCCCTTTTCTTCTTAAAAATTATTTGGCATATTAAATTACACAAACTATAAACGAAAAAGCAAAAAACTAGTCCTAAAATAGCTAAACAAGTCTCAAAGGCTTGAAAACGTAATAGTCAAGCTTAAGCTCAGGTCTCAAGGATCTGGGAATCTATTTTCGGGGTGTTCAGGACATTTTACGCAGATAGGATCCCGTGGGACACTGGACAAGATATTGGATGGAAATAAGGATAGTTTTTCATAATGATTATATTGATAAACTTTATAGTAATAACTGAGGTTACTTGGGGCTATAATTAATCAGTTAACTGCTGCTTTTTTGGTTCGTTGATAAATTTTGGAATACATCCTAAGGGTCACTTATAACACTTAACAGCTGCGAACTTAAAATTCACAATGCATAAGTGTTCAGATAAGTTATGTTGACTCTCGTATTTTAATTGTAAATATACATGTATCTCTATCATGTCTGCGAATTTTATTAAAGTTTAAAACCTAAACAAACGTCATGTTAATTGTTTCACAATCTAAACCTTCAGTTTACGTAATCTCTAATATAGCCGAGACCGTTTTAAAAGCTATAACTGTATACAAACAGACATAATTGCAGTTGCATTCTTTTCCACACTCCACGCTATTCCATTCCAAACGCATTTGCACCTTTTTCTGCCACCAACAAAAATCATTCTAGATTCTACCTTAAGCTTTACGAAATTGGGTTGAGATTACTCTGGCAAAATGTTCAGTTAGAAAAATAGACGCTATTTCCAAGGTAATAGAGTGTGAAATAGTTTGATGACACCAGCAGACGAGCACTTACGGTTTCATGTCTCGGTGGAAAATAGTGATTTAGCGTCATACAAAATGACTGAATCTGAACAGTAACAACTTTATAGTACAGACGGAATGTTTGGGAATATATTTGGATATACATACTTGTTATACTTGTATTGTTTCCTTCTATCGACATGTCTTTACTAACTTCTTTTCATAATTAATGTATGTCTGAAATTTCTTTAGTATGCTATCTGAATATGGCTTTTTTCAAGTTATTCCAGCGAAGAGTGAGTGACGCCTGTCTATTTAATACCTAGTTTAAAAAAAAATGGCTGATTGGAAAATCTCGTCTTGCCCTTGAGATGTCTATGTCCTGTATACTACTTGAACGAGGAACAAACGTAAAAACTTACACACGATCCCTTCTTATAAAGGTAGAATTGTTAAAATTACCTCACGCATTATTATGCACGCCTCATTATTATTTGCTAGCTACATTCTTCCTAAATGAAGCAGATTGTATATTTTTTTGGTTTTTGAAAGCTCCAAGTTCCCTTACTGTCATTCCCCTACTTCCACTGGTCTCACTATAGACTAACGTTTTCATCCGTCCGTCTGTCTGTATGACAAATTACGTAGCGAAACGATTAATGACTGTGACGTCATGTGGATTTATGATATCTGGAGATAATAGCCCGTGTTGTATGGAGGGCGGAGGTCGATCAATGTTACATACTTATGTGGCCACAATGAAACAAACCCTATCTAAAATGCCCTTAAATTATTCTAAAGTAGTTTAGTGTATTTCGTATATGTAATGAATGTAGAAATTAACTTTCTTTTCTTCTTATTAGGTGCCGGCTCACCTGTGTTACAGAAAAGATACTCTTTAATCGATAAAAAAACGAAAATCACTTCTTTTTGCTTCATCTTCAAACCTTGGAAGCCATGTCCATGTCACATATGTATACATACTTTAATCTATTACGACTATATTTTTTTCCTTGAAAATTATTTGTTATCCTGAGCTAAATTATTGTACCTCCTGTCATCCAAACTAACATGGAGTACATATCCATGTAAAGTTGCAGATCGATATGACAGTGTGTCAAGTTCGAATTCTTCGTTTTAAGTACTACGAGCATATAAATATATATAAAATATTTATTTACATATATAAAAGAAAAAATACTTACTTTACTTTAATACACTACTTCGCTACCTGTTAAACATGCATGTTTTTTTTTTGGTGTGCATTAAAGAGTTATATTGAATCCATAATCAATGTATCGTTATACCTAATTCAATCAAAGACAAGCCTCGCTAAAACATTTATTTCAATACATAATGTCAGTGTTGAGAGCTGGTCTAGTCAGTACTGCTGGAACTCTCAGAAGATGAATCTTCATCAGTGGAACTACTCTTGGAGTTGGAAGAGTCCTGGAGAAACACACACACGTTTATATATTACCAAATTACATGAATAAAAAGCGGCTAAGGAAAAGTGCAACCTTAGGCGTAGGTTTACTCACTAAGAAAAAGAAAAGACAAAACTATCTTTTTCTTGGTTTGTCTGTTTGTCTTTCTTACTTGCTGCAGTGTTGCGACAGAACATTGTAATATTGTATGATGATACTATATAGAATATACATAGATAAGTCCTAAAGTCCTGGAAAAAAAATAGGCTACTGTTCTATATTCCGCTAATACGAGAGTAGAAGCCGCAAGCAACTACTATGATACTTGCTACAATTATTTTTTCTCTTTTGAATACTATTATAATTAAATATTTCTAATAACACAACATCATACCGCAGACATCTTGACTTTATATTCGTAGAAAAAATGTTCTCCGTGTTTATAGCCTTGGCCCCGTCTGAAAGCCTTGTCATCTCCATTTTTTCCACTCTCCCCGTTCTTACAATTGTCCCCGTTCTTTCCATTTCCTCCGTTCTTTCCGTTGGCCCCATCTCTTCCATTTGCCCCGTTTCTACCATCTTCTCCATCTCTACCCCTTGCCTCGTTTCTCCCATCTTCTCCATCTCTACCTCTTGCCCCGTTTCTCCCATCTTCTCCATCTCTACCCCTTGCCCCGTTTCTCCCATCTTCTCCATCTCTACCTCTTGCCCCGTTTCTCCCATCTTCTCCATCTCTACCCCTTGCCCCGTTTCTCCCATCTTCTCCATCTCTACCTCTTGCCCCGTTTCTCCCATCTTCTCCATCTCTACCCCATGCCCCGTTTCTCCCATCTTCTCCATCTCTTCCTTTCGCCCCGTTTCTTCCATCTTCTCCATCTCTTCCTCTATTCCCGTATCCATTCCCGTTCCTCCCATCTTCTCCATCTCTTCCTCTATTCCCGTATCCATTCCCGTTCCTCCCATCTTCTCCGTCTTTTCCTCTCCGGCGGTAATCTTCCTGGCTGCTGTCATTTTTGCAGCGGTGGTCGTGCAATTTTATGAACACTGAAAATTTACAACTTTATAAGTTAAGGTCATTTTTGAACTGATGGAAACATGGCACTATTTCTTTTCTTTTTGCAATTAGGACTAGGACGTCTTAGTTATTTGTAAGCAATGATCAAAACTTTTGAATGCACGAAGTAAGATTGCCACGGTTCGATTGATAATACCTTCAACAATGAAAACCTTAAGGTGGTTGTTAAGACCATAGCTCTAAGCAGTAACACATAAAAGTAGATGTGAGAAGTCTTACTGGTCCCATCCTGGCAGTTCCTGTACTGCATCATGCAGGAGCTCTTGAAGGTCCTCCTGGCTCGCTGGTAGACACCGCAAATCCAGTTGATGGAAGGGTCGCGCCACTTCTTGCGCATATCTTCGGGACACGTCTTGCACTTTCTGTGCCATCTTCTCCTAGATATAAATTATGATCGTACATTTTTTTGGATATGAACATTATGTGCTTGTGGATTAATTTTGTACTAAAAAACTGTTTGTAAGAAGTCGAACATTCCAATCTCAGAAGGTCTTTGATCTCTTATATCAGACAAAATTTTGGTTCCAATTAAAACTTTGTACTCAACCTTCCACACTAGGTTAAACCTGTGTTATTTTCTTGCTAAGTTACAAAATCGAGTATCAACTCCAAAAACTGACGGCTAAGAAGAATAACTATAGTGTGATATGATATGAAAGTATGACTGTAACAGTTTCTGATTACCATCCCGGTCGTTCCATGCTTTTGGGTGGCACAAAGCGTTTCTTCTTACTGTCGGATGAGGATACAGACAATGACATATCGAGGGACTCGACGTCGGCTGACCCACTACTGGATTTATCTACAAGTGCAAATAATTATTTTAAAAAAATCGGAAGTTAAACATTTGCTTTAGTTTTATTTTAGTTGAGATTTTTTGTATGATGTCTTTAGATTAATATCAGTTTCCTTCACTATAGTATTTGACTCATTTGTTATAAATATTCATATAATAAAGTTATTTCTCTTGTGCGTGTCGTTGCAGCCAGAAGACCAGCGCTGCTTACACGAAGTCAGCATTATGCTGAGTTTTCGTTTACAATATCTATCATTAAAATATGTTACATGAAATATTTCTTCCTCTTTCTTTACATACTAGTTTTAAACACGTCTTTCTTACCTCTTATCATCCCAGATTCAGACGATGTAGAACGGACCTTCTTCTTCTTTTTTATGTTGACTATCTTTGACTGTGATTCCGTGTCGGAAGTACTAGGTAAAACTACATCTACTGTAAAAACAAAATTTTGCGAATATTAACTCAGTACTCTTTCGAAGTAATTAAATCTATAGTTTGGATCTAGCCACTGCTGATTATAAGTTTCCTCTCGATGAATCCGATGAATTTCGCTATATATATTCAATAGACAAGCATCGTTAAATGATTGCGTTATTTGTAAATTATATTACAGTGATTTGTAATACTTGACTAGCTCGGCTTCATTGACTTTTGTTTGATAGTATTACATATAATGTGATCTTTTAAATGGTTTTATAAGCGTTTTTTTAAAACATTGAATACTTACCAAGTAAAACTAATAAAATATATGTCGACAAACGCACCATGGCTGATGGTATCGGTCGTGCTTGTATGATTGCCACATGTAATAAAAGTGGTCAAGTGCTAAACGAATGTAGAAATATAGCAGCGGTACAGTACATTAACTGCCTTACTGAAATGTTTTGATATATTACACAGTTGCTTGGTTTCAAAAACAAAAAATAAAACGTCTAAAATACTTCTATGGATAAATAAAAATAATCAATTAACAATTTAATAACAAGAGCAGTTTAATTATATGTATTAATTAACTTATAAATTAGCTTAAACCACTACTTGGTAGTCAGCTCATATTGGTTGGTAAAACAATTGTAAAAAAACATAATATAATATTAACACCAATCAAGGTTACAATGCCAATAATAAGGAACCCTAAAACCTACTTCAATACAAAATATAAGTTTCTACGGCTATCATAAAGTATATAAATAAAGTAATACGTATAGTTACATATCGGTTATATTTCGTGAAAGATTTATAGTTGGGGCGTACTGTGTTTTTACGACATCACACATTTCAGGGGCGACTTTATTGTTTTTCGATGTATATGTTGAAATATGTACGCTTCGACTGTGCCAGCGCTTTATACGGAAATTTATTTATTTATAAGTTTCTCTCTCTCTCTTAGAGTCGTATTTCCTCATGACTGAGGCTCGTGACTCCCCCGCCGAATTAATTCGTTGGGAAAGTTTTTTGGGCAGATACATCTTGGTGGGCGCCCTAGTCCTTCCATGGAAGACACATGTCTAAGTACTATAAGTTACTAGTGGCCCTTTTATGTCATTTTTTTTAATCTACATATTTAATCCACATCTTTTACAGTTTCTTATCCTTAAGTAAGGCTTACACATTAACAAATACATTTATTTATGATACAAAATAATAATAAAAAGACAATGCAATAAACTAACAGACAAAATATAAATTTTAAATAGCTTTTCTAGGATCAAAAACTAAGAGTTTAAAATAATATTCAAGTTCTGCATCTATTAGTATTCTAAAATAGTTTCACAGTAATGTTCAGTCGAACTTTATCGAAGCTTCACTAGCCACGACGAGCTTTTATCTTGTCTGTAACTCAAACTCATAAGAGCTTTTTTCAAAGAGTTAAGTACATTATTTATAGCGGACTTTGTGGGTAGGTAATATTTGATTTTATGTATAGCTTTAAAAATGGGTTTATTTCAAATTGAAGATTAAGGTTTTATTATTTTTTGTAAACTATCATTAAAGAAAGTTTTTACTTATTCCTGTAAAAAAAACATGATGATCTATCGCTCTGATATGAGATTTAATAAAATTCAATAGATCAAAACAGACGTTATTATCTAAATTTAGGGTAAGATAACAAGTGTTATGGTGAATAAAATTAAAACAGAATTGAATCTGTTTCTTCTAGACAAGTGCGCTAGATCGTAGATTATATCGTTGCTTAACAGCAGCCAAGTTGTAGTCAAACGTGAGACTCTTCGATCAAAAATGTGAGACTATCTTGTTTAAAAAAAAGGTGTTATATAAAAACGAATATTATTTATAAATAGTTTATTGTATTGTTACACTTTATATATGTAGAACCAGTGGTTCCCGTGGTAGGTGTCGTTATTGCAGCGGTTGTTGTGAAGTTTCACGAACACTGAAACACGTGAAAAACAGCTTATAAATGGAAGTGAGCAACACTAAATAATTATTTGCCCATAAATATAATATGCAATTTTAGGGCCAATACGTTTAGCTATATTATAAGAATCTATCTCGACAATATATAGTACACTAGCGGTGCCCTGCGGTGTTATCTGCTTTAATCAAGTCACAAAAAGTTGGCTATAATGCTTCTCCTAGGTTTTACTTATCTACTTATAAGGGACAAACACACACTCGTTAGCTTCAGCCTTTATAATATTTGTACCTACTTATCTCTCAGCAAGTTGCTTTCAAACACGGTGTATCCGTTTAATAAAACATAAAACTTGTTGTTTCTTGCAAGTTTGGGACTACTTTTATACAGCCCTGAGCTTAGCCCGACAAATAGGCGGGGGAGAGAGATCGAAGTATGTAGAGCTATTGACGGATGATGTAAATTTATATATTTATTTCTATATAATCGAGTAACCTGGGTGTATCGGATAATTGAGTCGAGAAATGCGGTCTAAATATACATTTTAGTTTTCATTTGATTTCCGTATTAATAAAGTTATATGTGAGCATTGCATTTTTTCATCACAAGATTTCAAAAAATATATTGCCAGAACAATTAACTCTGTCCTATAGTCTTAATTTTTTCAATTTCAAGTTTCCAAGGTTATACCTACATATCTTGACTTGACGCAATCTTTGTATTTTGTTTAACATCATACGAGTTGTAGACAACCGCGAATCAATCTAGTTAAAACAAACTGTCTGCAGTGACATCCATAGTGTCTATCAATGGGTTATCAATAAGTTATCTAGTCTTCGAGGGAGAGTAATGGATCGAAGAGGATGTTGGGTGTGAGATTGATTTGAGCGGACTTTTGATAAGTTGGGATATTGCTCGGGGTGGGGATAAGCGCCTTGTATGTTTTTATTTGTAGAATTAATAATATCGCTGAAAAACACTGACTAATGTTGTTCTGTATCATTCGTGAGCCTTTTAATATCTGTGAAAGCTAACTGTCGAGGACAAGAACTTTGTCCTCCTTTTTTATGATGTTTGTCTAACAAATTTTAAACAGTCAGTGCTGTAGTTGAGGATACAGCATGTTAAACGAGTAGAAGCCCATTCTTCTGACTTAAGTCTCTCTAAGAACAGGGGTGCCAGGCAAAGACCTAAAATAATGAATTGTCATTATGATTCCATCTAAGACTATAGCCTTTGCCTACTATTAGGCAAACTATGGCCAAGCGCAAACCCGTTCTAGTTAAAAAAAATGTCCTACATTAGGAACCAAATATATACAAATATTCTTACTAGTCCCATCCTCGCAGTTCCTGTATCGCATCATGCAGGAGCTCTTGAAGGTGCGGCGCGCGCGCTGGTACCCGGCGCAGATCCACTTGATGCCCATGTTCTTGTACTTTTTCAACATCTCGTGGGGGCAGGGGCTGCACACGCGGTTTGTGCGCTTTCTGAAAAACATAGAAACGTGTTGTTAAAGAAAATGTTCTCTTCTCTCTATCGGCTTAAAAAATGGGGGAAATGGAATGTAGGTTGTAAAACGAGTCGTAGTTATAGACTGTACGGCGAGCTGTAACTCGACTAATGTTAAAAAAAGATACTAATGATATTATTGTGTAGTGTTTGTTAAATTGACAATAGTTTGGTAAAAGATTACTTCAACTTATGCAGTAGAATATTTTGTCATGAAATTGTATCACTTTTTGTCAGAATAATGATATTTTGGCTCTCTGAGGTTTTTCTAATCTACGGGATAATCTGATAAAGAACATTAATCTGCGAAGATGAATTAATTCCTTCGCATGAATTATTTATACGCTTACATCCCCTAAGTACGGCTCATCTCTATCCCATCTGATTACACCTGCAGGAACTTTACTAAAGTTTGTCGGAACAAATAAAACATTGCAAGACACACGGCCCGCTCGCTTCTCCTAATTTGTTATTAATGAGCAAACTTGGAGATCGATGCAGCTGCCATGTTATTTAGTGAGCAATACACAGGCCTACAGTCAGTAATGATCACCATTCAGTGGACTGAGATATTCGCATGTGATTCTGACATTAGACAACTGTGTATAAACATTTCATTTAAACTTGACTCTCATCAATTGGTGGAGCAACACATGAAGCAATGTGTGGTCGAAGGCAAAGCATGTTTGTGTTTTGATAGAACTAGCTCTCAGACGAGGCTACCGATAAACTTACAGCACTTTCCGTTCCTTCGTCTCGAAAGATGACGCTGATGTGGAGTCTGGATCGCTATCATCACGGGAAGTGGCTTCCGAAGAATCACTGAAATATATAAATAATTATAGTTAATTTGATGGTAATATTGATGTAGAAAATATTATGTTGTCCGTGGTTTTGCCTGAGTTTTTATAGTCATCGAAGTGCCTCAAATGGTGCGTGTCGTCTCGTCTCGTCTCATGGTTTATGTGCACTATGTTCAAGGTCATCGTCATTAAGCTTTAGATGAAAGGTCATAACCTTTTACATTTACTCCTAGGTGCAAGGTCACACTCAAGGTCATTATGTTCTTAATTCGAGGTCACACCCATTGTCATTGTGCTCTAGGTGCGAGGTCACATTCAAGGTCATTTAGCTCTAGCGACAAGGTCACACTCATATTTGGTGTATATTGTTTCACTCACACGACAGTATCGCTAGAACTGGATCCGTCCAAACTGGTGTCTCCTTCGGAATCAGTGGTGTACTCCTCCCAGGCAGGCCCGCGGTGCTGCGCGTCGTCGAAGTGGCCTATATGGGGTAGATCATCTAGGTGCACCAGGTGGGGGGTGGTGGCACCTGTGGTTGCTACCGTGCCTGTTGTGGTGGAAATAGTAAAAAACACATTCAGACGAAGTGAAAACTTCTTCCTGTATCTAAATCTGTTTGAAAAGGAAAAGGCAACTAACATTCCTATCTAGTTTCATTGATAGATCAATTGACTTTCCGGAAAAAGAGAAATATGAAAATACGGATTTTGTGATTATAATCGTGATCAAGTACTTTTGTTTTTTACTGCTGGGTATTATAGACCTGCCATTAATCCTCATGGTGTCAACCTTATCATTTTAACTATTACCTCGCAATGTAAGGCGCAAATAGATATATTCTAGCATTAAGTTTCTCATTACAATTTAATATCTTCAAAACAAATAAATACTTACAAAGACAGTGATACCAATATACCAGCGAACAAACAGGGAAGCGTAGAAATTAATTCCGTCATTCCATAGATAGAGTAGTATGTAGTTGTATAAACAGTAGTGTGCACACATCCTAATCTATTTCCAAATGAAAATCCTCCCCTACTGGCTTATTTAACCCCTGGCAGGTAATTACACAGTCGTTCTTCGTATATTAATACAAAATTCATTAAATTCATACATTATTCACAAGCTGCGCATACTATTACTCAGATATGAATATGCTTAGGAACCTGAATGTTGCATGAGACTTTATAATGGGGTGTTGTTTTAACCGACTTCTAAAAAATATGTATGATTTTTGATAATTTTGTAAAAACTTTTCTCTATTATTCTATAACCGACTTCTAACAAAATGAGGTTATCAATTCGGCTATATGCGTTGTATGTCTGTTAAATTGTCACTCTTCGATGTATGAAATGTCTAGTGCATTGTACAATAATAGTTTGTAATAAAAAATGTTTGCGGACTGTTTTCTTTTTGTTACTTAAAGTACATAATATCATTATTATAATAAGAAAAATAAGACCAGATGCAAAAATAAATAGAATCTACAATAAAGAACAAAAACACTATAACACAAAACTGATGTACATAAAATCTAGCCCATCTCTAATGTTTACAATCATTAAAATGTCACGCTATGGTTTTGTAGGCCATGTTGTTATGGTGAACTAAAGGATTTGTAGATAAAACTATGTAAACTTGGCATTATTGTTTGGAAATACAAACATAGATGCTGGGATTTATAAGAGATACAAAATGTACTTAAATTAAGCGCGACACAGATATATTGCTTCCAAACCGTTTAAAGAGAGAACTATTCTTCTTTTTAAAATAAACTTATTCTTACGTGAAGAAGCGCTATATTGATAAATAATAAACCTACCTTTAACAAACAAAGCAAGCAGTAAAACTATCATTTCTGTTGTATATTTCAGAAATAAAACTCATATTGTTTCCGCCCGTAAACCGACACACGGGTAGTTGGTTGTTTGTACCAATATGTTGACTACGTTTTATTTTTATTGCAAACTATTTGAATATGTAGCTATTTCGTATTTAGATTTTCTAGAACTACAACTTTATCTAGGGATTTTAAAATTTTATTGAGTTTAATATTGACTGATTTTTATCGCGTTTTATATACCAGTGTACTTATTCCTGGATTCATATCAGTGAATGTAGTTAACAGTAAATTATCATGCAAAAAATGTGTATAAAATACTACAGACATATAGTATCAAAGGGAATTTTTATATTTGCCTAGGTTGATATATTTTTGGTACCTCTAATATATTTATAATTATTTATAGTGCCGCTGCGACGAACTATAAATCTCCAGTTGTAGGGCCACTATATGCCGTTGATCACAATATTTGTGTACTATTTTATTTTATAATTAAATGATTAATTGATATCTATTTAATCTCATAATCGCGACCACCTTAAATTAGCATTAATTAATGATTCATTACGTCTACAACATAAAAATAAAACACCTCTGGACGCTTCATCATTTATTGACGTTCAGCGCCATCTTTGCTTTCAAGTCACACATTAGTAATTCATTATGGAAGCTCATCAGTCCAGGGTCCAGGCTCCGTCGTCGGGGGCAGTCGGCTTAAATCTGCAGAGGGGAGAAATACAACATTAAATTATTATACTATTACTTTATTCATTTCAGGAGCATAGGCACTAGGCACAGATCTCAGCGTATGTAAAATATGTCAGCGTAGCTTAAATAGCAGAAAAAATATTCGTATGCGGGCGTCGGTCAGTCTTTTGATGTGTGACTAATGAGCGGCATTTGATTAAACGTATGGCACTATGAATTATTATGGGCCCTAGTTGTTTGTTTTAATAGTAAGGTCGTTGAACCATGACAGTGGCCTATAGGGCGCCTTTAAAACTCTCGACAGTCATGTTGACCACTCATCCGAGTATAAGTACGAAATAAAATATGTAGATAGGGCTGTTTTTAGTAAAACATGTCATAATTTCGAGTAATATAAAAACACATACTTACATAACTTACATATCTCATTACTTAGGTATATAATGTTCAATCGTAGTCCTCTGTATCGTTGTCTTTTGGTTTCCCTGTGAACAAAAAGTAACAATGTAATTCACCTAATTCACACTCTTGACTTCCTAAATAGTCAAGTCATAAGCTCATACTCTTTTTTGACATGATGCTAAAATAAACAGATCAACTAGCAAACTCATTAGGCAAAACTCCGAATAAAGAAAACCTAATTCGTGTCCCAAAAAAATCAAAACAAGATCTGACCGGTCCATTAATTTCCTCCCAACAAACTCGGGAAGTTTCCCAACAAATGTCAAAGAGAACTATCCAGAAGTAACGCAAGGCCCAACTAAGTTATAAGGAAAAATCCAATGAAATTATGCCTGGTAATCGACCCATTATTTGAAAATATGCATATATTTCAAATTGGTAATGTTTATTACAATCTATGTTGAGATTCATTATTATTATGTTTCTTGTTATATCACCATTAGTATGGAATAGATAAATTACATTTACAAATATCACGAGATACATCTGCTTGTTGATTGGTCCTTTGCCATGGACAAGTGGTAGAACTAGAATGCTGATAGATTTGCGGTCTCGGATAGTATTGTTTGTCAATAGCATAGTCAGTAGAGATATAGAAAGGTTGAGTCAGATCAATTTACCCGTAACACTATGCATGATAGTACTTCAACACAATTATTTATCCTAATCAAAACAAGTGGTAGTTATCTGACGCCGTCTCTAAATAGCTTTCTCTAAGTTTTATTATCTCTGGAAAAATCCAATAACAAGTAAGCCAAGATCTGCTAGAGTTTGATTAAAATAGATTTGCATGAGCAGGCCACAGATGGCGCGGTAATTTATTTTTAATTTATATCCTTAACTTGTCAAGGTTCTTGGATTTCCCTTGATGGGATTTCATAGGCAGTTAGGGGCAAAGCCGGAGAATTTGTTAAATATTATGCGAGGGATTTGTTTGGAAAATACGTTTCTTTATAAACAGGAGAGTGGTGGGAGTTTTTATTTAAGCCTCCAGTATATTTATGGGTGAATTTATTTTATGTGTGGTAACAGTAACACAGCTTTTTGGCGACTTGTTCCTTGGGTTTACAATACCTGATTTTGTCCTCATTTTTGTGCTGTACAATTGGCCTGGTGGCGGTATAGGGTATCCAGAAATGATGTCTGAAATCATAGAAAAACAGGTAACGTATTCTTTAATCAATGTCAAAGGATTTCATAACGATACGCCTAGGATTCAAGTGCTTTGGAAGTGGAACTAAACTATAAAATTTATCATAATTAGGTATTTAACTACCAAAAAATCCAAATAAAGGCTATATATATAAAAAATAAATATTTTATTACGTACGGGGCCCAGTTACCACATTTTCATACGTCCCTGCCGCTCCTTCAGGATTAAAGCTGTAATGAAGATTTTGTTTCGGATAGCTCTCTCCACTGATTTCACTAGGTTTCATAATCCATTCACCATCTTTATATCCATCTATCTGTTTAATAAAATCTATTCTCTTCTCGTCGTCCAAGCCTATAAACTGAACTGGCGGTGGATAATAGATTTGTTCTCCATCAGATCTCATACTATTTCCATGAGATGTAATAATATTTCCAATATATCCACCACCAGGTCTTATGATGCTACCACTTGATGGTCTATTATTGCCGATCATTGGTCCATTTGGACGGATAATGGTGCCAATTGGCCCAAGGCTTCCAATGTTTCCCCCACCAGGTCTTATAATGTTGTCACTGTATGATCCGATGTTCCCAATGTTTGTTCCACCTGGTCGTATTATGGGCCCACTGGATGGACCTATGTTTGCAGCAGAACTGGTGCCTTTTAGGAATTGAGAGAGAGGGCCTTCGCTTATGTATTTAATTTGTGGACCTGAAACTTTATTTACAAAAATGTAAGGAATAATGTATGTGTTATATATATTGAATAATTTCTGCAATTAATTTAAATGTTTATTATTTTGTTAGTAGCAAATGTTTAAAATGAAATGAAATTATTAATATGACTAGTATTAATACCTATATTTTGAGAAGCTATAATATCTCCTTCCTGTTCTCTCCTTATATCTCCAGCCCCTCCATACACTGCTCCATTGGTCCGTAGTGAAGTCCCACTGGTGGGAAGAACGATGGAGCCTGGTGGAGCAATTAGCTTGGGATCAGAGCTACCACTGATCAGGTTCACACTTGCAGGGCCTGTGTAATGATGAATAGAAAAAGTGATATTTCATGTTATTTCAAAATTTCTTTGCTTTATTTTGTGATGAAAAATACTATGACTAAAACTAAAATACGATGATCCATCGCTCTGTTATAGTCTGAAAGCGGGACAAACAGACCAACAAACACTTAACTTCTACATTATTGTATGATCCGGTTTATATATTTTATATTTACCAAGCCAATGGCAGAATTTAATAAATAATATAATATACCTACTACATCAAATTGTAGTTACGCTCAAAATGATTTCAGCTTTAAGACCTTTCATTTATTTATACTTACGTCATACAATTGCGGATGAATTCACGACAAAAGTAAATGAAGTCATCCACAATAACCATAAAACAGTACATTCGTCAACAAATAAAATAGCTACAAAATTAACGACAACATAACAATTTAACACCCTTACAGGTAATATGGAGAATGTTATGGTATATGTAACCATGGAGTGATGGGAAAAATATATATAAATAAATGAAATTGATTACTTGAATAAAATTGATCTAAGGTTAATAATAATAGTTTGATCTTCATAACCAGATTTGAATTCTATCATTAGCATTTTAGCCACGACAATAAGTTTTTTTTGCGCAGTAACTAAGCCTTTTAATAAAGAGTTCTTTTTAACAGATTGTAATATCAATCAGGCTATATTTTTCCAATATAATATTTATTATTATTCTTCTTGGCGTGACACAATGTTAACTTTGTATAAAAGCTGTGGTATGTACAAATACAAGGGCTTAGTTTCATCACAAGAAATAAAATCTAATCATAGTATAGTCGCGAGAAAAGCTACAAACAAAAATCTAGTTCATTCCTAGTCACGTTCACCAAAGATGTGCAATAGGGTTGTTAGTTGCGAATAGTTCCGCGTGCCCGATTGATTGCGGCCCTTATTGCCAGCCCTATATCTCTGATATTGGAATGGTGGAGAGGAGAAGAGAGAATGTAGAGTTCATGATCTTAAAACAGTTTTGGTCAGATATAGTTTATAAAATGAATGCTTGTTTTGACGTTAAATATTATTAAATATCAAGGTATAGTAATATGAATTTAAGGTACCAGGTTTTTCTGTAGGTTTAAGTAATTTTTGTAAATACTGTCATTAGCAGTTTAACTTGATTAGGTCGAGTTTAAGAGTTAGGGTTAAGCTTGAAATAAATGTCATATATTTTATTTTATTAATAGCAGCTCTTTAATAGCGAACAACTTGATGTCACTGTTAGAGAATTCGAGATGTCCTTAGAAGTTATTATTTATTTGATTAGTACTTTTTATAAATACCAAATAGTAGCTTCAGACACCTAGCCTAGTAGCTCCCTCATATCTGCACACTCGCTGGTCCTCTGAAGCCTACAAAGCCTGTCGTCCTCACCTGCGCCATTACATTTGTCAGTCCCGCCGTGTGTCGCTCTCTCGTAAATTTTTACTTTATTCGTTTTGTTGTTTTTAACGAGATGCTGCTACAGGGTAACTGGTATTCAATCAATTTGGTATCGCGACTGATAATAGAAAGGCGTTTATTTTCCTGTTGGAATGTTGCTAAGCGTCAGTTGATTTTGATTAAGCGTGAACAATGTAATAAGTATAACGTTATACTTTTCAATTAAAATACTAGAGAGTGAGTTATAGCTCTTAAATAAGACACATTCTATGTGGATACTTGGATACTTCTTCCTATCTAACCTTACGCTTGCAATAAATAAAGGCATATGTTTGATCACAGCCGATCATTGGTTGCTGCTAATTTCGACGCTTTCGTCAATTCGCCTTGCATCCAATTTTCACTTTCACTCAACGATCTTTTATGAATTTCCCAACAGTTTCTATAGCAAATAACGCTGTAGCTTTTCAGCCACGAGGCGGGTGTTTATTGCCAACATTCATGTTTAGGAGGTCGATGAGAGCAGGTTGCAGGTGCCACCGCCGGTCGTCAAGGGTTAAGTGAAATGGGCCCAGTTTTTTGGCGACATTAGCTTTAAGGTTATGAAGATACGGCTTTTGTGGTGTTTTTTGTTGATATGTATTACGATTTTAGAGTAGATAAATTGATTTATTTGATTTGTCGATAAAGATTAGCTAAAATTTTCTTAGCTATATTACCTGCACCAGCTATGGCTCCAGAGCCGGGAGAATCATACGGAGGCTCGTAACCTACAAATGAAATTGAAACTATTTACTATAAGTTGATCAAAGTTGAGATCAAAACATAATGAGACCACTGACCTCCGCGTACTTGTACTGATGGAGATCAATGAATGAGACACACAATGATGAGAGGCAAAATATCTCTCGTCTTTTAGACCGATAAGAAGGTCGTATTGCAAATCAAGGCGGCTAAGATATCAATATGGCGCGGCCATGTTGTAATCGATTCTTGGCCATCTCGATTGACTCAAACCAGCGCTGTGCTGACTTGAGATCAGTTGAAGCGAGCTTGTGGCAGGAAATTTTGCGTTTGTCTTTTGTTTACTATTGCATATACTGTAGCTACATAATGTAGATGTATCTACTCACAGCAAGAAGGCGAGGTGTAACAGTTGACCTCGATGGTGATGCGGCCAGTAGAGATGGCCTCCGTACACACGCACACCTGGCACTCGTCCCACGGGTGCTGGAAGGGGGCTCCGGGCTGGTACGGGGCGCATGATTCATCTGGAGATATAACAAAAATCTAAATACTCAATAAAAAAATACTGACCCACTATTGTAATAGTCTAGCTAATGTCATTCTCATTGCAGTAAAAAAATCTTGAGTAACTATCTCAAACTGAAAAGATACGATTACTTTAGCCCACTCGACTTGAAACCACACGATCCATCGTTATGGACAGCTCTTTAGACAATCTCTTGAATCCATAAAAAGATAATGGAGGAAGGTAACACTCCAAATGCCAGTACTGAGCACTGATTCATTTAAAGACTGGTATAGATGTTCTTCATCAGGTCCTTTGAAACACAACTAAATGTGTTGATGTTTATTATGTTGTTAATATACTCACGCGGTGCGGGCCCAGGAAGTGGCCCTGGGGGAGGTACTGGGGGCCATGGGGGAGGTACTGGGGGCCATGGTCCTGCAAATAGAGAAATTGGTTCACACTACATAGTTTGGTTAGTGTGTTTTCTTGCATAGAAGTTTTCTGCTCTGTTTTTTCTCGTTTTATTAACTTTTGTAATTATATGATAATAATATACGAATACCTAAACATTTCAGAAATGCCCAGTTTGTACTCAATTATTTATTTATTTGGGATCCTTTATTACAACAGTCGTGCATTACGATTACCGAGAATAGGATTTTAACTACTACATATATAACGCATGAACTTAAATTCAATTAACAAACTTAAACGCAAAATTAACTAGCAGAGTTTATTTAGGCTCAATGATTTATTTCATTTGAACAATGTATATTGTCTGACCGTCGGAAGTTTGATAACATAAATATTGTTTTATGTTTACGTGTGGAAATAACAATTGTGTAATTTGTTTGTTTTCTTATTTAAATTTATCTTAATATTGTTTTATTTTTGTTTCAGGTAAGCAAGAATGTTTGTAACGGCAAATTGCGTTGATAATAAAGTTTATCTTCATTGGAAAGGTATGTCTTAGGATCTGAATTAAGGTATATTTTAGTCAATTTAGAGATATAAACTTACCGGGTGTAGTAGTATGTGGTCTCACTGTAAAAAAATGCAAATAAGTTATGTAAGAATTTCTTCTTTTAACTTATCGAGAAACCTTCTTTTCTTTTCAACACCAATATCTTTGTTAAACAACAATTTATACATAGGAAATTTACACATTTATTATAGCAGACTACCAGACTGCAATTTTTCCATAGAAATGATTTCTAAGAAGACGTGTTGTAAGCCAAATTGATACGCTTCGTCTAGGTTTACTGTTTGGTCTTTTTATCCCCTCCCTGAGTGGCATTTCTATGTTGCTGAATTTCTGGGCAGATACATCGTGGTGGGTAGAAAGTCCTTCCACGGAAGACATATACCTTAAAATTTTTGTCAGCTATTCTCATTTCATAAGAAGAAGATATTTTTTTCCAGTAATCCTACATCTACGTACCACACTGTGGGTTGTCGTAGCTATCGAAGCATATAACGGTCTGCTCCGCTTGGCCCCACCGCGTGAGATCCTCGATACACTTGCAGGCGAGGCATGGGTCGCGCGGGTGGGGGAATACTACGTTGGGGGGGAAGTTCTTGCACGCTGGCACTGGGGACGAGAAAAGGTTTCTTAGAGCATACTTACGTTGTATTTACAAAGTGTAGTATTTGAACATTTCTGCTGAAGATTACGTTTGAGAAAGCCATTTTTTTTAACTAGAACGGGTTTGTACTTGGCCATAGGTTGCATGATAGTAAGCAAAGGCTATGGTCTAAGATGGAGCGTGCTTACCTGATATGAACCGATTCACTCTCTCTTTGTTTTGATGATGTACCAGTTTATGACAGAGCAAGAGCTTTTTGGGTACAGGTACACCCTAGGCTGCAGCAATGCTTAACATCAGGCAGGCTGTAGTCAAACGTAAACCTATCCCAGGTAAAAAAAAAACATAGGTAAACGCGAGTTAATTCAACATCAAACTAGTTCTTTTCCATTCTACCTTCCATAGATGTGACCGCGACACCTGCGGCTCTCGTATTGGTTTATTAAGCCACGAGTGTCATTATCAATTGTGGATATTATTTAGGCCACATGATGATAAATATTTTTAAAAAAATGACCACTTGTATACTCAAAAGCAGAGACATAAACGTATTTACATACTCTCGTCAATGACAGGGCAACATATAAAAAAATAATAAAAGCTTTATTTAAAATTACTTACGAGGTGTAGGACACTCTCGTCAATGACAGGGCAACATATAAAAAAATAATAAAAGCTTTATTTAAAATTACTTACGAGGTGTAGGACTTGTGGGTTCGATAGGGGCTGTTAAAATATTATGTAAAATTATTATATAAATTACAGTAAATTTTTATACAGTTACTTAAATTTCATAACTTACATAGAGTTGAGTGGTCTGGAGGCAAGACTGTAAAAATAAAAGTACAACTTTAATCTGCACTAATATACATATGCCTGTATAAAGAAGTTCAATCCAAAAATCAGTAAATGACCTGTAATCAATTAGCCTAAGACCTTTTACTACAAAATATAAGCATCTTGTCTCCATACGGCAATACTGCCCGTTTTGCGCTTTTCTAACCACCGTTGCACAGTAGCACGGATCTTCATTTTCTTACCAAGATCCGAGGATAATAATCGGTACACATAGTTAATAATTTCAACTAATAAAAGAATGTCACAATCTCACCGCACTGCGGGTTCTCCTGGCACTTGATCTTGACGTCGGCGCGTCCGTACGCGTCCACGCTCTCCGAGCAGACGCAGATTGCGCACGGGTTCAGCGGGCTGGGGTACGGGACGCCCGGCTTCATGGGAGCGCACGTTACTGGGGAGTTAGCTATTATAGTTAACATCATCATCATGTTGCCTTAACGGTATTCACTCACGTGTAATTCGCGTATGTTGTTTACGCGTTTCGGATGTTATGACATCCATCTTCAGAACGTGCGTTCTTGGACCGCGCCAGCACGCAAACACAGACGCAGAGACGTTTTGATGATGGATGTCATAACATCCGAATATCCGAAACGAGTAAACAACATACGCAAATTACACGTGGGTGAAAACCGTTTAGTTAGCATATTGATAAAATGTCTCACAAAAGTGATATGATGATGTTTTTTTTATATTCAAATATAAAAAACATCTCCATCTTCTATCTTGTCAATCCACTACTGGGTAGGCCTCCCCCCTAGATGCCATTGGTGTCGGTTGTCTGTCGTCCTTATGTTAATAGTGATATAGATTAACCATAGATATTATTATTTGATAGGTATACTGTCAAATTAGTAGAATCGGGAGACGGCCCCATAAAATAGGAACGTGTCTACATTGTTTTAAGATAAAATATAAATAACAATTTAAAAGACGTACAGTAAAATTATTATTTTTAAAGGCGTATGCTCGAGCAATGATTTAAAAACGTTCTATTATAAAAATGCCATATTCTTGCTCAACGTTAAAATGTAATCTTGAATGTGTGTGTATTACTTTATTAAAAAAATCTTACCGTCTTTAGTTTGTGGTTCCGGTGTGAGTGGATCTGTACAATAATAATAATTGTTAGTTGAAAATAGTATTAGGAATACGCAAATACCAAATACCGTATAAGTATAACAATTAAATATCAATATATATTTTAATTACACAAAATAGGCTTACGTTTGACTATAGCCTTCCTGATGTTAAGCACCACTATAGTCTAAGATAGCACGCTTGCCTAGAATAGTTCTATTTACTCTTGATTTCAAGACCCCTGGGTTATATATTAAAATAATTGAAGCTTTCTGTTTTGTTGACTTCAAATTTACTGTTAGCTATCGTACGTATTACAATCTGTATGATTACTTACAACACTCTGGTTTCAAAGAACACTTGATCAGTTTCTTCGGCAAGAAAGACTCTGCTGGAGAGCTTGACCCACTGCCTGGCCCACTGCCTGGACCAGACCCTGGGCCATAGTAGCACACGCATACTCGACATGGGTCAGCTGGGTCAGTAAAAGGCACATCCACCTCACGGTAGTCACAAGAAGAATCTGTTCGGGAAATATCAGGAGCTGAGAAAATTCGCACAAATTAAATGTTGTGTTACACAGGTGGTAATTTAATTAGTAGTAATGCCATGAAGAAATATTAACATAATTTTATTAATAAACTTCAAGTTTCGTTTGTTTGCAAGAAAGAAATATATTTTATTTGTACGATATAAAAAGTTTAAAAATCAACTTACAAGGTGTAGGAGTGGTGGGTGGTGGGGGTGCAACTGTAAATATAAAAATTGTAATAAGTCAAATTTTGTTCCATAACCAGTTTACTATAGTAGGTATTTTTGATTAAATAAAAAAAAACCATTACAAATAGAGAAAGAGAGAACAACCTTTTATAAATACATTGAAAATACAAAACATGCCACTTCCTTCTTTCTTCAATAAAAATATTTCTACTCACAACATTCCGGCTTCACAGAGCATCTCATTTGCTTGGTTGGTAGATAGTGGCCCAACTCTCCTGAGCTTGACCCACTACTTGGCCCACTGACTGGGCCATAGTAGCACACACATACTTTACATGGGTCAACTGGATCCGTGAATGGAATGTCTACGTCTCGGTAGTCGCATGGTGAATCTGTTAAATAATAACAGGTTGATTTAAAAAATAGAAGCACCTCCAACCATATACGAAATACTTGCCAGTAACAACTAAATTTATAAGTCCAGTAATTAAACATTCTGTAGTTTTTTCTGTTTAATAACTTACATGGCGGAGGTGTCGGGCTTGTAGGCGGCTGAATTTCTGTAAATAAAAAAAGATAATTAGGAACATCTTGAATCAAAGTAATATTGTATTACTCATAACAGCACAAACTTAGAATTTCTTTATAATCACGTATTCATCTTTCTAGAGTGTTGTTGAAAATTACTATTCGTTGATCTTAAAATTCAGAGTAGGTCTATCAGTTTCTTCAAGGACGCGTGCTATATCTTTGACTACATTGGCGCTTAACATCAGCCTGGTTATATAGTCAAACATAATCCTATTTTAAGCTCAAAAAAGTCAAGCCAACAGTACTGTTTTTTACGTATATTATGTCAGTATATACTTAAGTATAATGCGTTCAAGAAGACAGCCGTATGCTTAAAAGTAAGTTAAAGTTAACAGGCCCAGACCCAGCACTCACCGCACTCAGGCTTGACCCGGCACACGAGCTGCACGCGTGGCCTGGCGTCCCAGGGCGCCTGGCCCGGACCAACGCCCGAGCGGAGCACGCACGTGCACACGCGGCATGGGTCGGAGGGGTCGTCGAATGGAGTGTTTACTGGTCGTCTGCGGCAAAGGTCTTCTGTGGAAGAAAATATTCTTTCTTTCAATATCTCTCAATATATCGCAGCTATGTTTAGAAATAAAAACAATATAATGATAAGATATTGAATCAGGCGGTACTTTGCGGAAATCCATCGTAAATGAAACTCTGGAGAAATATGTAGTGTAGGGTCACAGCGGAAAAACACTACATATTTCTTCAGAGTATCATAAACAATATAATGATATCCGTGTCTATTTTCTATGTCGTCTAAGTCAGTATATGTACCTCTATTTTACTAAATTCATAGTATATTTCATTTTTTTTAACCTACAAAACAAAAGTACTTCTTTTATTGAAATCTAACTTATAAACTAAAACTTTACTTATTTTAAATATTCACTTACGAGGTCTAATATTATCAGTTGTTGGGTCTGTGAAACGAGAAGAAATAGAGTAAGATTATAGTCAAAGAGATACAGATACAGTAAAGTTTTAAAAAGGTCCGTAAAATCTATCGGCTGTATTTAGAAGATTACAATAGAACTGAACATGTCTTAACAAACTCTTAACAAACCAAAATCTGAGACCAAAATCCTTCCAGGTCTTCAGCCAATTCTTTAACCTCTCTCCATGATATGACGCCTGCCTTCTCATTTATTTAATTAACTAGTGGACGCCCGCGGCTTCACTCGCATTATTTTAGGATAAAAAGTAGCCTATGACACTTCTAAGACTTCATACTACCTACATACCAAAAATCATGATGATCCGTTAAGCCGTTTTTGTGTAATGAGCGTTTAAATAAACAGACAGGCAGTGACACAGATAAACACACAAATATTCTAGAAATTGTTGGAACGTGTTCTGCTATTGATCCGAAGTATCTCAGTATCTCGATGTTTAGACTTTCGACCCTCTTCATCTTAATTATATGTAAAGATCTTCGCGTATCGTGTTATACTCACTGATTCTACACTCTGGTAGTATGAAGCAGGATATCTTCTCTTCAGGCCTGCGATCAGGTCGGTAAGACTCCACCAGGTCACATTTACAAACCCTACACGGGTCGGTCGCGTCTGGGACCAGAGTGCCGTAGGGAGCGCGACAGATGTTGTCTAGCAAAGGAGAATTGGAATTAGTAGACGAAAAGTTAGTATTACTACTTCTTTTCTAGTTGAATTAAAACAGTTATCTTACCTGGTACTGGGGCTTCAGTAGAGATTGGTGGTGGTGGTGGCGGTGTGGGTACTGCAAACATTTTTTAAGTATGAATGAAATAGAAAATAGAAATGAAATGATAATTATTTATTTAGCGATAAGTAATTAAGTACGAACACGGTTAAACCTTTAAGATCTATTTCGAAATAAAACTAACATTCCTAATAACAGGGCTACCGGCTAACCCTCTCTGTTCTGCATCGTACATAAAAGATAAGCCTGTGTCGGCAATCTATACTCTTAAAATTTGACATTGGTATTTAGGCAGATGTTATTTCCAAGGCTGACTCTATAAAATCTTTCAACTAAGCACCCTCGTCTCACCACTGTATACTCACAGCACTCCGGTAAGGTGACACACCCCACCACTGTCTCTGGTTGTCCGTAGTTGTTGCTCTGTACACTACACTTGCATTTAGAGCACGCGTCCGTAGGGTGCGGGAAGAACACGTTCAAGGGATACTGTTTGCACACTTGCCCTAGAAGAAAAATAATATTCCAAAAGTCTCATTCTTCTAAACTTTTTTTTTTAAAAAGGTCAGGTTATTTTACTTAGGCTCTTACTAAACTACAACTCAAGTGTCTTCGCTCGCACTGTGCTATTGACTAGAATGATTATAGTAACCGTGCTTTTATCTAATGCCCCGTACACACACATACTTGGTAAATAGATGGCCAACAAACTAATCTAACCTACAATTCAAATGACAGCCACTCTATACTTGTGGACGGGGATGGCTGTTGAAAGTCTGTTTATCAAACAAAAGTAGGACATAAGAAAATAAAAATACTACTTACAACGAATAGGAATTACGATGATTGGCGCTGAAAACAGTAAAGTTTTATTACAAAGTATTTTTGTATGTTTGTTTAAACCTAAAATGATGTATCGAACGCTTTAATAAAACTCACGTATTGTCGGAGTGACTGGAGGCGCCACTGGAAACATAAATATGCGATTAGCTTAGATTCCACCTTATCATATTTAAAAAAATATGTTAATACTCGTATCATAAAACAGCGTAGACTGTGTTCAACAATAAATGACTATGCAGAGTATGCAGTAACATTCAAGTATGTTTGTTACAAAACGCCTCAAGCTTTAAACCATTGCCGAAGTCCTAATAAATGGTTAAAATAATGGATCGATATTCCTTTAAAAAACTCATAGAGATCTCCTTTTTTGAAGTTTAGAAAGAAACAATCTTTACCACACTGTGGGTTGAAGCTGCAGTCGATGGTAACATCATGCCTCCCGAAGAGGTCGCTCCGCTCGCTGCACACGCAGGTCTGACACGGGTTGGCGGGGGACTGGAACGGCTTGCCAGCGGGGAGGGGGGCGCAGGATGCTGAGGGGAATTATATTAGAAAATAATAGCTCATTCTTGTTTTTTTTTACTGTAACTTATTCGGGCACAGTCAAGACACAAGTCGCAAGTCCACATTCATGACCTGTGTCTCGAGACTAAGCGGCTGATGTGGCTCTTGTCACGTCTCGTCCCCCTTGATATTTTTATACGATTATTTGTTAGATTTTTATTGAATGTGTTGAATGAGTAAACTGAATACTAGATCAAAGACTAATAGGTAGGTTTAAATATGCAGCTTGTTAGGATCATTAGTCATATATATGTACATAAGGTTATGTAAGTTAAAACGTGATATAAAATTTACCAATGATTGGAGCCGGACTTTCAGTTGTACTGGATATTGGAACTGGAAAAAAACGATTTTACATAGTAGTCATTTTTCATCATATAATTATTTTTCATAATGCAAAGTTCAAAGTTTTATTTCTGTAGGCAATTACATGCTCTTACAAATGCAAAATATAATTGTAGATAATTGCCATGGCTAAAGTCTTTAGCCCACACCAAATATCACGTACCTACTTTAATTACTACACAGTACAAACTTCACATTGAAATTTGAAGAAATATTTGCCTAAATCCTTATTCCGTTTGATAATAACTCAAATGACTTTCTACCAACAGTAACAAGCAATAGCGGTAACGACAATTTTTGTACTCGTCATGTAAAAAAATCTGCTACTTACTACAGTCAGGCTTCAAGAAGCAGCTGATAGCTCGCTGGTAGCCGACTCGGTAACATCGACACATCTTGCACTCGTCCAGGGGATCTTGGAATATCACGTTGTCCGGGTAACGGTCGCAGATTTGTACTGGAAATATATTTGATGTCAATTTGAATAATACTGATAGTAAGAATTAAACTAATCTATATCATTGAATGAGATATTCATTTAGGCATTTTTTTGCGATAACCCATACCAGGTGATAATTTGGGACAGAATTCTAGTGTGGTTCCGTTGTGGATCTGCCGTATCGAAACCACTCTAAGATTATCTTCAGAGTTATCATTTTAACCTAATTACAGATTAAAATAAATAACGATGTTGACATATAGCACATATAACAATGTTATCAAGATCAAAGTAATCACAAATAAAGTCAAAATTAATTAAAGTTTTGAACTTAATTTTAACATCGCGTCCGAAAATATCACGTTTATTCAAAAAGATCTTTCAAGTCTTACTTATGTCCGAAAAACACGTCCAAAATTGTATGTCTAACGTGACCGTGAAAGTGACTTATTAATGACGCAAATGCAAAGTACCAGAATAAACAAATAACAAACCTGGTTCAGGTGGAGTTTCTGTGCTAGGTGGCGGTGTTGGTGGCGGTGGCGGTGGCGGTGGCGGTGGCGGTGGCGGTGGCGGCGATGGTACTACAATAGAAATACAATAATTAATTAGCTTTCTAGCACAATAATTAAAAATAAACCGAAACCTCAAAATCAACTCGAACGAAAATATCAACATTCCACCCAGATAAAGTCATAGCCGCATATAATTTAAAAACTTCTATAATGGCTCTTCAAATTCTTGGCTAGCATATATGTAACGTACCCATCATATTTTTTACATTTGTTTCACAACGTGTTGACAAATACTCACAACACTCTGGCTTGACAATGCAGCTGATGACAAGTTCCTGCCTGTTGTATGTGTCAGTCGCAACGTTACACTTGCACAGCTCGCACGGGTCCTCCGGGTGGGGGAAGTACACGTTCTCGGGGAAGTACCGGCATTCCTTCACTGGAATAAAAAAGACGATAGGAAGATAACGACAGTGAAGTTATAGTTTTGTAATTGAAAACTTAAAGATTTTATTGGCTTACGTTTTACAGGATCTATGATGTCTGGTTCTGCAAATAAAAGTTTTATTAATAACGGTTAAATAGAGTGTTTGAAAAAAGCAATTACTACCCAAAGTTTGTTATAGTTATTTTATACTTACGCAATGTGGTGTGATCTGGAGGCAATACTGAAACAAACATATTCGTAGTTAAAACCAGATTAGACTAGTTTAGAATTTCAAACTACTCTAAACTAGTTTCAAATGCCTTTAAACGAAAGTCTTGATTGATGTTGATGATAAGCCTTTTATTTGAAACTGAGGTATTATTTATGTAGTTTCACTCTGAATGGCAATTTATATAATATCTTTCAGCTCGAAGGGCCTCTTGGCATAGGCCTCCTCTAACAATTTCCATTGAAGCCTATCTTGAGCCACTCTTCTCCAGTGGTGACCGGCTGTGAGCCTCTGGTCGTTCTCCCATCTAGTCATCTAGTCTTGATTACTTGACTGTAAAAAAGAGATAGAACTAAATACGTACCACATTGCTGGTTATCTCTGCAATCGATCCTGACATCTACTCCGCCATAAGGCAGCGGTATCTCAGAGCAGGTGCAGGTCTGGCACGGCTGCAGGGGGTGCTGGAACGGACGACCCACCGGCAGGGGGTAGCAGGACGCTGGGGAATGATAAAAAAATATCAATCACTTCTTAAATAGATGTAATGGAAAGAAGTTTACACAGAAATTAGAGTTGAATTAAACTTACGATTTATTGGTGTTGGTGGCGGTCGTGTTGTTGGAGCTGTAAAATCAAAAATATTATTTAAACAAGTTTGATATTATGTTAATAAAAATGTAATATTTGCTTTACTGAATGAAAACTTGCTTTATTATTTTATTACATACAAACTAAATTTTATCATAAATTCATATTTACATACGTTTGTAAAGATATTACTTTTAAACTAACTAAACATCAAAATAACCTTACCGCATTCAGGTCTCACGAAGCAGATAAGTTGGGTATCCGTAGAGTAGTAGTCGCGATGACACTTGCATACCCGACAGGGGTCGCTCGGGTCGGGGAAGTACTGATCCAAGGGTTGGAAGTCACATATCGATTCTGGAAATAGATCATGATGTTATTTTACTCAACTAACTTTATCAAATTTGGCTTATATTTGACTATGGCTTATATTATATTTGATGTTAAGTACCACTGTTCTATTATGATGTACATTATGTCACGTAATTTTCTTGTGTATAAGAAACCTATTGTCCTAGGTTTGGAATATCAATTCTATTTCATTGTGGCATTATGATTTTCGGGTGATACTATTGTAAAGACATTAATTCAAATAATTTTCTTTTTGTACTTATTGTGCATGTCTGTAAACAAATCATTATCGTAATTCGAAATCAAATCGAAAATAATTATCGTAATTTCCGTATCAGAATATTTTAAATAGACTTACCTTGTCCTGGTGTTGTGGGATGAGGCGGTGGCGGTGGTGGCGTCGGTGGTGTAGGCGTTGTCACTGTAAGCAGATACCAACAAACTTACAACCAAACGAAATCATGAATCACTTATGAATTTAAATAATCTGATATTTGACTATCAATGTTAAAATCCACCTAAATTTTGAAACCAGTTCAAGGTCATGAGATTATGTACTGAAATTTTGTGACATAAAATATAAAAACGCCCCTAAAAACTAATCTAGTACTCACAGCACTCCGGCTTGGTATAACAGTCGATCATCTGCTCCCTCACCCCGTGGGCGTCTGGTACGGAGTAGCACCGACACACCTGGCACTGGTCGTGTGGGTGCGGGAACAACACGTACTCGGGGTAGTTCTTGCAGGCTGGCACTGGGAAGGTAAAGAAATTTTACAGAGACTCAGGATTTTATATAAAAGATAGACTTTTATGCAAGTGAGTCTTGTCTTAACACTAAGTCAAAATAAAAATTTTCACTTACATGGACGAGCTGTTATGATGATGTCGGGAGCTGCAAATAAGCATATATACAAATAAATATAATATTTAAAGCTCCAAACACATCTGCTCATAATGCAATCTGATCGCAGATAGTTGAAAGATTGAAAAAAAATATACAAATACAAATAAACTTAACATTTATTATAATATTATGCCATTGATGAATAAAAAACTTTTGTTTTTTATTTTTATTTTATTATAATAAAAAAACTTACGAAGTGTTGTCTGGTTTTGGGGCAAAACTGGAAAAAAATATAGATGTAATAAGATATTCATACTCGTAAATTCCGAAAATTTTCAGTTATTGACGTTTTCCTGACACAACAACAACACATGTTATTATGATGGTTCTTCGAGTTCCTTATCCGAATGCTATTTAATCTATTGTGCTCACCACACTGTGGGTTCTCCTGGCACTCGATGTTGACGTCGATCCTTCCATACGGGTCCACGTCCTCCGTACACACGCACACCTGGCACGGGTTGATGGGGCTCTGGAACGGAGTGTTTACCGGCAGGGGCGCGCAACGTACTGAGGATAGTGTAGAGGAAAAGTTAGTTATGTTGTTCTTTACCCTCGTAATAGGACTCCTGCCTGAAACGGGATTCTCACCAAGTGTGAGAAGACACATATGATTGTATTCGTGTTCGTGGGAATTGCGGAGGAGTGTCTCTCGCATACCCGTTAAACCCGTCCTTACCGGGTAGTGTGGTAGATTTATGTTGGTTATGCAGTCTTTAGAGTTAACATCCACATCGCATTATTTAAAGAACGTGATAAAAACGTAAGTTAATAAACGGTGCGTAATGAAGTCAGTGTGCTAATAAGCTACAAAAAAAATGACTAACCATTATCTGGTTGTGGAGGTGGCGTCACAGGACCAGGGGTAGTTGATGGGATTACTGAAAATAGGCAAAATGTTAGTTAAAATCTATAATTAATTGTTAATATAAGAATGAGAGACATGAGGGCCTTATTTTGCCTAAGTTGTTAAGTTTGGGCACAAAATACGGGCTGGGCTGGTTGTTTCGAGCGATTAATGAATTGTTAATATGAAATAAATATTTGCTTACCGCAACCGGGTATAGGAACACAGTTCTTCTTGATGACGGCGATGAAGTTAGTATAGTCCCTCGTACATTGACAATACAGACACGGGTCTGTGGCGTCGCGGAACCACACGTTCTCTGATTGACCGTTGCAATCTAGAAATGATAAACTAAATTCAAACTCAAACCATTTATTCGCAAGAACATGGGAAAAAGCTTTTGCGTTTTTAGTGTAATTGTAGATGATAACGTCAAGTTTGAAAATAAAGATTTTAGTGATAGCTGTACTTCCATCATTTATTACCAAAGTGAATGTTTTACTACATTTTCTCAATATCATAACTAATTCTGAAACCATCATTCATCATTTTCATTATATCATCAGATAATGTAATATCCATCTAAAATTATAACTTCACACATTACCTGGTTCAGGTATAGCAGTAGTGACAGGTGGCGGCGATTCAGTTTCGGGATCTGAAAAATGTTGTTAATTCATTATGTATTTACAAAACTTTTGATAAAAACTGACCAACTCATTACTAAGAAATTCATTTTGTGGTTACATAGCTATGTCATGCATCCAAACCTTGCCATATTGTACATATCTTATTTTTCCATAAAAGAAAAAGAAAGAAATTATTTTTGGACTGACTTTATCTACTATCTAGCAAAGTACAATGGAGTATACTCACTGCAATTAGGCAGTACATAGCACGTCACAGTCTTCTTGTCATACAGCAAGGTGGACTGGACGGTGCACTTGCAGACCTGACATCTGTCGTGAGGATGCGGAAACAACACGTTCTCGGGATAACGGCTGCAGATCTCTGGGGAACAAAAAATCATATTAATTGTGTTAAAAATAATAATAAGACAACAACGGGCAAGTTAAGTAACAGAGATGAAGGAAGAAACTCTCTTTTTTCACGCTCAAAGTGCTAAAACTTGTTATTAAGGTTAAAAACTTTGATGAAAAATAATTACTCGTGTGTTCTTTTCTATCATTAATACATTCATTCAGCATAAAAGTTTAGTTGGGATAAAATTTGTTAAAAAATTATCTTATATAAGTAAGAAAAAAGACAGAGGGATTCTATATCGTACCAGGTCCTGGCAGGTCGGTTGTGGGGCTCGGCGGAGTGGGCGGCGTCGGAGGAGTGGGAGGGAGTCGAGTTGTAGGCTCTGTAATGTTAATATTACATCGATACTGTTTACACATTTTAAAATAAATTTCACAGATCAGTATTGCATCTTCGTATTGACCTTAGCGTATAGATGGCGCTTACTCAAGTATTCACAGTCCTAGTTTCTGTTTATTTTATGGCGAGTATCGAACCCAAACCAACACATTAATTTTACAAACGTAAAATACAGCGTTTTACACAGTTTCTTTACTCTGTAGCTCCATCGTGAATAAATTATGTTTCCTGCGAACTACAATTCAGATAGCTTCAAATCTAGAGTTATTAGATACCTTCTAGGTAAGCGTGTCACACACGCACACTCTTGTCTGCAGCAATGCTTAAAATCAGTCAGGCTGTAGTTAAACGCAAGCCCATCCCACTTAAAGAAAACTAACTATGAAATAACTACTCACGGCACTCGGGGCTCAGTTCGCAGACGACCTGCCTCTGGCGCTCGTATGGGTCGGGGACGCAGCGGCAGACCTTGCACGCGTCCAGGGGGTGCGGGAAACGCACGTTCGGGGGGAACTTGTCGCACACGTGCTCTGGAATATCAGTAACTAGTAAATTTTTAGGTACTTTCGTGCACAATGCATTGATCTTGTATAAAGTCAAAGTCAAAGTTATTTATTGGTAAGTAAATTCTTACATGTCATTGATTAAATCTTATAAAATTAGTTACAACAATCCATATACATACGTACATAGTTATACATTATAATTTCATGTAGTTATTGCTTAATGTAATGTATACATTAATTAAATCAATATTATTATTACAATTAAGTATTTATTATTATTTAATTCTAATGCTGCCATCGACTTTTAGAAAATCTTCGTAACTATAGAAAGTCTGCTCGATAAGCCAATGTTTAAGGCGAAATTTAAATATATTACTATTTGTTGCTGACCTGACTGTATCTGGTAACCTGTTATAAACTTCTGGACCTGCTATATGGGTTAGCTTGCGAGATTTTGTTAACGAGGAAGAGATCGTTTTCAACCGGTGTATATTATGAGAGTTAGGAATATTTTATATGTTCAGGGGTCTTCAAATCTAGAGTAAATGTAAATAGGTTTCTGCTAGGCAAGGGTGCTACATCTTAGACTACAGTGGTGCTTAACATCAGTCAGGCTATGGTCAAACGTAAGCCTATTCCGTATTAATATAAAAAAATATGTTTTGTGGACGCATGAGCAATATTAGCGCAATGTTTCTTCAATCATAGATGTTGATTGCATGAGTTAATACAGATTATAATGGACTTGTTTATACTTACGTGGAACTGGAGTAGTAATGGTCGGAGGTGCTGTAAAGAGTAACAAATAAATTACATTACATTACATATACTTTATATTTTCACGACTATTATGTTAACAAACTTACGTGTAGTCGGCAGGACTGAAACACAGAAATCCAATATCAATCAAAATTTCATATTAAAAAAAATCATTGCTAATTTAATTTAAAATAATCATAAATACTTACCACACTGCGGATTATGTTTGCAATCGATGCGTACGTCCACTCTGCCAAACTGGTCGACTGTCTCTGAGCAGACGCAGATCTTGCACGGGTCTAGTGGGCTCTGTATCGGGACGCCCACCGGTAGTGGGCTGCATGATACTGGTGAAATAGATGGCGCTTTATATTACATATAATCTATCAAGATATTTGATTGACCATGATTTAGATGAAACTGTCATCCGTGTAATATTATAAAACGATGAGGAAAACACGTTAACTTTTCTCACAGTTACGCGGTTTTTTTTTTTTACAAAGTTCTACATATCTAAAGACATAATAGAATGTAATTTTTGGGCTCATCACTCCGTTCCATCTTGCTGAAGTGGTTTGACTGTTTTACATATTGATGAATGATGATATGATAGATTTGAATACCATTTGCAAATTAAATGCCTCTCACAGAAAAAAAGTGGTTGCTCTTTTACGATTCCGTTTTGTTCAAATCCATTAACTCCTAACTGGACAATCTAGTCTCTTACCATTATCTGGCACCGGCGGCTGAGTAGGTTCTAGCGTGGTATAGGGAGGGTATCTGGTAGTGGGCGGCTCCGGCGGCAGCATGCAGGCCTGGCAGCTGACGCAGGCCGGCCGCAGCCGCCCGTACGCAGCCAAGCACACGCACACCATGCACTGCAGGCCCGGCGCCCAGAAATTGTGGAGCTCGCCTTCTTGCTCGCACTGTATTGCGTTTTCTGCACCTGTTGATATGACAGTGTTATTTTTAATGACTTACATAATCAAGGACAAGATTTTAATACTTTACAAAATAGACATTATTATAATAATAAATCTTGACTTTATAAATTTCTTAGTTATTTAAATCAATTTTGAGATAAAATGTATTAGGTAAATTCAATTTGACGAGATATTGTAATTTGTGTAGCATATTCTATGATTATATTTATATGTGTGTTGCAACTTTACGATATCAATAAATATTCTTTATCTTTATCTTTAATATTTAAAGTCCAAACTCTGTATTATCTTATTAGACAGACTTAAAAAAAACAGATGAACTGTTTTCTTTTTTTGGGTTTGTTTTTTTGGAACGGATTGACTAAGTAATATCACTGCAAATTCATGTCAATAGTTAATTTTAAAGCAATTAAATCAACATCATTATAAACTTACCCGGTATTTTTTGCAACAATACGCGTTCTTCGATTGGTATCAATCTTGTAAAGAGCTCTGAAAATAAAACCATAACGAAGTAAAGTTTTTGAAGACTAATATTATTAGGTAACTACTACAACTATACAGACAATACTTTGTGACCGGTAAAACTTACTGTGTTCTTTATTGAACAGAGGTGACCGCAGAATGCTCCCAAGCGCCTCAGAGGCGGTGTTGTTCTCCACGGAGTATGGATACTCGTTTATTTTACCAGCACTCTTGAGGGTGGGATCCTTTGGAAATATCAGCTCATCATGCACCACGGGATCATTGAACTGGTTGGTTAGGATCGCACTCTTAGCATCTGCAATGAGCAAATGTTATTCATACTTGTGTTTGGAGAGTATCTATGTATATTTTCTTAATCTTTACTCCAAAATCTATCCGTTTTAGTACTTATAAGACAACTGTTTGCTTAGCTGGAGCTTAGGGACTAGATGACGCTGTAGGAAATGTTCCAATTAATTTATAAATATTTTTCAAACATATAGAGGGATTTTATAAGTTTGACCACCTTTGTGTTATGCATCTGTCAGTCTTTGTTTTTATATTTCTATCGCTGATGATTTACCGCACGAATTTAATAACGGGTTCTGACATAATCTATTTTATTTGTATTACAATCAGATAATCTGCTTATTTATGATCAGTGCCTATATTTAATCAGTTAATATGAATGTTATCTCACCTTTCACAACACCAGGATTTCCAGAAGGAGCTATATAACTGTTTTCTTCTACACCCAAGTTATACGCAACTCCTTTAGCTGGGTCTTCCAATTCTGGATTATTTCGACGTTTGTCATCTTCTACATCATGGTTAGATTGTAATATTGCTATGGCTGCTGCTATTGCTTCTGCCTCGTCTAAAGCTTTTGATTCTGGAAGATAAAAGAAAATCTAATAATTTTTAGTTGAGAAATATAGTATGTGTGTAGAATGTGCCTAAGAGTTTTTTTGAAAAAATATAGAAATTACTAAAAGGTAGACGGAGGGAGGAACTCTATTTTATAATTGAATACTTAAATAAATAAATAAATATTTCGGGACATTGCACACAGCGCCATCTAGCCCCACACTAAGCAAACGCTTGTGTCGTGGGTACTAGATAACGGATATAATACTTATATACTTTTCTTTTGTAAATACATACTTATTATACAACCAGACTCAACACAAGAAATTATACATTTTTTTTTAAATGCATAAATACTTGTGTCAGGCGGGAATCGAACCCGCAACCCCTAGATTAGAAGGCAGAGCCACTACCAACTAAGCTAACAGGCCAGTCAAATATCATATAGGTTTGACTAATTTGTTAAATTCAGTATGGATAGACCAACATTATGGGTCATGTGAATAAAATAACGCTCACCATAGCTGCTGTCGCTATCGTCCGGGAATCCGCTTCTTCCATTTGATGATGTGACATTACCTACATACAAAATAATATTTTTTTATTATCTTGCACTAAAATTATGTTTGTTTTGCATTTTTTTTATTCCAGTGACTAGAAAAGTTTACTAGGAGACACCACTGTAACAGCAGTTGTGATTATTTCTTATGTCAAGTTTTATTAAAAAAAGACACGTAGCTATTAATAATTATCATTGAAACCATTTTGTAAATTAATGAAAACAGTACATTCATTTTTAATTATAAGTGATTCACTTTTTTTATTTAAATTAAAGGTTTCAAGGAGATAGCTAACATGTGTAGATAAGGATTATTTTATATCATTAATTTCATTAGGTCTTTAGATTTTGATTGACATGCCTAGTTATGCCCAAATTAATCTTAAATTAATGAATAACCAAGAGATTATCACAACATTAATAAACATATTATTACCATTACTGAGACCACCGGAACAGTCGACGCCGGCAACAAGCAAGACAGCACAGAGGAGCTTCCTCCAGCACAGATCTTGCATCTTCCTTTAACCTATCCCTATGTCTAATAACCGCAGCATAGCCTAAATGTCCTTCTTATAGCACATATAACATCCGTGAACAAGTTGGCAGTTGTAGCGTTACTTGATGTATTAAGTAACGCATGGCAAGCCTAATTGGTTCAGTCGATCTCGGATTTGTAACAGGTGACAATTAGTTGATTTGATGTTAGGAGTTTTCATTTCTGTGTGGACTTTAATTGGTTTAGGTCGTGCTAGTGGATGCCCGTGGCTTCGCGTGCCATGTTTCACGATTTTTTTTAAAGTCGTAAAACAGAAGTTACTGCTTTTAAGATACTCGTACTAACTTAAAGTACTTTGCTTATGTTATGTGTTAGATACAGTAATACTGTTTGCCCAGTAGATATATTATATATTATGTACATACATGCAAACTTTTCCATTTATAATATGAGTGTGATGCTAGTACTGCTAAATATGTATGTATGTTAGTACATACATAAATGTTTAGCAGTACTAGCATTAATTAAAATATCTCGTAATTCTATTTCTTATAAGCTTATAGCGTGGCAACTTGGTATGTACAATAAAAGGCGTGTTTACATGACTAAGTCTGAATTTATTATGCTTAATATTTAATGTTATAGCTGACACACTACACCTTCCCCGTATGAGAAAAAAAAATGTTTTATTTGAATACATTTTTTTTTTTTTTAACTATTAAGCTATCTTTATAAGTACTTATGCTATTCCTTCATAATTTCATTATTTCATTGGGTTGCGTACTTACATAATATCTTCGAATACAATATAAGGTTTCATTTTTCAACAACAATGCACAGTAATTACTTCTATTGTATTTGCTTTGTTAGCTTAAAATTAAAATACATTTTGCGTACTTATATCTATGTTAATTCTACTCCTTATATAATTTTGTTCTATTCTTATGTACTATGTCATGCTTCCCATCAATTATTATTTTTACATTAGGTTCCATGTCTTCTATTACAATATATGGGCCATTATAAAGAGTGTCAAGTTTACTGCCGGTTTCATTTTTTAGTAATAATTTGTCACCGGTTTTATAAGTGATTGGACTTACAATTTTGTCATAAATTAATTTTCTGCTTTGTTTGCTTTTAACTAAATTATTTCTTGCGTCTTGTTGCGCTTTTTGTAGTCTAAATTTAAACTCTGTTACGTAATTGTCGAAGTTGTACAGTGGTTCGACGGTCGTACATAGATTACTTGGTAACACACATAAGTGTCCAAAAACTAGTTCGTAAGGAGTGTATTTAGTTTCGGAATGCACCGTAGTATTGTATGAAAAACACCAATAAGGAAGCCATGAGCTCCAAGACGATGAATGATTGTCAGTCTGTATACGCAAGTACGCACCAAGTGCTTTATGTGTGTTTTCTAATGCTCCAATACTTTGATGATGATACGCAGTTGAAAATGACTGTTTAACATTTAAAATGTTACATAGCTCTGACATGAGTTTAGATGTGAATTCGGAACCTCTATCAGTAGCAATACCTTTGGGAATACCATACCTTAATACAAACTGTTCCGCAAATGCTCTTGCTACTTCTGTGGTCGTTTTCGTTCTTAATGGAAAAGCTTCGACATACTTACTAAGTTCACACTGTAGGGTTAAGATGTAGGAAAACCCGTTGTCATCTCGATCTATTGGTCCGACTATGTCTAAAAATATTTTGTCGAAGCTGGACGACGCCGTTGTTGTTATTGTTAGTGGTTCTTTGTGTATGTTTGTATATTTCTGCTTTTGGCACTTCACACACTTACCTACATAGTTGCTGACATCCTTTTCCAGCGATGGCCAATAGTAGTGTTTCTTAATATTATTCACCATTCTTCGAATACCTACATGACCGCTACTTGGCAAAAGATGAAAATCATTCATTACCACCTTTTTCTCATCTTCTGTATAAATTCTTTGAACATCTTTTATGATACATATTCTGGGTAGATTAACATCTACATTGTTCGCTATATTTTTGGCTAGCCATTCAATAAATTTTTTATTCTGAATTGTCTTTATCAAGACAATTTCCTTTATTTTTAATGTTTTGCATAACGATGCCAGGTCTCTCAATAAATCGTCTCGCGAATGTACTGATAAAGAAGACTGGCTTGCATATATTACATTTTTAGCCTTATAGTAACTCAATTTTCTACTCTTTGATGTAATTATGTCCTGTCCTTGATTTATTATACTTCGTAGTTTTATGTCCGACACAATAACTAGCTCTACATCTGAATCACACTTTTTGAGAACTTCTGCAATTTTAGGGCTTCCAGATTGGCTTCCAGTCTCATCATTACTAGATGATTTGTAATTTTTGTTATTACTAGAAGCGTTGGTAGTAGACTCTGCTAATTTCCTCGCTTGTGCTCTAGTCATTACACACATCACTCTTCTATTCATCTCCTTCAACTCGTCTGAAGTTACAATTATCCTGGATAAGGCATCAGCTACTACATTCTCGTGTGCCAACGCCGCGCCAATTACCTCTGGTATGCTGATATCCGGAGTACTGACCTTGCTGAGTAGGCGGCCTTGCGTAACCGGAATAATTCCTGGAGTTCGGGAAACGACGGGAATTTGTTCTACCTCTATTGTAAGAGCATACCTGTGGTTTTGGAAGGGCGTTTGTTTCATCTTCCGCTATGCGGATTGCGTCCTTTAGTTGTGTAACATTTCGCGCTGAGATTATAGTACCAATCCTCTGACTTGTTAAACCATTAGCGAAACAACGGATGGCATTCCGTTCGTTGATTGGTTGCAGCGTCTTATAAGCTGATTGGTCACCATCTGCTTGGGATATGGTTAAATCTATGAGAAGTCGCTCTATTTCACTACCATACTCCCTTATAGAGCGGTCACCTTGTCGCTCGTTCAGCATCTGCTGTTGAAGAGACGTATCTGATTTTTTCGTGAGAAGATGCATGCGCATGTCTCGAATGAGAGACTCGATACTTGTGTAAGTAGCGGAAAGACGGAGCTTTGCTCCGCTAGAAATTCTACATTTTAATATAAAATTTATTAGGAACTGCTTACCATCATCGCCAAGCATGGAGTTATAAAATTCTATGGCATCTATAAGTTCTTGCGTAACAGTCTCCGAATCATTCATCTTCGGGAGGAGGCTCGTGGCCGTCTTTAAACAAAATTTTTCAGACATTTCGTCGGATTTTGTTTCCAGTGTCGTGATATCAATTAGTGAGTCGTCTTGGTCGAAGCTTAAAATTTTCGAATAACATTCGTTTATCGTTGTACACAATAACACCGTTTCGTTACTTGTTACATTAGTGCTACTGCTTAGTATTTCTTTGAATTTACCATAAATCAATTTTGCTTCCGATACTTTCCTACAAAAATTTTCCCCGACTCTACGTGTAGGTCCTAATTTAACTATACTAGTTTTAATATACTCTAACTGTTTTAAAATATCGCAGAGCACATCGTCCATTTTATTAATACACTTTAATATATTACATATTTTATACACAACTTGACGTTTTGCTCATATTGGGTACCTTAGGCAACTTGAAGGCGATGTCGGTGCTAACGCCGATGGTGGGTGGACAGACTGGGTGCTAGTCCTAGTTATGTGGAGGGCTGCGTGCTATTCCTGGCTCTGCTGAGTGCTGGTGATGCGCCCGGCGGTGCGGCGCACAGAGGAACGGATGCGGTCAATGGTGCTAAGTCCTATTTCCTCTTGGATCCACGAGCGATGACAAGCTCTGTATTTTCGAATTACAAAATACGAAACAGCCAGAATGATGATAGCCAGAATCACGTATATCATCACGCTCATGTGGTCGAGCCGGTTGCCTAGGTTTTTCAGATTTGCTGCGTTGTCTCCGGCAGCGTTTTGGGATATGAAGATGTCTTCTTTTTCAACTTTAGACTGGCACATTTTACTTATTAGTTTCGATTTATTTTATTGCAATAAATCACGCAACGTTTCAATTTCCGGCAGGGTCGCCATATAGCGTGGCAACTTGGTATGTACAATAAAAGGCGTGTTTACATGACTAAGTCTGAATTTATTATGCTTAATATTTAATGTTATAGCTGACACACTACAGCTTATTATGTTAAAGGAACATATTGACAACATATCAACTAATTTATTTCACAATTGACATAAAACATCAACGAAATGGAATATTTACCTTCCTCACACGAGAGTGTCGTACTAATTATGCTTCACATCTTATTAGTTACCTACTTCATTAATTATCAACATAAGTTTCTGTATACAATACACATCCACTTTATCTATCTTATACCAAATCAAAGCTTGCCTACAGGTTTATGGTAAATAAAACATATAAATACCACTAAATGCTTTATTACAATAAATATATATTACAAGTGTTGTGTGATCTGTCATTTTCTAATGCTCTACTTAAAATTATCTCGTCGAATGTCCATTTCTTGCTTTAATCGTTGAAAATCGCTGAGATCTAGACTAATCTGAAAAACAAATAAAATAATATTAATCATTATAAACGAAATGTATAGTAAGATGTATTTAATATCACAGATTAAGGATGAAATAACACTTCAATTGTAATAGTTTCAAGTTAATGTTATTGAAATAGGATAATAGGTAAGATCGAATATTATTAATCAGACAATGCAGATATAAAAGTAACAAGACAAAGATTAAAATATTTGGAGTAAATATAGAAAATCACTGTAAAACTGTCTCTAAAAGTAAAGAGCTCAAAGGTATCCATTATGAACAAAATATAACAATAAGAATGTATGAAAATGCAAGAGATATCCCAGATCTTGCATCAATAATTTTACAATAAAATTAGTAAAAATTACTAGACATTACAAACCCAGAATATAAGAGGTAGAGTAAAATAAAATATAAATATTACCTTAGCAGAAGAAGTCAGAGTCAGAAGTACGAAGGTCCCAGACAGTCGAAGGAGAGACGATCACAAAAACAATATACTTACAGATGATCCCAGGTTCTCGTCATTTGGCCGAAGTTTGGTGTGAAACGCTTTCTACTAGACTTTCGCTCAAGCTTCTCTTATTCTTGCCTTTTTGCCCACCTCTATAATAGGGATAGTAGGGGTTGTAATTGTCATAAGGATTATAATTGTTATAAGGATTGTAATATGGGTATTGGTAATCGTCGTATGGAGTTACATAAGGGCCATAACCATTGTTATAAGGATTATAAGGATTTATCCAACTCCTGTTAGAATCTTCTTCGGAGTTTTCAACATTCCTCTTATTCCTTTGATCCTGTTCTTGGCCATTTCTGTAAGCCCATGGATAGTTGTAACCATAATTGTTGTAGCCATAATTATTGTAGCTGTAAGGACTGTAGCCATTGTATGGCTCGTATCCACTGTATGGAGAATAACCATTGTACGGATTCAAATAGTATCGTGAAGGATCTGCGTTAGAGTTTCTTTCAGACACTACAGTGCTTCTTACATTTCGTTGGTTTTCTGATCTCTGTTGGCCGTCTCTGTAGTATCCATAAGGATTATAACAGCCTCCGTAGCCACCGCAGGGAGAATAGAAGTTAGATCCGTAGCTATTGTAAGGCCCGTAGTATCCGTTATAACCTGGCCAATATTTTGAGCTTTCATTTGCTTCAGAATCTAAAGAACTTCTTTTGTTTCTTTGACTCTGATCAGATTCTTGTCCTTTTCTGTAATATCCGTAATAAGGACTATAGTTATTCATTCCGTAGTAGTTATTGTACGGTCCATAGCCATTGGAATACGGATTATTATAATATGGCCCCGGCCAATATTTTGAGGTTTCCCCAGCATCAGAATCAGAAATGCTTCTTTTGTTTCTATAGTTTTGTTGCCTATTCTCTTGTGCTGATTTTTCTCCATCTCTAAAGTAGCCATTCGGGTTACCGTAACCACCGTAGCCGTTATAATAAGGTCCTAAGCCGTTGGAATATGGTGATCCATAATACCCATTGTAGTAAGGTGATCCCCAGCCGTGCCTATCAGTAGATTTACCACTTTTGCCTGAATTTTCCCTATTTATTTGTTCTATAGCTTGTTCAGAATTACGCTGGTTAAAGGTTTTAACATCTTGTTGTGCTAAATCTGCTAAGGCTTTAGCCCAGCCATTCTGTTTGGTATTTCGTCTAGTTTGTTTAGCTCGAGCCGACACTTCTTGTGCCATAGCTTCTGACGCTGTTTTATCAGTCGCTTCAGCGTTGTTTTCTTGTCTGCCATAGTAACTGTAAGGATTATATCCTCCCCAGCCACCACCGTTAGAGTTAGCTACAGCATTAGCACTGGCGCTTGCTGACGAGCTACCCCCAGGACCGCCCCAGTATCGCGACGAACTTTGTTCGGAGGTTTCCGTGTATTCTTCTTCACTTCTTCCGTACATTATTCCTAAGTTTTGGTCAAATGTACCACGATTGCTGTTTGACTGAGCATTTGCCGAAGCTTCAGCATCAGATCTTGAATCATCTCTTCCATAGTATCCACCCCAAGGATTGTACCCGCCGTAATTATTGAACCCTCCATAGGGGCTGTAACTTCCATAGGGATTGTAACCACCACTACTGAGAGCGTTGGCTATAGCATTAGCTTCAGCATTTGAGGTGCTATAAGGATTGTTTCCACCCCAATATCTAGAACCACCATCAGCTTCTGAATTTTCCCTGGACTCACCTCTACCATACAAACGACCAGAATAAGGACTGTAACCGTCGCTATTTGCACTAGCTGCAGCATTAGCTGATGCACTGGCAAAATCTCCCCAGGACCGGGAATCGGCTTCGGTTTCTGATCTGGAGTTTTTATCACCGTTCCTATAGTAAAGTCCTCCATAAGGATTGTATCCTCCATAAGGATTATAACCACCATACCCAGCATTGTTGGCATTGGCTGCAGCGTTTGCCGCAGCATTTGCATATCCATTATTTCCATACCCTCCCCACTGTCTAGATTCTGCGTCGGTTTCAGCTCTTGCATTAGAATCTCCTCGGCCATATAGTTCACCCCACGGGTTGTATCCTCCATTACCACCACTATTAGCATTAGATTCAGCGTTTGCGACCGCATTGGCATTTCCATATCCACCCCATTGTCTAGAATCTGCGTCAGCTTCAGTTCTTCCATTAGACTCATCCCTTCCGAACAATCCACCCCATGAATTGTATCCACTATAAGGATTGTATCCACCATAACCAGCACTATTGGCATTAGCCGCAGCATTTGCAGCAGCATTAGCATTTCCATATCCTCCCCACTGTCTAGAATCTGCATCGGTTTCAGATCTTGCGTTTGGATCATCCCTACCGAACAACCCACCCCATGGATTGTATCCACCATAACCTCCATTATTGGCATTAGCCACAGCATTTGCAGCAGCATTAGCATTCCCATATCCTCCCCACTGTCTAGAATCTGCATCGGTATCAGATCTTGCGTTTGAATCATCCCTACCGAACAACCCACCCCATGGATTGTATCCACCATAACCTCCATTATTAGCGTTAGCTGCAGCATTTGCAGTAGCACTGGCATATCCATTATTTCCATTTCCACCCCACTGTCTAGAATCTGAATTGGTTTCCATTCTACCATTAGAATCATCCCTGCCGAATAATCCACCCAACGGGTTGTATCCGCTATAACCTCCGTTATTAGCATTAGTTGCCGCATTTGCAGAAGCACTGGCATATCCATTGTTCCCATATCCACCCCACTGTCTAGAATCTGCATCGGCTTCCGTTCGTGCACTAGAATCATCCCTACCATACAATCCACCCAACGGATTATATCCCCCATAAGAGTTGTATCCAGCGTATGGGTTGTATCCTCCATAGCCTGGATTGGAATTTGCATTGGCATTGGCAACAGCATTAGCGTAAGCACTTCTCTGATCTTCTGCCATGGCATTCTGGTTTTTAGCAGAATCAGCTCTGTTTTCTTGTTCCATTCTTACATCATTAGCACTATCTTTAAAGTAACCTGAAATAGCATTAGTATTGGATATACCCCGAGGGCCACCTAAATGTTGTGCTTGAGCTATAGAAATTGGTCTAGGAATCCCCCGAGTAAAAAGCCTTTTTTTAGTTGTACCACCTTGCTGTTCAGCAGATTGCGAGTCGCTTGCTTGAATAGATCTTTCATTAGAATCAGCTCGAGACCAACCTCCTTCTCCTGATCTGTCACTTGATCGAAGACCACCGAGGAGTCCACCGAATCCACCGAACCCTCCAGAGTATGCGTTGGCGTCTGCACTGGCATATGCATTTCCACCTCCAGAGCTCATAGCGTTGGCAAGTGCGTTGGCTTCAGATCCACCACCGTATCCACCAAGACCACCGCCGAGACCACCGAGTCCTCCAAGGCCTCCTAAGCCTCCAAAACCGCCTAGGCCTCCATAGCCACCAGATGCGGCGTTGGCATCAGCGTTGGCAACAGCGCTTCCACCTCCAAGACTGACAGCATTAGCCAAGGCATTGGCTTCAGCTCCTCCTCCGTATCCTCCATATCCTCCAGGGAGTCCCCCGGGGAAGCCTCCTCCTCCAATTGGTCCAAAACCACCGCCGCCGCTCATAGCGTTAGCGACTGCATTTGCTTCAGCGCTGCTTCCGAAATCACCGTATCCTCCCGGGAAGCCACCAGGAAAACCACCTCCTCCCATCGGTGGAAGACTGGCTATTCCTGCTCCTGGTGGAAGACTGGCTATTCCTGATCCTGGTGGAAAACTGGGTAAGCCACCTCCTAATAAAGGCCCAAGGCCACCTCCTCCTCCTATTATAGGCCCGAGGCCACCTCCGTATCCACCGGCGAGAGCGCTAGCGTCAGCGTTAGCGAGAGCACTGCCACTTCCATAGCTGACAGCATTGGCTAGTGCGTTGGCTTCAGCGCCTCCTCCATAGCCACCAGGGAATCCATCACCAGGAAAGCCGCTGGGACCGAATCCATTAGGGCCAAATCCTCCGGGACCGAATCCTCCCGGACCAAAACCTCCAGGTCCGAATCCTCCCGGGCCAAATCCTCCAGGTCCAAATCCACCGCCTCCAGCCATAGCGTTGGCTTCAGCATTAGCATAGGCATTGCCACCGCCGCTAATTGCATTGGCAAAGGCGTTAGCGTCGGCACTTGGACCAAATCCTCCAGGGCCGAAACCACCAGGGCCGAATGAACCAGGGCTGAATCCACCACCAGAGATGGCATTAGCTTCAGCGTTGGCGTACGCAGATCCACCGCCAGGGAAGACTGAAAAACGACAAGAATATTTGATACCTTTTCATACAAAAATATTATTAATGAATTTATCAAATACAAAAATTCTAATTTATTGAATGTACCTACATACATATATTGAAGAGTTGAGTAAAATTTCTAGTAAGGAATGTATTGTGTTTGTGAGAGGCATATTTCTCTCAGGGTAGTGACCCTGTGAGGAATTTGTCTCAGAGAGGAGGAATGCTTACATCCAGGGCCGGGCATGGGTCCAATGGGTCCTGGGCCGATGATTGGTCCAGGGCCAGGTCCAATGATAGGTCCGGGAGTGTTACCTGCGAATATATTATTAACAAATTAATTTGATGATGACCAATATTCAGAAAATATTGTTGAAAGTTATTTTTGTCCGAAGCCAAGAAAGCAGTGGTAAATTCGTTGAATGTAATGAAATTTCGCGTTCGAAATATTAGATTTCTGATTTGCCGGTTTTTCATGTCTATTCCATCAATTTCTGTAATTTCATTTACATTGAAATTTATAAATGTGGACCTAAACTGCTTACGAACAAAGACTAATTGCTAGTAGAAGGTACCACTAGTCATATCCTAACTATGTTTAATTTGTACTTTTGAAAAACCAAAGGCGTTACATACGTAATTGATTTTTCAAAAAGTAAATTATTAAAATTAATTAATGTAGAATAATTCAAAGACATTTGTCGACATTTCAACATTACGCTGCAATTGGTAGGTGCGTCATGTACAATAGCCTTCTAAGAAATGTCCGTCTCTAACAAATTGTGACTAGGGACCCGGTCGTAGGTATGGACTCGAATGGCTCGCAACTTTCTTTTTTTAAATAATTTATTAACAGCTTTTTAGACCTATAATTAATTATAATTGGTACGTACAGTAAGGCAGCGGCGTGGTCTCGACGTACACGTACTGGTATTGGACCTTGCACACGTACACGTTGCACGGGTCTCCAGGCACATTGAATGGCTGCAGTGGCGCCTGGTTGCGGCAGATCGGGGCTGAAACATTATAAAGGGATCAGATTTTGAGGTAGTTAATCAATTTAACTGGTCCAGGGGTCGATGGCCACGATATTTCACCCGAAAACGCTTTGCGCTTGGTAAAATGCCTACAGTTGCTTTTTCGTATGCAATTCCACGCCGTATTAACATGAAAGCAAGAGCGAGCATCGCGCGCATAGCTCCGGCCGACGAGTCTTGTCCACACGCAAACAATTTTGCACAATTTGAGCAGTTTTGCAGACGTTTTTGACGAAATAAATTCATATAAAATCAGCAATTCAGAATATTCTATTTATGGCTTTTTACTCCTCTAAATAATAACATTATCTTTTGGATATAATTAAATTGGTTTAAATTTCTGTTCTCTACTTTTGGAAAAAAAGGTGAAGAATATTTCAAAACAACTATTTTTCAAAAATAAGGCTATCGAGCAAAGTATACGTAATCGTGTTTTGGCGTTTTTTATTGTCTTAACACTGAAACAAAATTATATAAACTGAAAAAAAATTAGCTCTATCTTATATACTTCTATTTTATTTGATTTTTATGAAATGTCGATTTCACATAGCACCCCGCGTTAATATTCCTTTAATTTTTTCAAAATACCAAAACACTGGAAGAACCTTGTCTACTGCAACGCAGGGAATCCTAAAGCAGTAGACAGGTCCCCAAAAGCAAAATTGTCATAAATGTTTCTAAATTAATAGTTACTATTTGTAAATAAATCCATATTATAATCTAGATACTATTGTAAGTTCAAACTGTGAAAATGATGCCATGTTTTCGTGCAAATAAATATTTTTTATCATTTATCTAAATAAATACTCACAGACGTAGTAGATAACTGGTACTGGGTAGTATTTAGGATCTGAAATGCGTAAAATGGTTAATTAATACAAAAAATCAGTTAATTTTACATACATACGAGTATACTTGGTATCGTTTATTTGTTATTATTTTTGCTATATCCAAAGTATACCTACTAAAATAATAAAACCAACTCACTGTCAACCGGCACAGGTATGGGCACGGGCACGAATTTGTCCTGACCAGGAACAGGGATGTATCTGTTGACCGGGTAAGGGACAGACACCGGCGGGGACGGGACAGGGAAGGGCACGGGGACGTTTACGGTCGGACCTGGGACCGGCTCCGGGACTGGCACCGGTACGATCTGCGGCGGAGACGGGACTGGGTAGGGGCTGGAAGAGATTAATACAATTGTTATTAGTCATCATGAACTACGTTTGAAAACGTAAATTTCAAAGTGAAGAAAAAACCAGATATTAGCTACTGTGTACTAGAATTTAACAAAAGTAAATGTAATATTATTATTCTATGATAATGAGCTAAAGTTTGTTCGTGAGGATTTGATCTGTTTCTTTCGCTTTCACGACACAATTAAAAAAACTACGGAGTATTCTTATTTTTAACATTATTTTAGTTTGAGGCTCTGTCTCAACACAATGCAAACACAATTCCTAGCATACATGAGTTGTAAAATAATAATACAAACCGATCTACAGCAACAGGGAAAGGCACTCTGGTCTCAACTGGCACAGGTACGGGCACTGATGGTCCGTGGACGAAGATCTTCTCCGGTGGTGATGGTACTGGAACTGGTACTGGCACTAGGATCTTGCGGCCAGGTACTGGTACCGGGACGGGGTACGGACGCGGCGGGCCTGGCACTACCACTGGTGGTGGACCTGGCGAAGTATTTCAATATGCTGTCTTTAAATATTGAGGAGGATGAAGAGTCTTAACTGTAACTCGAAAAACATTAACTGACATTAACGTTACAGTCGGTGAAGAGGCGAGTTTGCTTAGATATAAAAAACAATATGTCTTAAAGTTTTTAATGGGTAATTTTGATGAGAAAATGGCAACCTAAAATGAGTAGCTAATAGATAGAAGATCGAGTACGAAGTCGTTTACAATTTGTCAGTGTGATTAGATTAAAATTTCTAGTTTGTCACAATTGACGTTTCCAGACCCTCACTAGGATTGAATCCTTGATACTTATTTTTTTCTAGAAAGTGTAAAAACACTTACAGTCAGGTCTAGGCACGGGCCACGGTCCAGGGATCGGCTGCGGCACTGGCAGGGGTATCGGTCCAGGAATAGGGGTCGGAAACGGCATCGGGCCAGGGATTGGCATCGGGAGCGGGCTGGGGATAGGGCCCGGGAGGGGACCCGGGAATGGCCCGGGTATTGGGCCCGGGATCGGGAGTGGCTGCGGAGCTGAAAAATATAAGCAACAGTGTAGAATTCTGGAGATATATAAATAGGTCAAAGGGTTATATTATCATATTGTAAATTAGTGTGCCAGAGCGGATTTCGTTTTTATACTTCTTTGCTTGACTTTGTACAATTTATATACTCTTTTGATTAAACGTTTGGGTTAACAATTGATTTAAAAATGTGATAAATGAATTGATTGATGTGACGATGTTCTTACCTGGACCTGGAAATTGCAAATATTTTATTAGAAACAACAAAATTATATCTGATATATTTATTCAATAATAAACAATATATACACATATTATATACACTAATAAAACTAAATAAGAGTATGTACATTTAACCTAAATTTAAAACATCTACATGTGGTATGGAGCCAAGAACGCTGGCTGCATTCCCACGCTGGATTGCTATAGAAATCCTTTGCGCAAGGAACCAGCCAGCGTTTTATATCTGATTTTTATATCTGATTGTACCAAAATATTATAATAGACTATATCAATTGAACTTTCTAAAATTTTCATATCAATCAGTGTTGTTGTCTTATCGGAGCCCGGTGCTGGACCTTAACCATAAACCTACCACTACCATTCTTATACTGAGTTATTTTTCCCGCACATTATCTTGAAATCCTAAAGTGTCATAGGCTACTTTTTGTCCCGAAAAAGCGCGAGCATAGCCGCAGGCGTCTACTAGTATTTTCAAAAAGTTGAATTTCCTCACCATTACATCCTCTGCAAGGGGCACACTTGGCATACACCCCTATACCGTAGGATGAAGGGAAGCAGCCGCAGATGTAGCATCCCCCCCACGAGCGGGCGATGTACATGTCTCCCACCTGGTTGCATCGTGACACGCCTGAGGGAGATGCCAGGTCGGGTTATAGCGTGGGAGATATAGAGAGGGAGAATAAAATGATAAGAGTGGAATTAAATGAAACTGTGATTCCAATAGTTCTTGTCTAGATCTGAATGAATATCTTGGTCTTTGACAGCAAAACATTGTGTTATTTGGGATGGGGCTAATACCGTTTGAAATTTGATTTATTTTCGCGGATGATAACAAGAGGTTGAATTCGTTCAGACAATTAAAGCACTAGAACTGTTACATATGCCATTTCGAAGAGGGTAGACATAAAATGATTGTTTAATACCAATTCCATCAATATTGATCCAGTCATTGGGGATGAAGAGGCGGGACTCTTCCTCTCCTGGCTCTCCGGAAGGATCGGCTGAAATAAAATAAATAATTAGATAAGAGTCTGACCGTTGTTGGAAAGGCCAAACATTCAAAGATTGATGAATACTTACAACATTACAAAACGTATTTTTTAGTAACGTTTGAAAGTACAAAACATATATAGGACGCTGTGAAAGTGTCAAAATAATTGAAAATTAAATTGATACACAAATCTGTGCAAAGATCACTTTTTGGTCTGATCTATGTGAACAGAGATCACTTAATCACTTTATTCCAAATGTTATCAGAAAGCTAATTATGATCAAAGCAAACCCTAAGTATAGATAAATCCACATTACCTTCAGGCCTCGCAGCCACCCCCACCAGCAAGGCACCCAGCAGCCACAGGATCTTCATGATGAGCTCTTGACTCCAAGAGCCAGTTCCGCAGAAGATACTCCATCACACCAGCGCCCTCTATTTAAACCGACCAGCACCACGCCTTAACACGCGTGCGCAATCAATTCACTTAAATTGTATTAAAAATAATACATATAATAAGCTTTTTTATTTATTTTAAACGAGGCGTGCAGGTGCTTGATTATTTTGTTTTGTTTTATTTACATTCGTTTGGATATCCTACGTCAGTGTTGTGGTCATTTTAGACTAAACTGAATAGGAAATAGGTGCGAATCATAACAATGTGATAATAAACAAATATTTTTTAATATTTCATTCGTTATTTTATCATCCAAATTGTCATAAGCAATTATATCAATAAAATTAATTAAAGACGAATTTTACTACTGATGCCGATAATAATTGACTTAAATAAAAATATGTTATTAATAGGATCCTAAAAATATTTGTCTTGTACTAACTAGTATCATAAAAAGAAAACATTTATACTTCCATCCATTCCATTTTTTTAACGTTTTCTCAAACCATGTAAACCCAATTCACCATCGCTATTAAAACCCCCAATTTGCAGTCCCAACTACGTTCAGCCACGAAAAGAAAGAAAGAGAGAAATAATAGTGTAAAAAGAAACACAAAATCCGTCACCGTGTCCTCTCCCAATACTCGCTGAATAGAAACCAAAACGAGGAATTAAATCATAGACAATGTAATCTAAATATTCCCATACAGGTACATGAAAACTCTGAAAATAGTGACAGCTGTTTTTTGCATTCACTGTCAAAATACACACCACAATCCAGGGGTTTTCAAATCTAGAGTTAATAGGTATCTTCTAGGTAAACGTGTTACACCCTAGGCTGCAGCAATGCTTAACATCAGGCAGGCTGTAGTCAAACGTAAACCTATCCCAGGTAAAAAAAAAATTACATCATGTTTATTTTTGTTGTAAAAGAAAAGTTTTGATTAGGTTACGAAAATGTTGGACTATCTCAACATATCTATCTATACTCTGTTTTTTCTTTATTAACTACTCAAACAATAGGCTACCAAATTAACCGACTTAGGAAGTTATAAATTCGCTCTACTAGTTTGGATGAACTTGAATATGACAATCTACAAACATAGGCTTCCAAACACATGTTTTACATTTTGTAAGTGTATTATATGTTTATCTATAGTTTTCTTACGTACACTCCAATGAGACATCTACGCATTCTATTGCCATTGTATAACATTCGCATAGGTGGCGCCACCGAACGTCATTAGTGGGTCGCACATCCGCTTCCGGCAGGTACCCGCGTGCTTCCGGGGAACGGGGGGAGCGGGGACCTGGGGGCAGAGGGGGGGAGGGGGTGAGAGATATGATTACTGGATACTAAGACTTGTATGTGGTTTGTGTAAGAATGTAGCTATATTCTTAGTTTCCTTTCTATGTTTTTTTTTTCTTTTTTGTGTTGTGTTAACTGCACTTGCAACATGATATTAAAATAGGAAGTCCGATGAACTTTGCTCAAAACATTTCAAGACAACAATATTATACATAACCAACAAACCATTTGTTAATTAATAACCCGCCCTAACTACCTCTTAGTGTGGGTAACAGTATGCGCAAGGAAAGGATTAAACCCTCAAGTTACTTGGAGTGAGATATGTCGAGTAAAGTCGCGAGACATGTGTTGTATGTCACTTTTTGAAAACTTCCTGCTATTTATCATACACGGGTCCACAACTGTTTTTACTTTACTGGGTTCTGATTAGTAAAACTGGTAAATTATAATTTATGCCTAGTTTTATTATCTTACTTATATGTGTCAATAATTAATAAGTTACGATCAACATTATTCCTTTCTACTTCAGAAGATATTGAATCAGACGTTATTTTGCAAAAATCCATTGTAGATGCAAACTTTGAAAAAGTATAAAATGTGTATTATTTTGCCGCAGCCGTTTTCGCAGGCTTGAGATAACAAACAAACTTATTTGTTTTTGTTCCTCCATATAATAAATAATAATAATAATAATAAATTTCGTTTATTGCTCCAAAAACACCACTGTCCATACCTTTCCTCTTTTTGTGAATAAAGCGGCCTCCGTGGCTTTTAGTTTTACGTTTAGTACTAAGTATTATAGGTACGAGTACATCCGTACCTTTAAAACTAGTACCTAGTTCTTCAAAAGATATACGTTCTAATTGGGCACCTGATATTGTTAAGTTCTCTTTATAAGATCAACATGTAAAAATCTTTAACCTTTATTTAGGGCCGGATTGTGACACGAAACGTGTATCTATGTATTTGGATATTTCTGTTTTATTGTGATCTGTTTTTCTTGTTGTTTCGTGTCCGTAAATTTTATTCTTATTTCTAGGGTATTGTCAAACAAAATACGTTCGATATAATTATGAATCTCTAAAACCACCATGTTATGAAAATAACACAAAAATGTCCCAATTAATGCACATCTCCCTGCACGGTGACGTCACAGCATCCACGTGTATAATTAAGGTTGATGAGTTAATTACTAACATAAACAAAGTATACTACAGACTACTCAATATTTTCTATTAAAACCATTTGAAGTGTTTCGACCAAATGTAAAGTCAATTCTAGTAAGACAAGTTCCGCCTTTAACCACGGTGTCACTTTTTTGGGTGCCATTTAAACCTATCTATATGTGTATTTAATGTGTGTTATCAAAATTCTATGGAACTTCTATGTAATTAATGGCTATATATAATAATCAACTAGCAAATAATCTGACTTTAATAATTTTGAGTCTTCTCACTTACAGTTCTAAGCCATTATAGTGTGTATCGGATTTTAAAAACTTAATTAGACGTCTTTTGGCTCGATGTTGTTAATTTTCTGCTTTCATGAGGGGATGTCGGGGTAAACACGGGCATGGTATATTACTTCATAATATTGCAGGGGCTGAATTAAGGGACGGTGTGTTTGGAGCTGTTTTAAACTCGCTGACCCACTTTAATTGTAGCTTATCATAATATTTAGGCAGGTGCTAAATGTCCCAGCAAGTTCAAGGTAAATGATTTTAAATAAGTACAAGAAACATGAATTAGTTAGTTAGTTACTTACTTACTTACTAATGTGGCGCTGCGACCCAAAGTGGATTCTGGCCTTCGACACAGAGACTCCTCTCGGTTCTGCACCATCTCCTGCCACATGAATTACCCTGTTGAAAAAGGAATATTACGTTACTTATACGTGTTATGGTTTCAACAATATGTTTTTTGTAGCACTGAAATCACAATCCAACAATGTTTGCTACTTATAACAAGTAAATAACAAATCTAAAATCCACACAACCTTTAACTAACGTCACTAAGATGTAAGTTTGTGACGTCACAAGTTTCCTTCTCAGCCACTTCCTCTATGAATACTTATATAAAAGAAAAATGCGCGTCTGCTGCAGACAGATAAGGACACCTTGTGGCTTCTTGCAGGAGGGGAGACACGGGTTAGGTGGAATTCAATTTAGTAAAAAAAAGGTTTAAGGTAAGATTGTTTCCTATAGTAGCAATAGGTTACAAATGCTATTCATATTTTTCTGACTAGTCTAATAATAATTTATATTTGTTCCAGGTAAACCCACATCAATGTACCTACAGATTCTAAAAACTCTATTCGTAAGTACACACAATTTAAAAATGGGTTATAACTGCTTTCCAAAGCTTAAAAGTATTCCCTTCTTAAAAAGTTACAAAGCAGAATAATCGTATAACATTATCACAAATTATCTGTTCAATTGTCTCCACGTCCCTCTGTTCATATTTGGTTATCCACAAGTTCCTCCGGCCACCACCAGGTGTCGCTGATCCGATCTGATGCAATTTAAACTCCGCCCGCGATCACACTTTACAAAAGCATGCTGGGAATTTTAAACTTTGAATAAATGCAAAATGTTACAACGAAAAGTTTAACGTTAGATTTGTTTTAGAAAACTAGGAATTTGCTTGAAGTTAGTCTTTGTATTTTAATGTTTGATTTACTACTTTTTGATGTACTTTGCTGTCAAAATCTATCATAAACAACACATGAATAACAATTAAGTTGGTTACTATGGTCACATCTATACTCTCACATCTATACTCTACTATTTTTTGTTTACTAATACTTAGTAAGAAGTTATTAAATCACGAAAAGCTAAAACCTCCAACTCCAGACTCTAGGGATTTTACAGCTAATGAAATATCTGGCTGACAAACTGCACATCCACCCAAAAACTGCACATGCATCGTTTATGAATGACTCTTTCTAAACTTTACACAACTTTACAGTTTTGCCATGGAAAATTGCTCCGTGCGCTTCAAATTATAAAGTTTGATATGCATTGAAAATTCTGACTGAAAATTTCATAATTTCAAACTGGTTTTTATTACTCCGCACGAAGCTTAAACTCCTGGGTTGCCTTTTACGCGTCATTTCACTTTGTCACATTTATAACGTAAAAGCGTCCGCCATCTTGGATTTTGCTAAATTTTTCTGGATAAAAGCGGATCTGCTTCGAGTGTCAACAGCACAGTCAGTGATTTTAAAGTTGCGGGTAGTTAGAAAAGTTGTTTACTTACTTACATGCGATGGTCGAAGTGGAAGTTTTAGCTTTGAATTGATCTTTAAGTGAGTTTTAAGTTAGCGTTCGTGGCGAGGGAAATGTTGACTTTAAAACTTTTGACTTGAGTTCTACACTTCTTTTAGATGTTGAATAATTCAATACATAAAGTACAGCTTTGGGCTTATAGGTTACCTATAATTTTGACTTCTGATGTCAAATCAACTTCTGAAGCTTGTCACCACTATTTCTTTCAACTTTCCAAAATCATTTCAATATCCGAAAAAAGGAAACCCTAATGTATTCTGCTGCTCTCACCTTCCTAATCACAGTCTAAAGGTGTCATCGTCACGTTTCTCCAGGTCTATACATTGATAGGTATACCTATAGAACATCAAAGCTACAATCGGGTAGATAAGGGTGAACCCTCATTAGGAAGATATCCGGACTGATAAGTACGGTGGGATAGAATTTAACAATTTTATTTTTTTGGTGAGAGATGGGATTTTAAAATAGTCAAGAAATAATAAAGTGAGTTTAGCTCGATGAATAATTACAAAAAAATCTTAGCAAAAATAGAAGCTTATCATCAATAAAATTTCGCGCTCTTTCAGCTACTAAACCAAATCAGAATGGATTTAATGTTTAGTTTATGAATGTTTCAAACAGACATTGTTAGAGGAAGTATAAATAGAACAACAAAAGAAAACAAATTTGAGGACCCTGGGGTAGTTGGAAGCCACCGCAAGCATGGTACTGCTTAATAGCTAGTATTCTTACTAGCTGTATTAATTTTACTAGACCGAATATTTGACTCAAGTCTCAGAACTATACAAAGCTATGCTAGATCATGTTCATGTTCACATTTCAATTTTTATTAAGTTTACTATTGTAAACAATACATGTACATGTATCTACTTCTGATTTGTAACTATGGAGTTATGAATAAATAATTTGTATTTGTATTTGTATTCAGTTTGCGACAATTCACATCCTACATCGAGCAATATAACAATATTCACTTATTTACCTCAGAATATTTGGTGAAGTAATTATCTCATATATTAAGAAGTTTGCCAAATACCCCATATCAGCGTATATTTTTCAATAAGCGGGTAGCTGCAGCCTCGTTAGTCGGCTTCCTGTCCGGAACTACCCGCGCCGTTAATTTGCAAAACGGACCGGAAGGGACGCCCGACTTTCGGATTTGGGCGCGGGTGTGAAGTTTGTATGTTTGCTTCTTTTTGGGAAAGAAAATACGAGCATTTTCAATATATTCGGGGTTCAAAAGTTTTGGAAAGAATAATTATTTTGTAAATTACGCGAATATTGTTTATTTATTGCAGCTTTTGTAGGTACCACACAGGAATTATACCAACAACATTTCTGTGTACAATTTAAAACCATACAATTTTAACTTAATTATACTAAGTTGCTAAACAACTCAGTCAAATGTATTATGATTTAATTGCTTAAATAAAAAACAAGTTTGCTCGTAATTACAATACAAGAATCTTATACCAGAGTATATAAAACACCGCATTCTAATTAAAAGAAAAACTCCTGACCAACTCTTCCCGAGAGAAAACTAAAGTATTAATTGCGTCTGTTGATAAACCAGACGAATCGGCAACAATTAGAGACTGGCGGCAAGATGCGGCAACTGGCGCCAACTGGCGGCAACTAGCGGCAACTTCCGCAACTTCTAATAAGGCTACACCTTGACGCTTCCAGAAACTTTTATAAAGGTTGCAGGAAAACTTCCGCGATGAATGTTTCATTAATGCCTTATTGTTTATTCTAGCGCACTTTATGTGGTAATTATCCAATCTTTTCATAATTTGCTAAATTTTATGATATGGCACTCGATAACAAACTACAAGTGCCATTCTTACTTTGAAGATCGCTAAAATACAATTAATGGGGCAAGTACCTGATTGGGATAGATGCAAATCCGTATTAAAATATATGTAAGATAATTTATTGAAATGAAATGAAAAATTATGGTATATTTAATTAACCTAATTACTCTTTTTAGTTTAAGAAAAAAACATATCTTTTAAAAGTCCACTGTAGGCGTAATAAAAATCAAAGATAGATAGATAGATAATCAATTACAATAAGTAGCCTCAACACCCCAAAATATGGTCCACTAACTCCCAGATAAAGTTGGCAACAATGCGGCCGAGCAAGTTAGCTCCACCTGCCGAGACAAGCCAGCTGTTACCGACTTCACTCGGACCGAATAATTTGTGAGAATATTTTGACACTTTCGAAACTGACTCTTTAGTTCAAAGTAGTCTCTGTTAAAGATTGTTTGTTTAAATAGCTAGCAATTGGATAACAGGTAGATTGAGGAGGAGAGACAGAGATTTTTTTTACATGAGATATGCTGACGCTTGACTACAACTTGCCTGATGTTAAGTAACGTTTTAATCTACGATCTAGCGCGCTTGCCTAGAAGAAAATTATAGATTGAGACAGATTGAATGTCTATCTAATACCATGAGGTCATACAGAAAAATTGTTTTGGTTTTTATGAAACTTGCGTTTTACTCGAAATAGGTACATATCTTAAAATACGTAATATCGATTTATGTTTCAAGCGTATGATTTTTTCTTGAATATAATGGTTGAGTACGAGTACAAAACTATTAAGTTTAAAAACAGTTATCACCCTACAACACCTTAAATGAAAGCTTCAAAGCTCAATCTTTAAAATAACAATGGATACAAGACTCATACGAGTAAACATCCAGTCAACCATCGTCTGCCGGGAACTAGACACAATTTACTTTATCTACATACAATTTCTACAAAAGGTACATACCTACTCGTAATTAGACAAAATCTTATCAAACGACATCCTTAAATAACCATTTCCTACATCGTATCTACATTTCACAATATGCCGGATAAGATTTAAACCGGTAATAGAAATAACCGGTTAATATGATACCGGTTGATGTAAATAGCCGGATGAAACAGCAATAAAACATGCGAGAACCGTGTTTAGGGTTCCGTGGTAATAAATAACCGAATAGAAGCGGAATCTATCAACCGAAGGAAGGAGAAGTAATCAAGTAAAAGTGTTACTTTCAGGATAACTTTGATGTTGTGTATACATTATATGTATTTGCTGATAAGTCAATTATTACAGAAATTTGAAAAATTTGTCATGATAATTGTATAATAACATAACAGTCGAAGCTGGATTTAAGCAAGACTGTCTGAAAAGTTGATATTGATAGGCAAGAACTTAAGTACTGACTTTTTATCGGGTCATTTTTCTCCTGATTGAAAAATACATTAATCATCATCATTATCGTCCCTTGATATCCCACTGATGGGTATAGGCCTTCCTGTGTTTTTGCTATTAATTATATAATAACAAAACAATGAAATAATTCAAGAGTATATAACCTCACTCACAGTACATAACTCTCAATTTTTTTTACAACTTAAATTTTTCTCGCACAAATTCTTCGTATTTTTTCCCTAAAAGTAGTCAAAGTAAAACCCCTCGTCGACCGCATCCGGTCCGTTTCCGATTTTTCCATAAACACGGTCAAGTATAAAAGGACGGGGAAAATACCTGCAGCGATCTATCTCACTTGGCGATACTATAAAATAGCATTGAATTTTTTGACTTCTTTCATTTTAAGGCTAATAAATTCGCGAGTGCTTAGGTTAACCAAACAGAAAGTAACTACTACTCGTTAAGCGTAACGTTAACATAAGTAGTTTGACGATAGGAAATGTGTTCTGACAGCCTTATTTTAGAGCTAGTTCTTTTCCAGATATGGTCTACCTTGGGCAACAGTGTTGCTAGTGTAGATAAAGCTTTAAGTGGTGATCAAAATAATATGTGAATGACCAATGTAAAAAAAAACATAAAATATCGCTTTCCTTTGTCCTGTATACGAGGTAGCACGGCTGTCAATGAACCATCACTCGACTGTAAAGGCATCTATTGTGCAAGTAGGCAAGTCGCAAAAAGACGGGATTTGTGACGCGCCGACATTTCCTCTCCGCGGCGCGTCACACCAGCAGATACATAAAATAGGGAGTGGGAATTATTATGTAGCTAAAACAAGCAGTAGGAAATTATTGATTATATTTTTGTGTTTTTCTTAGGAGCAAAAAACTAAACAAAACTCGTTAGGCTTTTAACGTGATAAATTATGTTTTATGAATGCATTTTTGCGTAACACACGAACATGAACACAATTCGATCAATAAAATGACTAAAATTGATACAAATTTAACAATTACATACAGAACAGTATTCGTACAATCCAGCAAACCTAAAAAAATATTTATAAGTCGGTCAAAGTAAACCTATACTTGTTATATTTATTATCTTTATAAGACAAAATAAAATAAAAGTGCAATATTACCCACTTATTTCCTACTCTGTGTTAGCTATCATCTTTCCCTCGTGACAAGCGTCAGGGAAGTGGAAAAAAATATTATTTTCACAAACAATGCTTCTCGTGAAGAGGTCCCTGTACCCGATATCGTATCTAACCGGCATTGTATCGAGAATCTCTACTGAATGTCGACTGGAATATCGTTAGATGAATGTATTGGATTGCTCAAGTCTTTTGAAAAATGTGGAAATACGAGTAGCTATCAGTTCTAGGTTTGTAGTGTTGATGTTTTTGCAATTGTTTGAACAGTTTACGAGATTTACCCGTTTCACAAACTTACTTGTAAAAATGTTAGAGCAAATCACGTCTCGCTTGCTTCAGTTGCTAGATAATATTGATCAGGCGTAACAAATAGGTTTGTGAAAATCATGATATTTATGAATGGTAGTTTAATTAAAAATATAATTACTAACTCCTACTAATTACCTCAAGCGCAGTAATCATTTACCTATTTTTTTTAGTAAATTAGTGACTTATTAATGATATTTATTAGATATTCTTTTTTGTGGATTTAGAAACTATTTTACGGCGTTAATTAAATAATTAATTAGTTAAAAGGCACTTACTTTTTATCTTTTCAAAAGTGTAGAAGCTAATTTTCTGCATCGTTAAGCACAGAAGTGTAGAGTAACCACGTCAATGCACTTCGCAGGATAAAGTTAGCTATAGTTTTAGTGAATGCACTTGATAACTTAGTGTTTGAAAGGTGACAAAGCTTTCATGATAGTGTAGGACAAATTAAAACCACCTGGAAAAGATATGAATAAAGAATAAAAATAAAATACATTTATTGAGACACGAAACAACACGACATACAGAACTAAATAAAATAGAAAGATAGAAATACACGTTTCTTGTCACAATCCGGCCCCAACGCAGCATGTGCGCTGGTCTTCCGTATATGCGCATGATGCAGGATAAAAAAGATGAAGATTTTGTGTTATACTAGAAGCACATTTGTTTAGTCACTCAATAGATTCACAATATTTACATATTACGAGTGTCTAGCGCTCACGCAAATTAATATTTTAATATTGTATTGATGTACGAATGTTTAAAATATTTTGTGCTTTGATGTTTAAGTCATAAGCTGCATTACGAATTAAATTCCATAAAGATTTTTGATTGAATTGATTTGATTTAATATACCTATATAGTTTACTTTGCATTTGCACATCACTCTTTTAGAAAGCCAAGAAAATCGACTTTTCCATTCATAAAATGTCGCCCACGTTAGTTAGCGTTAATTATAATATTCATAGCAAAGGTGTATCATAAATCAAATTTTAGTAACACATTGATGCATCGCTCAATTTTAAACAGTTGTAAATAAAAGACTTTGTCGTTATAATTTTTAAAACACAGATAAGTGGTTTGTAGATAACATTATTTATTCAATGCAACTGGTTCATGAAATGCTAAAAACTTTGGATTCTTACATTTACTACTTTTTTTCAAAAATGTTTCCAATTTACAGTAGTAAGCTTGGGGGCTTAATTGTTTTTTTTTTTACTTTTACTACAAGAGCAAGTTAGAACTTTACTTAACTGATTATGGTAAAGTCCATTTGAAACGACAAGTAATCTATTAATTAAATTCGCCCACTTGTCTATCAATATGCCTACACATTAATTAACTTACGAAATGTGTCAGCTTGTGTGTATGTAGGTATGTTGATAACTGGATCTGATAGCGAAGTATGTGTTTGATAATGCGACTAGGAAATAAGGTAAGGTTGCCTTAATACAGTTGAAGTTTTGTCAGTTTGACGAAAATTAATAAAGTATTGTATCTACGAGAATACTTTGAACAGTACTTTTGTAGTAAATATTTTCGGGTTGTCTTTTTACAACCACTATATATGTTGCGACAGAAAACAACCAAATTCTATTCAACAATTATTGCCCACCATCTAATAAACATGATATTAATACATATATGGAAAAGACACTACCAAAACTTCTATTTAATTGTCACTCTAAGCAGCTGCAAAACCATCACATTTCCATTATCTAACCACTAGTAACCCCCTCCATACATAGCTTCTAGAATGCATTTACGTAGGAGTTTGAACCGTTACGATGTTTTCATTATTTCGCCCGTTAATTCTAATGATGGTTCTTTCACTTTATTTGATCTAAGTTTTATGCTAAGTAGAGGGCCCTTGAGTTTAGTGCGGCTTTTTTGTATCGGTTGAAGATTATCTTTTGCGATCGTTGATGTTTGGTGAAAGTTCGAGTGTCTTGCTTGACTTTACGCTTATGAATAGAAAGAAATTGATGATCTTCTGTTTTGGAGTACTTAATGTTTGAAGAGGATAGTACCCAAGGGTAATGTATTGTGTTCAAGAGTTTTACGATTTTGAAATTCAGTGACTGTTATAATGAATAAGTGTTGAATGAATTGTCAATCTAACTGTTGTATAAGTATTACCAACAATTAAATTTGAGACTACGTAATGTTATGCATTAAGTTGCACATAATTATTGATACTACTATTTTCTAGTTTCTGAGTTGTATAGAGTTTTCGTACTAAATGTATACGAGCTACTTGCCTCTTAGTTCAAGTAATATATTATATAACAGCATCACTTCACACGGTCCTTGACTCGGCCTATAGGCTGTGAGGTCAAGAGATTCCTCTGTCTATCAAGCCCAACTGACTGACTGACAGACTGACTGACTGACAGGTTTACTAACATGCTTAGAAAACTTAACAAAAACAATAGCTAAGTGAGTTAAGTGTGGTAATCGATCAAATACTTTATTGATCTGATAAGTAGGTACATACATGGTTATTTACATATATTTTATTGTAAAGCAATAAGCAATGGGCTCAATTTGTCTAGTAGCATTAGTAGTATCACGCTCATTCAGAAAAAACTCATGTGAGAAGACTCAGACCCAATAAAAATATTCAAAAGAAGATATTGTTTGGTCATCTCTTTATTTAGTTCGTACATTTTTCTTATTTCCTATCCAGTAATGCTCTGTACTTATTCTTCTTCTTATCCAATGAGAGTAACCAACTCTGGTGTCGAGAGTTTATTAAGCCTATGTACTGTACCTATATAGCGTTGTTTAGAAAGTTAAAATGTAAATATATGCAGGAAATACCAGTAGGAAAGTCTGTATAACAAAAATAATTGGATACATAATAATTGATTTCACCACCTAATAAAAATGCCTAGTTTTATTTGAATCTAATGGATTTATATCTCTAGCAAAGCATATTCGGTATTTCCGCTTGTTGATAATACTCCACGTGGGCACGTGGGTAGTTTGTAAAAGTTTAAACTATCAGTTTACTACTTTATAGCTGCATTCTGCTTTCTTTGCTCATAAAAATTCACTATTCACACATTTTGTTTGCTATCAACTCCTCGGTTTTAGTCTAAACAAAGCAAAAACACACCATTTCAAACCATATCTTGTGAGGAACAAAGATCAGTTTGGTTTGAAATGTTTTTGTAAATAGAGATAGTACTATCCTGTTTTTTTATGAAACAGGTTGAGAAGTAAATATTATGTTATGCCAGTATGGTTCTAGAACACTCAGAAATATCTTAATTGTCATCTAGGAGTTATTGTTTGAGGAAGATCATTTAGACCAAAAATAGGCTAGGGGAAAATTGCATTGTTTTGAGTGGTAGTGGATAGTAATTTAAAATAAAATGTAAATTGTTTCCTCTTCATAGATGTGATAGTAAAAATAATCAATAATTAGACCATGAATAAGAACGTTAATAATGTTTACATTTAATTTCTTCGGTTTTTATTTTGAGTACACAGTTCAATTCGGTACATATTACTAAGCCATTAAAATATTTACAAAACTAAGTTAATAAATGCCTCAAGTAAAAAGTGCTATTAGCGGCGCGAAGTATGCCACGGGGCGCGCGATTTCTGTACGTAGGTCAATGTCGGGCACCGACGCGGCCTACGAGCGGGAATCAAAGGTGACGATAAAAGAAAGTCATGTTAATTTTGCAGATTTTTTTTTTGTATTTTCGTTTTTTTATAATTTATAAATGACCTAGTAAGAAAGTAGTCTTATCCGTTTCAGCACATACAATCATCATTCATGAGATTACAAAAAATCCTTTGGCGAGTGCAGTACCGAGGTGGGGCAGGCGAGCGCGCCCGCGGCCCGCGCTCCCTCCCGCCTTCACTATTACGTTTTAATTACATTCCTTTGATTTTAATTTATGAGTCTTGTTTTGTTTCATCACCTAATATACAACTGATAGCAACTTAATCAGTGCACAGCTGATTATTCAGTGCACAGCTGATTATTTAGTGCACAGCTGATTATTCAGTGCACAGCTGATTATTTAGTGCACAGCTGATTATTCAGTGCACAGCTGATTATTTAGTGCACAGCTGATTATTCAGTGCACAGCTGATTATTTAGTGCACAGCTGATTATTCAGTGCACAGCTGATTATTCAGTGCACAGCTGATTATTTAGTGCACAGCTGATTATTCAGTGCACAGCTGATTATTCAGTGCACAGCTGATTATTCAGTGCACAGCTGATTATTCAGTGCACAGCTGATTATTCAGTGCACAGCTGATTATTCAGTGCACAGCTGATTATTCAGTGCACAGCTGATTATTCAGTGCACAGCTGATTATTTAGTGCACAGCTGATTATTCAGTGCACAGCTGATTATTTAGTGCACAGCTGATTATTCAGTGCACAGCTGATTATTTAGTGCACAGCTGATTATTCAGTGCACAGCTGATTATTTAGTGCACAGCTGATTATTCAGTGCACAGCTGATTATTCAGTGCACAGCTGATTATTTAGTGCACAGCTGATTATTCAGTGCACAGCTGATTATTCAGTGCACAGCTGATTATTCAGTGCACAGCTGATTATTCAGTGCACAGCTGATTATTCAGTGCACAGCTGATTATTCAGTGCACAGCTGATTATTCAGTGCACAGCTGATTATTCAGTGCACAGCTGATTATTCAGTGCACAGCTGATTTTTCAGTGCACAGCTGATTATTCAGTGCACAGCTGATTATTCAGTGCACAGCTGATTATTCAGTGCACAGCTGATTATTCAGTGCACAGCTGATTATTTAGTGCACAGCTGATTATTCAGTGCACAGCTGATTATTCAGTGCACAGCTGATTATTTAGTAACTTTTATCCGTACATTAAATTTTAATAAATCTACAAATACTCTTCTTTATGAATGAGCCGTAGCACCATCGAGTGATATACCTACACCTTCCTTCCAACACCACAATACCCGATCTCCCATACTGTTCCCCTGGCTGACCGTGGGCGGTCCCACACCGTTACAAACCTGATCATTTCTCAATGGACTTCGTGGGATGACTACTATACGGGTCTAGTGTACACTATGCTAGGAGGATATACTATTGAAATGTATCGCTTCTAGTAATATTACATTAGGTATAATTTAGTTGTACCCACATCGTTTAACTCTTAAACTTTTGATATTTTTTTTAAAAAGCATGTTGAGTGTTGACATCTTATATTTCTACATCTTAATTATTAACTTTTTAACACATTCAATAGTAGGTACCTAAGTACACGTACATAAACATAGTTTTATTAAATAAAATTAAACATAAAATTTGACGATTTTTCTAATATATAAACATGTCTAATGTCATGCTATCATACTACTTACACCATTGAAGTGGTTTCATAAATAGACAAATCTATGCAACTGATAAAAAGGTCGGTTGAATGGATATCAATCGCAATAAATTGTATAGTATAGCTTCATAATAAAGTTCTGCGAAGTTCCGGAGAAGTCACTACAGTATGTGGCTTGGATTAGCTCAGCGGACTTAGTTTAGTTATGGCTGAGCCACTTATGATGCGACTTTAATTGAACTGCCTACGCGTGACGCGAAATTAGTGGTTAGTGTGCGGGCTATAATGGGGTTTTGAAGTTTGGACGGTAGGAAATCGTACCTTTACTGCAGGTATCTAGGCAAGCACGCAAGTTGACTGACAATGTAGGTTGCAACGATACTTAACATTAGGCGAGTCGTAATCGAGTGTGAACCTGCATTTTATAAATAAAAAGTTTCACCATCGTTTTGGTCAGCAAATTTTTATTTTACATATGACTACTATTTGACTACCAGGTTACAGAAACGACAGCCGCTCATACAACGCTGTATTATCATATCTATAAAATAAATAAATAAAATAGCCTTTATTCCCTTCAAATATTTAAATTAGTTGTATACAATTTAATTAAGTTTTAATTATAGTAACAACTGTATTTACAATTTTGGTGATATTATAAGGGCACCCAAGTATGGGTATAGGCCTCCTCTATTGCTTTCCACTTAGTGCGGTCTCTCGCTAGCTGCGGCCAGGCCACGCCTGCAGCCTGGGTGATATCGTCACGCCATCTCTTCTTCTGCCGCCCTCTCGTCCTGGTGCTGTCGCGCGGGTACCAGTGAATAACTCTCTCGCTCCACCTGTTGTCCGTGATGCGTGCGAGATGGCCTGCCCACTTCCATTTGAATCGGCAAAGCATTTTGACTGCGTCAGTAATCTTTGTTCTTCTCCTTATATCTGTGTTCTTGACTCTGTCCATTAATTTGATACCAAGCATAGATCTTTCAGTTGCTCTCTGAAACTTGGCTATTTTGTCCACTATATCTTTATTTAGAGCCCAAGTTTGGCAACCGTAAAGTAAAGACGGAAGAATAGTACTTTCCATGAGCCGTTTTTTGAGGTGGATTGGGATACGACTTTTAAATATGTCTTTATTAGCCCAGTATTTTTTCCAAGCAATGGCTATTCTTCTGTCTACCTCCTTAGCGGTAGAGTCCTGAAAGGATATAATTTGTCCCAGGTAAATATACTCGTTGACGTACTCTACGCTGGTGTTTTCTATTTGAATCTGCTTCTGCTCTCCGTTGGTCATTAATTTGGTTTTGCTCAGATTCATGTGCAGGCCGATCTTCCTGCTCTCCAGGTCCAGTGATTGAAGCATGTATTGTAGAGACTCGTGTTCTTCCGCCAGTATTACGATGTCGTCAGCGAACCGTAGATGCGTGAGACGTTCTCCATTAATATTTATACCGCAAGAAGACCAGTCTATCTTTCTGAACATTGTCTCTAGTATAGCAGTGAACATCTTGGGAGAGACAGGGTCACCTTGTTTCACGCCCCTTCTTATTTCAAACGGGGGACCAACTTTTTCCAGTTTGATTTTAGCGTGACACTTCCCATATATTACCCTTAATATGTTTACGTATTTTTCATGGATACCTTGCTCTACCAGACTTTTCCAGAGGTGTTTATGTAAGATAGAGTCGAACGCTTTAGTATAATCGACGAAGGCTAAATATAGAGTCTTGTTATACTCGTTATATCGCTCTATGCATTGATTAATTGTGAACATGTGATCCACTGTCGAAAAACCTTTTCTGAAGCCGGCTTGTTCCCGAGGCTGCTGTTCATCCAAGGCTCTAGTAATGCGGAACAAGATTACAGAGGAGAACAGTTTATATAAAGTGGGTAGTAAACATATGGGTCTGTAATTATCCATTTTGTTGGGATCGCCTTTTTTATGAAGTAGTGTAATAATGGAATAGTACCAGTCTTCGGGAATCGTCTCTTTTTCTAAAATCTCATTGAAAAGTCTAGTTAATAATGGCGCCAGCGGCTCTATCATTGCCATTAATGTGTCTGAAGTGACGCCATCCTCACCTGGCGACTTATTTCGTTTCATTTGTCGCACCGCGCGTTCGATCTCGTGAGTAAGTAGAGCAGGGACTGTCTCTGACATTTTATTACAAGAATATATTTCTTCCTCGTTACTTGAGTATAGAGATGAGTAGAAAGTGGTTGCAGTCTGCAAAATTTCTCTTCTGTTTGTTATTTTTAAACATGAAGTCTCCGAGTCTAATGTTTGGATCCAGTCTTTTTTCTGATCAAAGAGTTTCTGGGTGTTCTTTGTAGAGTTTCGGTTTTCCAATTCTTTCTCAATTTTTTCAAGTTTAAGTTTATTTTTGTTTTCAGAAATCCCTTTACTTATTTTTTTGTGAAGACTTTTGAGTCGATTTTTCTGTGTAGTTGACCGTGGATGAACCTTTTTCAAACTCTCCCTCTCTTCTATTAATTTTTCCATCTCCGGTGTTATAAATTCTAGTTTTGTTTCCTGTTTCTTATTAGGTAATTTGGTGATGCAAGTTTTTATCGCTGAAATTGTGGATTGGTAAGAATTATTGATACTTTTACTGTCGATAGTTGGTAAATGTAGAGTCATTAATTGTTTTAAGGAATCTTCTTCTATTGGTGTATAGTTCTTTCTTGAGTGGCCGAATCTTTTGCGTGACATTTTGTTTAAAGTAATATTGTAAGTGAGCCTTAACATTCTGTGATCTGTTGAAAATTTAGTGTTGAGTATTTCAATATTTGACACTTTCTGCCTTTGTTTGACCAGCATAAAGTCTACTTCGTTTAAAGTCTGACCATCTGGAGATCTCCAGGTCCATTTTTGTTTTTGGTTCTTTTTAAAGAGAGTATTTGCTATGGAAAACCTGTGCTCATGGCAGAAGTTTAGTAGAATTTCGCCTCTTTTGTTTCTCTGTCCATATCCATAGGAACCGCAAACATCACTCTCTTCTTGTAACGGGACTCCTATTTTAGAATTAAAATCGCCCATTATTATTGTATGTTTGCCTGTGTTTTCCAAAGCTTTAAGCACATCTTTATAAAACGATTGAACGTGTTTTTCTTCTGCCTTTTCTGTAGGAGCATAGACCTGTATAATAAAGAGAATATTGTTTTCAATTTGTACATCAAGGCGCACTACTCTATCCGAATACGTTTTAAAATCTACGATAGAGTTTTTCATGTGGGATGCTACTATAAATCCAACTCCATTTAGTGCTTTTTTGTCTCCTCGGTACATCAAAATGTATTTCTCTTTTTCTACTATGCACTCTCCACATACCTTTACTTCAGATATTCCTATTATATCATAATTTATGTTTTTTAGAGCGTGTTCAAGTTGAATTATTCTGTCACTTGCTTTCAGGGATCTAATGTTGTAAGTACATAATTTTAAGCCAGGCTCTCTTATGTTAGGTTTATCATCTTGAAGTGCATTCTGTTTGAATTGTACCGATTGATTTAATAGTTTATTATTATTCTTGCAATGAGGGTGATAGTCCGATGAAACTCCCGCGGTGACCGGCCGTATTGGGAGCTTGTTTTTGTATGTATTGTTAGTGTATGTATTTATTTCATTATTGTTTATTCGCGGGGTGACTTGTATATTCTTGGGTGCCTTTATTCGTTGCTATTCTTTACCTTGTGCAGTATGAGTCATGCCTTGCTGATCGCATTGCGGTGTCTTTTTTATGAAAGACGTGATGGATGGACTTGACCCTTGAGATGTCTTTGAATTCCTGGCAACTTTGCTATGGCTAGGCAAACTCGTCCTACTTGTTTTAGACTTTTTTGTGATTTGTTCCTGTTTACCTGTAAGTTGTAGACTGCCGCCCGTGTTCTCTTTAGGGCTTACTGGGAGAGAGCGTTTATTAGTACTCTTTTCTCTGACTATTAGGCGATCATACTTAAGTATTGCAGGAACACCCTTTTCTCTATACTCTTGTAACTGGGGCAACAATGCCTTCCTTTTCTCTAAAACGTCGGGAGGAAAATCCTCTTTGATATAGGCGCCAGTGCGTGATAGGGAAGATTTTTGTTGAAGAATTGCTATTTTCTTTCCAAAGGTGGTCAAAGTAAGCCTAATAGGTCTCGGGTTCGTACCTTTTTTCCCCATTCGACCCACATATTCTAGATCTCTTTGCTCTATGTCAATTTCCATGTTTAAACTAATTACTTGTATTACAATTGTTTCCAGTTCTGAATAACTTTTTTCTTCCTCAGTGATTCCAAATATAATTAAATTCCTCTGGCGTAACTTTCTATCAAAATTATTAAGCTTTTTTTCGTGTTCTTCCTGTTTATTCTGTATTTGTTGTATATTCGATTCATAAATACTGAACTTTTCCTCTATTTTTTCTGTGATATTTTTTGTTATATTTTCTTCCATCAATTTAAGTTTTGTTGTTGTATTTTCTTCCATTTGTTTTAAACTACTTACATTGTCCTCTTTGATTTGCATTCGTAAAGATTGGAACATATCGGCGAGTGAAATTGATTCTGACATTTTAAGAACTGGTAGCGCCCTCTATTTCGTAGTTATAAAACAATACAGTCAGCTGAAACTATAATGATACTCCTTTTCTGGTGTTTACTGCGCTCACCGCTAGATGTCTACACTTTATATGTGGTGTGTTGGTAGGTTTTACCTTAAGTTCTGCTACTCGCCGATAGATGGCGACACTTTGTATGTAGTTATATATCAGGAAGTTGCTGGCGCTTATGTGTCTTGTCTTACTTCTGACCATAGACAAAGTATGATTCTGACAGATGCGCACATATGTAGGTATTATAATTATGTATGTGGTTTGAATTTTAACAGCTGTTCAGTATTATTTGTTGATTTTTCTATTTTAAATGATTTAAAGCTGTGAATTATATGTGATATATTCGTGTTTCTTGATAGTGTTTGTGTGTCACTCACTTGTTTGGGTTTTTGTGTTCCAAATCGATCGAAAATCAGGATTTAAGTTCACAGGTATTTTGTAAGTTATTTCTTCTTCTTTCTTGTTAAATCTGTATTCTTGAACAATTTGCTGAAAGGTTAAAGCCCTGAGACACTGTTAAACACTATTTTACTGAGGAAATACGTAATTTACTATTTATTTGCAATTTTATTTACGGGAGTACTTTTAGAGTAAACTAGGGACGGCAGCGCCACCTAGCGAATCATATCTATAGCAAACAAGTAATATGCATTCTCTTATAATAGAAAATATGTAATAAATGCTCTCAAACAGATTACTTATACACAGATTATTTTTTGGTAGGACGCTAGATTTTTAATATAACTTTGTTTCATTACAAAACCATTCTAAAAAACCACATTCTGCTTAGTTAAATACTATTCCTAGTTGTTGAGTGCAACGGCATTAGACAATAAAACTCCGTTATAGCAAGCAGCGTATTAGAGCAATAAAATGCAGATTGACCGTGACTGAGTCCGTGAAGCTTCTGAGATATAGACTCACTAAACAACTACTTAATCAAGTACGGTATCGGTGGCAGCACTTTTGCTACTTATTGTTCTCTTTAAAACAATGTATCTTGATATAAAATTATTGGTTCCGATCGAATACGCTCGCAGAGTTATGTTGTGCAGATTTTAGGCATCATACAGTAACAGTACCTAGGTCGTTCACTTTAGAGCTAACCGAAAAATGAATTTCGAATTACAATGAATTAGTAATCTCTTAATTACTTAGTTTCTAGCTTCTAATTATTACAAGTCAAGATGCTTACGAGTGTAATAAACTTTGCAACTGGCGTAGAATGACAGTATTCGATAGAACTTAACTTAGTCAAAAGAGCTTATCGGTTTCTTTTAGGCAAGCGCGATAGCTTTCCGGCTGTAACGGTACCAACAGGCTAGTTTAGCTTATATCTAGTTTTATTGTAGGAAAAATAACCTACTATATGCTGTAAGTTATTATTTTAATTCCCTAACGTTCCTACTCAATCAGATCAGATTTCAATCTGATTCACATAGAACAATATTGTCACCACAATTCACCGTTCTCCTGCTATGTGACCTACTCAGTGGATAGAAGAGAGTCAATCGATAGCACTTGACACGGTCGCCGTGAAAGCCTGCTTGTTTGTTTGTTACTGTGTGTTGATGTGTGTGTATGTATGTGTAGGTACTTGTGTGTGTGTGTATATATACGAGTATATGTAGGTACTTGTATGCGGAACACGGGAACGCTTTCCAACGAGTCAATGGGGCTGAATTCTGGAGTTTGTATAGGTAATGAATAATTGCTGTGACCGATGGTGATTGGTGGTATTTTCTATCGGTTATAATAAGGTGTTTGGAATCACATCACATCAGGTGTGGCAGATGACCATTATGACTTTAAAGGTTTAAAATTCATAAAGTCTTCCTCAGTTTCGCTTTAATCTGCTTTACTCCGCTATGATATTACCTACATTAATTTTATGCTACTTTAATTAGTTTACACATCTAAACCGTAAATGTGTTTCCAAATAGAAGTGTACATGTTAGCAGTGACTTGCTCCACTCGGTGTCATAGGCTACTTTATATCCTGAAATAATGCGAGCGACGCTGCGGGCGTCCACTAGTGTGTCCTATAAAATATATCTAAAAAAAACTTTCAGAAGACTTGATAACTTCCTTTTTTCAGAAGTCGGTTAAAAATAGATATTTCCTTCCACGCGTGCCTAAAACTAAAACAAACAACACTAAACAAGACCAAAAACGACGTCCATTTCTCATCGTCACTTAAATCACAACAATTCTCAATAAATTGGGCAGACAAACAATTCCGTAGATAAGTGTCCGTGGTTCGTGGGTGGTGATTGATGAGGTTTGGACCAGAACTACAGCTAGTAGGGATTGACAGGTGGATCCGCGGGTTTTTACTAACTGTTACACTGATTACTTGGGATTTATCGCTGGACCTTTACATTGTAGTGTGATTTTGTTTTGTTTTATTTTATTAGGTTGATTTCGATTAATTAATTATTTGAATCGAAGTGTGAAATTTCAATAAATGTTAGGTTATATTTTTGCTGAGTTACATAATACATTATTGAAATTAAAATAATGAAAAATGTACAAAAACATATGTACATAGATAAATAGCATGCCACTTTAAAGTAATCATTTGCTTTGTTTCTGTGTGTGTGTGAGCATTTCCAAAATCTAACTGAATATTTTCTTTGTTTTCAGGTAAATAAAACGCAACAACTACAGCACAGGTACACTAACGGTAAAAACTTCGACTTAGCGGAAAAAATATCCACCAATCAAAGACGTTCAAAACTCCATCATTTGATCAATGGCCTTTTTCAATAAGTTCATTGTTTTCGATCAATGGCAGCATTTTGAGCTTTTTCAATACTCTCATATTTTTCTTTTCTTTTTATCGTGGGAACGGAATTTATGTCATTGTATGTAAAACAACAAGACCCACCCAAACATAAATTTGACATAATTCAGCCGTCTTTAAATACGGGCTGTTTGAAAACTCCCGTCTCTAGAGTTTACGAATTCTCTCTTATACGACTTTACATACTTAATTATCATATTTATGTTATATTAAGTAAGTTGGTATGAGATTACCCAAGTCTGGTGTCGAGATTTTTCATACCGACCTAGGGGTTTCTGGCGTAAATATAATGTTCTTATTCTTTTGTATTGTGTTTGCCCTAGAAACAAATTCGTTAGTGCAATAGCACAAGTTCTCGCAATGAAACACGGAAGCTACGACATACATACATGTGTATGTACATACAGTAAAGTGTACAATAACATCACGCGCGGCCAGACTTAGCTCAAAGGAATCAGATTTATTGCAGACTAGCTGGGCTCCAGGGTTTGCTTGTGTTGAGGAATATTGGCACAATATTTAAAAAATAGAAATAACCATGGGGCCATACGGCGGCTTGATTAACTCTCGACACCAGAGTTAGCTACTCTCATTCTATCTTTGTTTAAAACCTACAAATATGTGCTTTGGTATTATAGTTTATTTTATTTTAAAACCAACGAAACCTTTTTTAGTCAATGAAAACAAATATGGCAGCGCGGGGTAAAAGACAGATCATGGATCTAATAAGAAGCCTATACATACTAATATACTACTTCCGTGTTGCATTACATCCAGAATGGTCTTTTCAAAACCTACTCCTCTGTATAATAAAGTATTTTGAATTCTCACAGCTAAAATTGAACTGTTTATATTACAATAATTAATTATCACATGCGAAATATTATTATTATTATTATAATTTATATGCGTTCGAGGCAAAGCTTGCGAATACTAAAGTTTATTAGTTTCCACCAATAAACTAAAATACTAACAGATGCAGCTAACAGCATGGGCTCGTTACAGCTAAACAATATATAGTTATATGCACTAGTCTATATTAACTACATAGGCCTCATTCTAATTCTAGGTTTATTGTTTAGTTGTAAATCATTGTGGAAATCGATTTTGCAATAATTATTGGATGGGTGGGCGGGAGGTGGTGGGAACTAAACACAGTTCAAACTAGGAGAGACCTATGTCCAGAAAAGACAACCATTTCCAAGAAAGAAGAAGAATCGCTATGTATTGAAACATAACGTTCTTAGTTTACATACTATCCTTATAAACACCATATCCATAATTCTGATGAAGTAAAAAAACAGTAAATTACTCATACTTATTTTCAGCAAAAAAATGACAGAGTACTTTGAGGTCATCCTGCTAACAATGCCATGTCTCCACAAAAAGCTATGTAATCCTACACAATTAAATACGTACAAGAGCCCAAACAAAACTACTACACTACACGGGACTGGCGGCACTGTGACCTAAAATACCATAACCTTGTAATTCTTTTTAGTGTCAAATTTATCCACAAGCATAGTTATTTTGTTCGGACAGTAGTAGGTAGTTAGAGGCACATTAGGCCTCCTAATACAGGCGAGGTTGTTCGGAATGTATCTACAAGTCATTAGCCAAAACCGTGACCTTTGGAGCCAAGGTCTGAACAGCTGACTTGGATGAGTTTAGCACACTATTGGCTGCGGTACGCTGCGATTGTTTGCGATATACAGTGGTTTCTTAGATAGGTATTTTAAAGGACGAAAAAGATGACATTGAATTATCCAATAATATATCTGTTATACATATATTGAAACTACGAAAAGAAAACAACATTTATTACTATTCTTTATTGGAAATCCTATTTTCTTATGTTTACTACTCACAAAAGTACATGCTAATCAATATCAATAAAAAAATGATTAAACATCAATTACGAAATATACGAGTATATAAACAACGTCTCTTACACACCCAATGATAGAAATACATATGAAATACACACAAAAAAATCATGGCGCAGCCGAAAAGATCCAAATTCTACAGCTTTCTACAGCGATTATTTTTCTTTAGTGTGCGGAGTCTTTCACTCAGGTTCCTGAACTACTAAATCGTGTTATGTTAATTTCCCATGTAAGTAACTAATAGAATATAACTTCCTTTACTTTGCGGATTTGTTAGTAATTTGTACATTGATTGTGGCAGGAATGCAGATTTAATTAGGATTATGGGTTTATATAGATTGACTGCATATAGATTGAGATTATAGGTTTGTTAGTAGTGTAGTACATATAACCTTTTAAAAGGTGTTTGGAGTGGATTGGAGTGATTGAAAAAGATTTTTGTTATATTACAGCTATAGGATATAAGAATAAGACATTATTGTCAAATATATTTTTATAAAACTCATTACCATACAAAATCTTTAAGACCATTTTAAAGGAGTTTTCTACTGCTATGTTACAAAATTTACTAAATCGGAAGAGCTATAATTTTTACATCTTTACTATTACTATAAATATTTCTCAAATGAAATTATGATATCTTTATGCGGTCACTCAATAAAAGTAGGCCTTCTAGAGAAAAGACACAATTTTTACTACATAACATAAAAACGTTACGATCCAGTTATGGTCGACATAAACATACAACATCTTATGAATTTCAATAGGTACGTATAATAAAAAAAATGGATTCTACTACCAGATACATATTATCATAGTCAACTCTTTTAGAAAAACTACTGGGCATATGCCTTCTCCCCTTATTGTTATTTGAGATATTAGATTTGTAAACTGATAAAACAATTTGTAAATAATTATGATTAATATTCATGATCCGAATTTAAATTTATGATAACAATAGGGAATGAAGGAAATTGCTACATTTTAATTACAAATTAGTAAATTCCATATTAATACGCTACAATATGGTATAAATGAGCCAGACACAATTAATCACAATACATGAAAACTGGCCCTCTATAATTACAATTAAAAGTCTTAATACAATGAATAATGTCCATACACAGTAATTATTCAGTTAAATATGCACTCATAGGACATCCTACGCATGACCACAGACTAAGTTTAGTCTTGTGTGTAGAATAGATTATAGCCAGAATGCCAAGTGATGTTCACGCTATTGTTATAGTCTATGACATCGAGCGTTTAGTGTGGGCGCTAACATGCCGAGAGCAAAGAACGTACAATTCTTGAGGAATTTCACATAAATTTCTGGACATTTGGACGAAGCCGTAAGCGGTTTTATGGGATAGAATTTATAAGACATGTTTAGAAGACATGGATGAAATGTAAGTTGTAAATGTTTTGGATAACTTTTGGTAGAACCGAAAAATTATGGAAACAACCAAACAACGTTGCCGCGAAAATTGTTTTTGTAAAATAGTTTTTACTACGCAAAAAAATTATATGGAGATATTTTTTTATGGTCTAGTGAAAAACATCACTCTTAAAATCAAGCTATGTAGCTACATAGTTCTATATACAATCTCCAAAAATTCCCCAGCTCATGTAATCAAACAGATAACACCTATTTACCTCGCCCGTTCTGTCCACAGATTCACTTAGTCTATGGTCCGTTACGTTACGCAAGGCTGGGCCGGGACGCACCGACCGACAGTCGCGCCGTTACTCAGTGGAGCTACATGCGCGCGCGCTGAGCTAAACCATACCACAGCAAAAAAAAACATATAAACGTCACGTGACACCCCGAGTGTCAAACAAAAAAAAAACAAAACTACCCGCGTTTCTCACTTTTATACGGTGGTGTGTTTGTAAAAAAAAAAACAAAAAACAAGTGTTGTTTTGCTTATTGAAAAGTGCAAGTGGCCAGTGTTTACAAAGGAACGAGTGAATAAGGTTGCAATAGAAATTTAATACAAAAAGGCTTTGTGCCATTGTAGGGATTGTGTCAATGGATTTACGTTATGCGTAAGCGCATGCAAGGCATGCCCATTCAAGAGCGCGTTTTGTTAGGTAAGTTCGTTTTTTGAATGTTTTTTTACAATGCTGTAACCAATCAGCTGATAGGTCTAGAATACGATCGTATTCACTTTTGTCGAGTATAGGCTTTGTGTTTAACATGTTTATACTAATAGATCACAACACGATGATTTCATAGTGAGCTAACATTTTGTTGCCTATTTTTTCTATTTCTATTCATTCCGGTGTCTATTTATGGGTATCAGAATCATTTCTGGTTCGATATCCGGGATCTAGGATTGAATTCAGATTTAAAAAAAAAACTTGATTTTGATCAGAAGCCGATCGTAAAAAGGGAACATCGGTAAAATGACAAAAATTCATGATTTTTACTAAAAATTAATTGAGAACATTATGTGAATACCTACTGAAGATTTGACTCGCACAGTTATACTGGTAGGTCAATATTAAAAGTTAAAGTCAGACATGAAATTCCATACTAGGAAGGCTAGTCTAAAAGCTCTATAAGACATGGTAATGAAAGACCATGCGACCAGAGTCGTGGGCGGAACTTAAAAATATGCGGAAAATAAAATCTTGTGCGTCTCTCGTTATATACTCGTACCATTCAATGTCGTATTATATTTTGAATTAGAGTTGAGGTCACTGCCTTAGATAAGATAAAGATAAGATAAAGATATTTTATTTGCCAAAAAAACACTGGTACAATCACAAAGATATTAACGTATTACTAAATATTACGTATTACAATAGAGAAAGTATAAGATATTTATGTTAATTACTTAATTAATGTTATTGAAGAAGGTGATCGCTTTTTACATTAGGGTTTACGATGCTCGTTAATCGAATTTATATTTAATCGATTCTGTGGTTTGGAATAGACTCTTACAATAATTTTACTTAATGTTTTTTTCCTGATGCTTGTAATGTTACTAGAATGTCATTACGTTTTATTCGTTTTTGGAATAGGCAGAATAGGTAAACAAGAAAACATTTCCTTTACCTTTAATCAGTAAAAAAAAATCACGGCGTGATTAATTAATTATTAGTTTATTAAGATTTCTATGCACTTATATGAAAGTAGCTAAACTACAGTGTCGCTTATTTAACTGAAAATGTTTCTGGCATACTTTAAAGACCGATAAATAAAGATACATGTACGTAATTATAGTTCTTGAGTTATTTATTTCAAATTTCATAATAAATTAAAGCAATTGAACCTCATTTGTTGAAATGACCAATTTTACGCTGCGTAATTCCAAGTTGTACAATGAATTTGAAGAACAATTATTTAAATTTACCTTTAGTAATAAAGCATTACTTATTATGCGTAATTTTATGTTACTCTTCAGGAGTTACTCATTATGTAAATTAATAATATGTAGCAAGCCTAGCGAAGCCACCCGGAGTTACACGTGTTTATTCAGGATTATTGTCTGTGTCATTGCTTTTTAATCTGTGTCGTCATCTGCGTCCAATTACATGTACAAAATTTTACTTAAACTTGTTTAGCCATGTGATCGTTAAGATGCTAGAAAGATACTCACACACATAGACTCGCTTTTACATACCTTATTAGTGTGCATTTTGATTAAAACATCTAAATTATTTTCAATTTATAGCACTCCTTTTAAGAACCTCCTTTTTGAATTAGTATTAATAATGTGTCTACCTTGTTTTTACATTAAGTTTTTCAAGTAAGTAAGTTACGTGTTTCAAGATGCCACTAACCCTACAATCTCATGTGAGTAATATTCCCGTCACCTGTTATCTAATCTATCCCGGTGTAATGTGGGAGTTAACCCTGCGATGTCACGGGTCAATTACACCGCACGCTGTATTCACGAATATTAGGGTTACTGGACTTACTGTTAAATCAATGTGTGGTCGAAAACTATGATTCCGAAGGAAACTTTGATTACTAAGTGAAAAACATATTATTCAATCTTTAATTCTTGTATTTAAATGCTGCTTTGTCATCATGTTCTTTTACAAAACCTGTAAAAGTAACTAAAGGTTTTTTAGTAAATAGTTACTCATCTATCCTTATACCAAATTAATATCGGTTCAGTAAATTTAACCGTCAAGAAGGAAGAACCCACACACATAACCTTTATCCCGTTAATACTAATTCAATGGTAATTAATTTGTGTTCATATTTTTACAAATAATGAAAGTTATAGAAGTATTGTGTGTTTATGGATATAATGCATTAATGAATTGGCTTTGACTGTAGCACTTGGAATATTTTGCCCGAACTAAAAGTCCAAGTTTGTGAATTTCGTAGCTATAATAACTAACACCTTTTCATGAATTATACTTACATGAACATTATACTGAAAATTAGTCGATTTGCTACTTTCTCACGTCACCAAAGCGACGCTATTTTGAGTTTTGATGTAGTAAGTAATATAGAGTTTAAATATATCTACTTTATATTGCTTTGTAGATAGTTCCCACCTAGAAACTAGTTTAAAAAATTGATTATCTGTTTATAGAACACAAAGTATCATTTCTCATTTACAGTTAATTTGTAACAAAGAAACTAATCTCAATCTGAAACCAGATCAGAAACATAGCGCCATCTATATCTGTAATTATCATTTTAACGTCAGTATTACATTTGTTACCGTTATTTTCTTCCAAAGCGGTGTTTCAAAGGTTCCAAGGTAACAGACAATACACTATTGTTGTACAAAAGCTATAGAAAAGTGACAAGCCCGCAGATTTGTAATGTTTTTAAAAATGTCCGGAGCGAATAGATGAAAGTATGGACAGCGTTCTTTTGAAAGCGAGCATAATTCCGGGGCAACCAGTTTACAAGATTACAGACAATTGTACAAATTTGATTTTCTGTGGCTTTTTATATTTTGAGCTACTGTATAGTTTCAACTCTAAAGCAACAGGTACATTTTTTATCAATAGCCTCATAATATTATATGTGCTATTATCTCATTCATAAATGTGTTGTTAGTACTAACTAATATTTACTACTTAATAATTACGAGCCATTTTCTTTCTTTTCAAACAAATATTCTAATTAAATGAAAGCGACGAATCTATGACGATACATTCGTCCGTTCAAGGTTACAAGAATCATTATAATTTCAAATGAGTGAATCAATTATACATTTCCCACGAATTTGCGACATGTTCTAGGGTTGCCAAGCCTATTATTATATTTAACAAAAACTTTATTATATCTGTTATACATATTTTACCTATCATCACCATCATCAGCCTGCCGGCACGCCACTCGGCCCGATCTTGTGCTTCTCGTCTCCACCTGTTTCCCTGCTATCTTGATTATGTCTTCGCTACCTACAATGGTAATTAATTTAACTAGCTTGTATCTCCAAAAACTAACGAAAACTAATTTTAAGATAATAAGAAAATACAATAACTATTCTCAATGTTATGAAGATTTCTAAATTGTTTTTTATTCTCAGGAATAACAGTTACAGCTTCATACATAATTGTTTTGTAGGCATATAATTTCAATTCATTTATTCACCAAACAATGAAGCAGTGTGAACGAGGAATCTAACACGCTAACAACCAACAGTTTAGTAACATACCAACAATGAGTTGTACCACTAAACTAACAAATTCCACACTTAGACATGACATAATAGATAGATGATAAAAATCACACTGTTCTTGATACTGTGGAGCCGTATTCAACCATCAAACTTTATGTTATGATTATGTACCCGCACAGGACATTTAATTATTAAGATGTTCCAAATAATATTGTAAGTGTGATATAGTTGGGTTTTGATATTTGAATCTTATCGATTGACTAACTCAGGTTACAACTATGCTGAAGTTGAATTAAAATACCAAAAAGTAGTATTTAGATCTTGGATTCCATAGTTTGGACGACACCTCAAATTCATATCACTGATCTCTAAAACAATTCGATGGTTCTCAAAACCAGCAGTCAGCACTCTCATATTATTCTCACAAACTCAAAATAAAACAAACAGAGATGACATAATAGAGAGTGGATAAAATCACACCGTTCTTGATGCTTGACTTCCTGATGCGTGTCCGTGAGCCTACATACTGCGATGGATATCTTGATGCTTATATGGTTTGATGGAGCTGTGCTTGAAGTATTGCTGCGGTATTGAGTGATGACTTTCAAGAGGCCGTTTTATAAACGAATAAATACATTGTGATGAGAGAGAGAATGTCTGTTGCTTTTTAAAATAAGATATTGAATCAGACGTTATTTTGCGGAAATCCATTGTTAATGAATCTCTGGAGAAATATACAGTGTTTTTCCGCTTCGACTGCTCCTTAACCGACTTCAAACAACAAACTTGATGGTTTTAGGTGTGTTCCTCCATATACTACCGCCACACATCTCCTCCTAACCAAAGTGGCCTCCGTGGCTCTTATGATCTTACCAAAACCGCACCTTGTGTCTTCAAGTTTAGTAGTTCTCCTTCGGCAAACTTATAAAATGTTTTTTCATCATCAGCATCAACATGCTTTCATCAATGAACCTAATTCTGACTTCTAGCATATGTACATATTTTAATATTAAACAATGACGTGGTTAATCGTTGATGATAATCTTAACGCTAATTGCCTAAAGTTATTACATATGTAATAGATACCCAACTTTTCAATACTAATCGTTCGACCAAAAACTCGTTCGCCAAACATGGCAAAACAGTCTAGAAGCTACAAACTCTAGTCACCAAAATACTATAAATGTAATAAACCATCCAAAGTCCGCGAGTATCATACAATCTTACTTTAGTCACAAAATCAATCATAAATACTAAAAATACCTACATAAGCCCGCGAGTAAAGGGCTGCCTGTGACCACGTGCGTATCGAATCCATTACTCGATTCAACATTATGGTGACTCAGACACTATGAGAGCCGTACCTAGCGAGGTTTTTGTACCGATTTTTATTGGAAGGAATATTGCTGTTTCTAGAAATTGACTTCATCATGATTTCATGGAAAATTTTTGGAATAACGTAAGTATCGTTTTGTGTCAGATTTTTTAGCTCGGACTTCCGTATAAAGATTAGTATCATTAAAATTTGGATTAGTCAGTCTTAGCTGCCTCCTATTATTTTCTGCCTAGTTCTGTTTTGTTTGGACCAAGGAGTAGATTACATTACGACACCCGCACTAGCGCAACTTTGTTCAAAATATGAAGATCATACCTAAGACGTAAGAATAAAATCTGTAAGAAACAGCCCTGAAACAAATATTTATTCAAACAAATTTGAGATGGACAAATCGAACCTATTTGGAATCAAACCTACAATCTTCCGTTTGCAAGAAAAAATACGCTTACCATTACACGAGATATAAACTCATGACGTAAGCATAAAATAATGGAAAGTATGGGAACGGAATGCCCTAGACGCCATGGAATATGACATGGATGTCAAGAGGCTGTGTGTGTGTGGGTGTGTGTATGTTTGGCCGAGACCAGTAAAGTGGGTGATTAAAATTCTTAAGTTCAAGTGAGCAAAGCTGCGGGAGTTTTACTAACTGTGTGTGTTTCTGTGGTACCGGGATGTGGAGGCATTTCGCTTTATTCTGTTACTAGGGTTGCCTCATGTTTTACAATTGCTTTTAAGTGGTATAAGTGATAACAATTTTGGAGCTTGAAAAAAAACTTGAGTGCTTGTGAGTTTCTTAATATAATCAATATAGTAATAAAAAGCCCATTGAATTATTTTACTAATTTTCCCATGTATTTGTATTTTATATATTTTTCTATCATTAAATCTTCATGTTTCTAACCTATTCTAAATATGTAAATAGCTTTAATAATAAAAACTATCAAACATCTTAACTAACTGGTTGGTTATCTTTAATCAAAGTTTGAGGTTTCAAGGCTTATCACATTTTTTCCAGAAATCAATTTTAAAAAGATAGCTGAACACACAAATTGGTTAAAAGCAGCAATAAATACATACATATATGAATGAGATAAATCTTGTTAAAACCTTTCCTTTTAAACCAAAAAAATATGAATATATTTTAAAAAGTTTTTGGGCCTAAAGTTTTTACTGTTTTCGATATTACAACCGCAAAAAAATACGCATACTATAAATTAGTTGAGAACGTCTTCCTACAATGCCAATCGTATAAAAATAACTATTTAAACTAACCAGTTGCTTATCTTCAATCTAGCCTTGAGGCCTCGAACCCTATCACAGTTTTACCCACGCTCGATCAAAGATGGGCTTTTATTTTCTCAGCCTAAATAGAGGGGCGTGTCATGTCAAACATTTTTTATAAAGTGTTGACATGGATTGCTTGTAACACTTTTGTGTTTTTGTTAATGTTTTTATGACCGTGTTAATTTCTTAATTGTTGACTGATTTATCAGCTTTGTAAGTTGAAACATCATTGTTTGATATTCGATCATTGAATTGGCAAATAAACCATGCTATAACTATAAACTAAATCGACAAAAGTCTTTATGAATGAAAGACACCTGAATTGTTGTACAAAAATTTATAAACCTCCCGTGCATAACATAGAAGACTGCTTTTTTATTTGCATTTAATTTGTAAGCAGTTCAACTCAGAATTCATATTAGTTTCTGTGTAAACAATAGATCTTATATCTTACGAAGTCGGCTTGGCACTCGCTACAGCAGTTTATGTTTAAACGGAACAGAATAAGTACACAAATAAACATACAGTCCAGATGTATTTGTAGTGCATGCCACGTATAGTTTCCGATTCCTAGATTTTAGCTTTGTGATTAAATGCTTACTCGTTGGCTTCTCACAGCTTGAAACCAAGCAATTGATTTAAATTGTTGGTTCACTACGAGAAATGTTTGATTCACTTGTTGGTAGCTTAATGTGCGCAAGTCTATTTTCTATTTTACACTGTACTTACAGGCAGACATTTGAAATACATGGTTAATTATTTTTCCTGATTCCTGCAAGTAAGTGCAAGTCCACCAGCGCCAGCCCTGTCTGGTTCCCGCGGGTGGCGGTCCCGTTCCGCACAAAAACACGGAACAATCGAGGTCAACGACCCGCACTCACCGACACACGACAAATTCGACTTTAATCACACCGACAATTATTCACATAAATAATGGCAAAAAATCACATCCGTCTGACATTGTGAGACTGTTGGTGCAAGGAGTTGTTTTTTACTCCTGGTACAAAAATTAAGTGATATAAGTTTAAATCGTACATGAAAAAAGCTTATCTTTAGATTATTCTTGAAAGAATCTCATAAGAATTATTAAAGCCATCTTTTTTTTTCAATTTAATTGTTGTCAAGTTTGGGTATAGACCAAACTCGTAAATTAGTTTGTAGTTTCATAAAAAAATGTTACCAATTTCACCGTATTTATTTGTGACCGATACTTTAGTTTCTTATACTATGTAAGTACAACAATAAGTAAATATAATACATTTTGTGTTGTACTGTCTGTATCCACCCCGACATATTTCATCAAAATAACAACCGGTTGAAATTAACAATTAGTATATAAATCGTAAAGTTAACAAGTTCAGTTTGTTAACAAGCAATAAATTACAATTAAAATGTGTTGCATTTACAATTCTATTACAATTAAATTACGAACAAGAATCGATTTCCGTTTTTTACTACTCGTTTCATTAACTTTTATAATTATTTTTGTACAAAAAGATTAATTAGATTTACCAGCAATTTATTTTGAAATTGACTTGTGAAGAAGTTCGTTTCATAGTTAACGTAAAAGTTATACCTTTTACAACTTTTGGATCCTTTAACGATAAAATTTCTTAATCTAACGAATCTAAGTCTTAATTACTAGAAGAGAAGCCTGTGCTCAGCAATGAGAGATAAAAGGCTGATGATGATGATGATACGAATACGTTTATACGTTACGTAGTTTAAATCTTTTAAGTATGTTATGTAGCATGGAATATTAATAACTTATTGTAGCACAAGTTAGATCTATGTTGCATACATACCTACTATTATTAGTAGGATAGAGCTACGAAATCATCAAGTACCGACAATTAACTTTGTATTGTTAATTCTCAATTACTATGCGTTTCTGCAATACGTATTGTAAAGCTAATTGTTTTGCCCCATTTTTTGCCCAGATTTTAGGCCTCAGTGGTGCATATTATTGTGGTTAATCAGTTTAGTGTCCGGTTAAGCAATAACCTGTAAATATTGAAGAAGCCTCGCCTTCCGGCCAAATTTTTTACGTACTATCTGTAAATAGTAATTCAATAACTGCCTTGTCGTTCACCAGATCTTAAATTATGCCATCTGCGACTCCTTTTAATATTTATTATTTTATGCCAAAAATAAAAATGATTTTTCTCCTTCATATAAAAGAAGACAAGCAATAACTCTTTCTTATATACAAGAAATGGCTTAATGATATTCTTTTAAACAAAGCGTACGATATATGTATTATTAGTTTAATAACTAAATCTTTGTACCGTTTACAACCACTATATTTTAAATCGATATAACCCTAACACTAAGCACAATTTTCATCTATTTTCTAACACAATGGACTCGAATTTCCTACAAAATTTATTTCCCAAATTCTATTATCTTATTCTAGCAGCCACTTTGAAACTGCAACACAGAAAATTTACTACGAATATCGGCTGTATTTTTAACTGGATAAGGGTGAGTTTTGATTGTATTGAAGAGTTAATTTTGGCTGAGTTATAGAACAGTTACTGCCAGGGGCACATGGTGCCACCTACACAACTTTTAAACTATTTTTAATAGTCGCATATCTGAAATTTGTCTATTGAGTGTGTGTCATGATCTAAAAACCCCTACAGCGTTGATTTTAAAAGAAAAAGAAAAATATGGACCTGTTTAGTTGTCAAATAGATACCTAGCTGCAACTGAGTTAATGCACTTATATATGTTAGCAGATAAATATAAAAGAAGCTAATCTGATTTTGAATTTTGAATGGATTAAACGCTGTTCCGGTTTTAATGATGATTACTGGCTCATCCAACAGGTGCCAATATTCATAATTTACTTGATTAGTAGTCATTAAAAATAAACACAAACATCACAAAATGAATACATAAACATAATGAATATAAATGTATAAACAAAGTCACATTTTTATTCACAAAATTGAACTCAGCATATTTGCTACAAATTGTAGTAATTCAGAAGCACCGAAAACTGTAACAGAGTCGGTAAAGGCTTTGAAAGCTGTATGATCATTAGTTTGTACCGCTTTGAACCGGCTGTAGCCGCTTTCATCCGGAAATATCCGGATTCTGCGTCCTTTTATCTCGCCGCCTGGATTTTAAGTGCTTCTCTCTATGTATGACTGGTTAATGGAATATTTTTGTATGAAAATATCTGTGTTTCATATGTATAAACTAAACTGAGTGCACGGCATAGTAAGTAAACTAATATTATACAAGCAAAAGGTTGTAATTTCGTTGTTATACCTAGTATTTGTTATTTGTTTACACTCAATAAAGGCTACAAACATGTGCCAGATTGAGATCTTCTCTAGGTACCCTGTATAATAATAAGTCTATAAATATCAAGTCCTGACAGTCCCGGGCCACTCCAGGATGTCCCGAATTGTCCCGATACAGGATGTTGACATTATTCTGTTGACAGACAGACAGATTAGACCTATTCGAGTGCTGTATGCAGCATTGATTGATGTGAGATACAGATTTAGGAAGGTACTAGTCTAGTAAGTGGGATTATTAGAGTACTTACTAGTTGTTTCTCGCGACTTTGCTTGTGTTTTTTTGGGATAACGAGTATATTAGGTATGTCACTTCAAAACTGAATACTAACTTCATGACCAAATAAAAGACGATCCGTGCGTCGCTCCTTTCATGTTAGTGCTTCGCGTTGCAAGTAATGTAAGATGTTATTTGTAACATAATTGAACATCTTTTTACAACATACATGTTACATGTGTCATCCGTGGAAGCATCTAAGCCCACCACGATGCCTGAGAGAATTTCCCCATTTAATTATTTTTCTTATCGAATGAGAGTGGCCAACTCTGGTGTCGAGAGTTTATCAAGCCGCCCTGAGGGCGTCTGACATGGCTTAACGACTGCCGTACTAGACAAAAAGCCGGGACCTACAATTTAACGTATCATCCGACCCACGGAAGCGCCCAAAATTGGAATGCCACTTTTCGGTCACCCATCCAAGGACTGATCATTTAATTAATGTAGCATCACAACACTCCGCAATGAGGAATACGATTCTAAGAGAATGTCTCTTTATAAAATGACGTTCTATCGCTTTAGTATTTCGATCTGACAAGGAAGCTAATTAAACTCAGTACCTAACCTTATTTTCTGCCCAGTAATCTGTGCTTACTAGATATAAATCTGCTAATAGCTTAATCTATAACTTAGCAAATTAATGTCAATTATCTTACAAGCTTCATCCGCCGCCACTTTATCCTGTAATCACAAATTATGTAGAATATCCTGGCATTTTATGATTGCTTTGTATGATTTATAATTATAATTTAACTGGTGGTGGCACGTGGTTTTGCTTATTTTATTTCTAGGGTTGTTAATTTGAAGCCCGAATGTCGATATAAAATATTATCATGGTATCTCAGAAATTTTATCTTATTTAGAAACGAAAAAAATCTTTCAATTCTGATCAACCAAATCTGAGCAAATTTAAAAAAGAAAGCTACTTTTTTTAGTATGCACAATACTTTTTATGTATCCTGCCAAATCAGGCAGATTAAGTAACGATCCCATAAATTAAATAAAAAATATATATTCCGGGACAATGCACACAGCACCATCTAGCCCCACACTGAGCAAACGCTTAAGAATATAGCTAATAGAAACAACATAGTAAAAAGTGGAAAATATCTGCAAACACTGTTTGTAGTATTTATGTAAATTCCTCTAACAAGAGCTGCATACATTAAGTATTAGATCAATATTAGTTTAGATCAGTTATAGCGTAATGGTGGCAGTAATGAGCAGGTAGCGAGGTGGCCACAGCTGGGGTGCAGCTGGTGAACCACTGGAACATGCCACTTAGTAATAGCGTAATGGTGGCAGTAATGAGCAGGTAGCGAGGTGGCCACAGCTGGGGTGCAGCTGGTGAACCACTGGAACATGCCACTTAGTAATAGCGTAATGGTGGCAGTAATGAGCAGGTAGCGAGGTGGCCACAGCTGGGGTGCAGCTGGTGAACCACTGGAACATGCCACTTGCTTACATAAATACTGTATTAGTTTAATTGCACTCATTAACGGGGTCAGTATTTAAGATTTTTTTGGCATTAATGAAAATGCCATACAGTATTTTCAACGAACAAATTGGTCGATTTTTTATTGGTCAATTTTACAGTACCCAAAATTAAAACTTTTCTCATACAAGTTCTAGACAAACAGTGTGCTTCTTATCTTGGATATGTGTGACAAGTGATCGTTATTTTAGTTGGTGCTCACTTTGATTGAGATATATGTAAATATCGATATTCTAATCAAAATCCTATTACTCAAATAATTTTAACTTGCTTCTCTAATCTTAAACATAACTCAGCTCTGATGACCACATCAGAAGATGCCGTCCCATAAAAATCCCATAAATTTAGTCAAAGGGCGGCAAAATGGTTTTGTCGTAAGATCCATGCGAGTGATCTATGGCATGTTTGGAAGTTTATGGATCATTAAAACCATTAAAAGGTGATTCCAATATCGCAAATGTTACTTATAATAAAACTAATAGTTTCGCGCGACTTCATTTAGCATTTTGCATATACCTATACCTAAGAGGTAAAATAAACATTTTGGATTTGTGTTTTAATTATATTAATTGGAGGGAGTATATAATACGAGCATATTTTGGCGTGAAATAAATGGACGTCAATCATTTCATTGTAAGAATCTATAATCTAAGGCTTATTTCTAGGCCAAACAGATAATGCCTAGTAATATAGGTCCACAAATCATCGCAGATATTTCCGCGCCGTAATTCAAAGGTCTAAGATGCCATTAGCTCTAACCAGACAAGACCTGATTCTAGACTTAGTGTTTCTAACACCTTGCTACAATGGACTTAAATTAAAGTTAAACCTAGATATGCTAGATAAATCAGATGGCCACAAAAATACTAGCGGAAGTGTATTCTACTTCTTTGTTCTTTTGGAATTTTGCATAACATGATAAAGTACTTAACTCTTTTTTAAGTGGTCAAACTTTTTAAAACTGTTGTTTAATGCGTTTTTCCTGTACACAACCCCTTACATTAAAAATATATTTTCAGCTTTTGTGTTTTAAGTAAATACATATTTATCTCTTCTTCTAGATATAGATACATTATAACTTTTACAAAAGTTATGATTCTACCGAAATTATTCAACAAGCAATCTTACTGACATAAGAATATATCACCAAAGTCAAATTATAGTACATGTATAGTTTAAACCTATCTAGACCTTACAGTTATTACTAAAGACCTAGGCAGTAAACTTGTCAAATTATGCCGCCGGATCTGACTGCCCTTTCAGATGTAGCCGCCTGTTTTGTAACTAAATGTGTGAATGCCTAAATAGTTGTGCAAAATGCGAAGTGTGTTTTAAATCATGAATTTTGAAGCTACGATTAAATTGATACTAACTTAGTACCTAATCTCACATAGCAAGTATGGGCGAAGGTATTTAATCGTTTGCATTTAAGTTATTTGTTATCAAATGTGGGCAAAACGATTAGCAGTGTCAATTTCATAATATAATATACCACACATACTACATATATACATGCTACTCACTTGTAGGTATATCTACATTTTGATAAATAAATGATTTGATTTGATACAATTACCTAAACTAATTTCAGTCACATGTTCAACCTATTCATTTGGAAAAATTATTTTATTGTTTTTATGGGGCTTGTAACAGACTAGCTTTGTGTAATTTCAAAATCTTATTAAGTACAGACTACAGACCAAACTTTGTATCTGTATTTTTAAAACCAAATCCTTTATTAATAAATAGGTCAGTTACCACCATGCCACCACCATAATACGGTTAAGAACCGTAAGATTTATCAGTGAGCTAATTGGTCCAAGGTCGGTCCAATCAGCGCACACAACTCGATAACTTCTTTAACTAGATAATCGACGCGGCTGCTATCGAATAACCATCGATATCATCATCACCATCAGGGATAATGTTTCTGAACGGCTAGGGTTTTATTATAATCAACAGCTGTTACAACGATTAATCGTGTAATGTGATACAGACTCACGCTTGACTACAGTTCGTGTGATGTTAAGCAACGTTTTACTCTCTATCTAGCTCACTTGCTTAGATGAAACCGATTAACAAATGAATTTGATAACAGGGTAACTAATGAATGATTTTAGATGTAATTACTAGTACATATCATTGCGCGGTCACCCATCATACGACTGACCGCGATGTAAATTGTTTAACTTTTAGTATCTATTCGCGAACGCACGTCGTGTTTCTCAGCCATAGACGGTAGCTTCATTAACACTAGTAAAAGCCGATGTTAAATTTTATCGCATTTCACAAACAAAAGCTGTTAAAATACTAATCAAATTAAACTCCAAACACCTATTACTCGGATTATATCAGTAAAAACTCAATGAATACTTTGATCTGTCGTAAAAACTACGGGTTTCTGAGAGTGTACGCGGCGTTTACTGTTTCTGAGAGTGTACGCGGCGTTTACTGTTCGCAGGATGTATTTACGATTATCTACTTAATTTAATATGTAATTAATCTCAATATATAAAACTCAAAGGTGACTGATTGACTGACTGACTGATATAGTGATCTATCAACGCACAGCCTAAACCACTGGACGGATCGGGCTGAAATTTGGCATGCAGGTAGATGTTATGACGTAGGCATCCGCTAAGAAAGGAATTTACGAAAAGCCGCTTTTAGAGGGGTGAAATAGGGGATGCAAGTGTTACTTCTTAATGCGAGCGAAGCTGCGAGTATCCACTAGTTTATGAATAATTCGTTTATTCAAGAGACTCTATTTTTAATAATATTTTAATGTATTAGAGAGGTAATTAATCTGTTTGTGTTTTATCACCCGTCTCAATGTTTTGTATACAACAGGGTATAAGACTATATTTACATATATAACCAAAATAAAATTACGATTTAACTTTCTTTGTAATAGATCTGTGAAATCGTTTTTTGTATGAGACTAATTTTTTTTCAAGTCACTATAGTGAGATCATAATATTTATATGAATGAATGTTTACTTACAGTTTCAAGGTGAATCGAGTACTAGTACTTGATCACTGTACGACACTAAATAAACACTTAAATCATAACGTAAACTGTTTTGTAATGATACGTTGTACTCATACATACACACCCTTTTTTTTTTTTTTTTTTTTTTCCGTGGAGGAAATGCATTTGCGCATTCCCGCACTCTCCCCGGGGGGGGCAGCGGGATATGTCGGGCTCGGAGCTACTCCACTACCGACTAAAACCTCCACGATGTCCCTTCACCTTGGTAAGGACGAGGTTCGCGGGCAAGCGAGCAATACTCCTCCGCAATTCCCGTCCCAACCGCAGTCCACTGTCTGAGTGGACCCGCCTCAGGAGGGGCGAAACCCTCCCTCTTGCTGCTCGAGCGATGCCCAGGGACATCCGGGCATCGACTCCTCAGGAGGCCCTTATCCCTGCTAAGGGGTGTGAGATGCCCCCGCATCCCACGCCCCAGGGCCTCCTAGTGGAGACGGAGTTCGAGCCCGAGTGGCTCGCCTCCGTGTCCGTCTCCTGCGGATCGGATGAGCGGCAGGATCTAACTCCCGCTCTCGCTCCTCAGCCTCCCTTTGTGACATCACTGTCTCGCAAAAGGAGGCCACCGCGTCCCATGACCTCTCGTCATCAACCATCTTTCGCAAGATGGTTGGCAAGGAGAGGTCTGTCCCCACTGCCACGATCAGAGATAGTCGCGGCCCGAACTCCGCCGGACATGTCTCAAGCACATGCTGCGCAGTATCTTCCGCACAGCCGCACCTATGACACTCCGAGGTTGGCTCTCTCCCGATTCTATGCAGATACCTCCCGAAGCACCCGTGCCCCGTGAGGACCTGCGTCAACCGGAAGTTGAGCGCGCCATGCTTTCGTTCCACCCATTCCCTTAAGATAGGCCGTATGGCCTCTAGGAAACGGGTGGCTCCCTGGCCTCGTCGTGTGGACCTAGCGAGAATGCCATCCTGCCAAGTCCCCACGGCCACGCGTCTTGCGCTATGCCTCCAATACATACACACCCTGTGATACCTACAGTCTACCTACACTTTATCCCTGTGATACCTACAGTCTACATACACTTTATCCCTGTGATACCTACAGTCTACATACACTTTATCCCTGTGATACCTACAGTCTACATACACATTTATTCACTATACATACGAGTTTATACAGTAGCCGTCTCGTTTTCTAAATCTTTATCAAATCATTAAGCCATCAGACATTTACAAGCACACAGACAATTGCAAAAGTTCGTTAAAACGATTTAGCAAATTCCTCTTTTGTTGATAGTCGGTTTAAATAACATACCACAACTAAATACCACCAAATATTAAGATACTTTCCACACAGTTCCGGAGGTCCGAACCTAATCCCACATAAGGCCTCCTTTATACCTCCTCACTCACGACTTGCCAACATTAGGGCATGAATACAAAATCATTAGTTAATACGGGCCCAGCATGGATGACATATGTTATAGAGGTTGTATATATTTAATGTATGTGCTTGTTGTACAGCTTCAGATTTAGTTTTAACTTGGCTGTTTTTTATTAACACTAGAGCGAGCCACTGTCATATAAGAAAAAGAAAAATTTTGTTTGTCTTCTCTAATTCTTTTCAAAAGTTTTGTTATTTTCATTTAGCTGAACATAACATGTGTAATTTAATATTTAGGACGTGACGATAGTATATTGGTAATTTGGTAAACAATGAAAATAAACACTTGAATATCACAAATTCTAAATTATGAATATTATATGCATTACTATTGCGCAACGAGCTATGTTTTTGACCAATCAGAAATCAATCTCTATACTTCCGTTTACCAGCATTAATTTCGTATTTCCAATGAAAGCAGGTTAACAACTCAATGGGCAGTTACTCCATGGTGCTCGGTCCCATCTTGATCTGCCATACAAGGCTAAATAGGACGCACGTGGGCTTATTTGTCCCATATATAGTACATATACAATTATACATACATACATAACATACCTTGCTTCTATGTTTGGGAAGGAATTCGGAACTTATCGCTGGGTCCATATTAGGTACCTTACAAAATGTTGGGTTAAATAGGAATTTGGATATCAGAGCCATATGTATAAATTTCGTTTAAATTGTCGAATCAAAGTTTTTTTTTAACTAGGACGGCTTTGCTTTTGGCCATAGTTAGCCTTATGGTAAGCAAAGGCTTTGGCCTAAGATAGAGCGTGCTAACCTGATAAGAACCGATTCACTCCCGCTTTAAAGTAAATTGAAAAATACGTTTTTAACAAAAACTTTATTTGTCATAAAATTTAAATAATAATAAATAATAAATATTTCAGTACGTATCACATACCTATACATTGAGTTTTTTTGTGTATTTATTTGAGTCTCTTCTTTTCATAAAGAAGCAAATGAAATGCAATATTTCTACAACAAACATCAAAACACAAGCTTCATCAAACATGTATATTACTGCGGTCAGACTTTGAATAACACTCATCAAAATAGAGTGACCATGCACATAAAACTTGATAGGACAATCCGGCCACAATGCTGGCTTGTCCGTTACACGGGACATACAATATGCACACCGATATTTTAGAAGGTTCTCGTAAAAGTGATGGAAGTAGCTCGTGATATAGCACCCTTGGACCCGGTCGTGATATAGCACCCTTGGACCCGGTGACTGAGGACACTATTTGCTGTCAAGTATGTCTTATATTTTGCTTTATGAAAGTATTTTTCTTTGGTTTTAACTCTGATAGGAACGAAAATGGGAGTGTTATAAGCTAGACTTATGTGTGAAAGTATGTATTTATTCCCGTAACTTTTAATGGCACAATAGAAGAGAAACGTATTATGTTATAGTGGACGCCCGCGGCTTTGCTCGCACTATTTTGAGATAAAAAGTGGATACAGTAGTACATACCAAAAATCATGATGATCCGTTTAGCTGTTTTTGCGTTATGGGCGTTTAAATAAATAGATATACGGACAAAAATTCTAAAAACTGCTGAAGCCTGTTCTGTTATAGATTTAAAGTATACCCAAACATTTTTTTCCTAATACCTTCTATTTTCAGATTGTATAGATTCCTGAACCACAAATTAATAAGCTACTAGTGTTAAACCATAAACATATAATATTAATGCAGAGTTTATTTGTGCTTCCGCAAAACTGAAGTGTTTATAATTTTGCGGTATTATCATACATGCAATTATTTCGTAAATGCAGTGTCACAGTATAAATAACATCATCAACTTTATGGCTGACACTTCATGAATTTAATTAATTGTAAAATAACATTCGTTCATAGCATTAGGACACTGGCCAAGCATTTGAAATCATTGTTATGATTCATTAATTTGAATTACCACATTTACGTATTCCACAAATTAAATGAATTTCTTAACTACTTTTTTTTAATGAACGAATTTTGATTTGGTTTGATTTTGACCTATTTTTTTGTAATATTCTAATGTGTCTTTTTATTTGTTAAGTTGTTCAGGTTTTAATGTTGAGATGAACATCACGCCAGTAAGTTAAAACAAGCAAGTCCCTTCGTCCTTAAAAAGCCCAAACCAAATCTCGTAAAGGTAGTCCATATAACAGTGAAAGCCATCCTTAACAAATATTAAACAAGCCGGCATCCATTTTCCGAGCGGCTGCCCTCCAAGGAGATCTAATTTAACCTCACAAAGAACACTTAAATTTGCATATAATGCCTCTCTAATGGACCCCAGGGGTTACGAACATAACATTTTATGAAAGCGAGTGTTTGGTGGTTTGTTTGTCTGTTAGTTCCGCTTTCACGCCGTAACGGAGATTGCCATGGTTTTTGGTATGGTGATAGTGTAGGGTCTTGGGAGTGACTTGGTATACTTTTGATCCAAAAACAACACTATAGAAGTCATGGGAAACAACTTGTTTAATATGTCACGTTTATAAGTTTTTTTGTAAAATTTAAGATATATTGACACCACTTATCACTATACAATCATATAATAGGTATTTACAATCGCAATAATATCTATTCCGTAATACTTTACAGCTTATCGTAACCTCTGTAAAAGCTTTGACCGGTGAAATATTCCAAGTGCTTTTGGTATTTATTAAATTTAGTATTGTCTTCGGAAGGTTAGCTATGAGTATGACGTTACATTGAAGATGCTAGATTTATCTCTGGAATTACTTGTATATTAGGTTATCTTTATTATCGTACTTGGGTTTCTTTAGAATATAAGGTTAATTTTGTAATTAATTATATATGTTTTTTTATTATTGCTATTTCAAAGATATATTTATCAAGAAGAAAACAATACTACTCAAAAAACTTAGCTTATTCCAAAAATAGTACTGTAGAAAGTTTTCGTTAGAGATTAGAAAACCACGTAAAGGAAACTTAATCTAAGTATGTACACAAGCAAACAAACTGTACCCTTCTCTGTTTGTTTGTGTTGTCACCCTCGTGTGTGAACTGTCCTGCTAAATGGGTAGATAATGGTCAGCCTATTTCTTACGTTTCATAAACTCAGGCAAAGATTAACCCAGATATACTAGGCTGTTTTTTTAAACTTAATTTTTTATCTCCTGATTTTTCTCACTATTTTTCTATATTTACACTATATTACATCAATTTGCTTCATAGTCTATGTAGATAGTTTATCGTTAACTAATGTGTTAACTTTATCTATAGGTACATAAAAAAACGCAAATCGGTTCAATCGCAAGAAGGAAAAAACTGAAGGGAAGAACTGTAAAGAAGGAAAAACTACACACAACACTGAATTTTTATTCTGAAAGTACGAGTAAGTGTGTAATAACTTACACACTTACTCGTACCTTCAGAATATTAGTATAATTACTCACTAGATAAGCCCCGGAAGAGAGTGCGTAGACCAGTAAACCGCTCTCTATTCGCGGGTTCGATTCCCGACATCGATACCGTACGTATTGAATTACTAACCAATGTGTAATGGAGTATTCTGTAGAATATTCTATTATCTCACATTGGAGTTACAATATTTAGTTTGTCATCATCATCATCCGCAGCCGGTTTTTTTTTAGGAAGGCCGGTTTTAGGAAGGTTTAAGCCTCTCTCTTGAGATTTGGCAATCATGCGACATCTCCATTGAATTGCTTCAACCTGTATTGTACGTACCGCTGCGTTGTAGAACTCCCTGCCTGATTCCCTGTTCCCCACGAACTATGTATAAAGCTACTATCTTCAAAGCGAGAGTGAACCGGTTCTTATTGGGTAAGCTCGATCTATCTAAAACCATAGTTATTGCTTACCATCAGGCAAACTATGGTAAAGTGCAGACCTGATTTAGTTAAAAAAAATCGTTTGATACGAAATAATGTCATATTGCACTATGTCACTAGTTCACAGATACACAATATCAAGGTAATAAATTAAAATCATCTATAGCTATATCAGTTACACCACCCAAAGAGACATCAGACCACCCAAATTTTATGATTTTCCTCACATACAGACAAAACAAACATTCTCTTAGTTTATCACATTTATCATTTTATTCGGACGGTGGTCGTAAATTTAATTATGTGTGTTGATAAAAACAATAACAAACAAGTATAGAAGTAAAACTTTTTGGTTTACTTAGAATACGTTAGACTATTTTAATATAAAAAATATTCTTTATACTCAGAAAAAATCAGTGAAGTACATGTACATATCTATGAACATAGCTTAAGACGGTTATATATTTGGAAGGCATTTCACGGGATTTTATTGTTTTTGTGGGCGTATGTAATTTTGTGACTAATTAATTTTATCAGCGTTCAAATAACTGCATTGATTTGCATTCAATTTAGTAAAAACTGAATGAATACTGTCCCAGATATGTATGTACCATCACAGAGTTTGTAATTCCTGAATGAATACTGTCCCAGACATGTATGTACCATCACACAGTTTGTAACTAAACTTCATACTAAAGCTGCGAATGTACTTTATTTACCAGCGTCAACAAAATCTACTCTGATTTCTCCACAAACGATCGCCAAAAATGTACAGAATCAATACAGCCACCTCTCTAAAAAAATCTGAATCCTGTGCCAACCTCTGCCACGGCAATATAGACTTTATTCATTGAAGACAGAGTTTATTTTTGTTTGAACGAGTGAGGATTTTCAATGAAATTTTATGCAGATTTCATATTCAATCTCCGATACGAGAATTCATTGCGTTCCTGATGCCTCGACCATTTTTGATTTGTTATTATTTCGAGTTATAGCGCTTTACGGAACGCAAATGGGAGCGAGGGGAGGTTTTGTTGAATTATCATGTTTTATGGGGAATTGGGCGGCTTCCTGCTACTAACTGTGAGGTGTTGTAAGGAAGATGTTGTAGGGGAATAATGTTAATGTTATAAGGTGAGTTGTGAGTATGAATAATGTCAACATAATAATATGACAAGCTCAATTTTATTTTTTGTAGATTTCAATAGTAGAGTTATGGATTTAATATGGGTTTAATAAAAACAAACGGTTTGTGGCAGATCGATGCATAGTTTTCTGATACAGTATTGTAGTAGTAGTGTACATTACTAGTGGATGTCCGCGACTTTCCACGCATGGTATCGAGATAAAAATCAGCCTGTGTCTCTTTCAAGACCACTGTTACCATACCAGAAATCAAGATAATCCGTCGCTCGGTTATGTCATGAAAGCGGAACAAACAGACCTACAAACACACTCTCGCTTTCATGTAGTGATATGATTATGTAGTGGCAAGATAAGAGATGTGTTCCTGCTCAACTCACATAGTTGCCATCTCGCGATATTTGAAACCCTCTGTATCAACCCACCCCATCAGTAAGAGAACACATAGATTACACCATCCTGTGGTAGTTAGATACAGCATCATAAGTATGAAACCGAGTACATATATATCAATTAGACATCGGAGTATATTGTAGACTGCCGTGATTATGCTTTGCTTGGCTTTACGTGAATGTCAAATATACATAAGATTGTGAAGTTTGCATTTTCATGCTTTTGTAAGCTGCAGTAATAATAAAATATGCTATGCTTACCAATAAGATATCGAATCAAGCGTTACTTTGCGGAAATATAAAAAAAAAAGTTTCCAGAATTTTTTCATTTGGAATTTTTCCAGAGTTTCATGTTTACCAATATGTGTCACTATCTTGACGCCAATTGCATACTTTTTGCACTCATTCGTTCATCTGGTCATATTTAAAACTAACACTTAATAGTTGCTTATTTCATAACGAGGTCCAATAGTTAGCTAAAGAGAATTAGAGGTCCAAAATCAATTCTAAAATTGAATTTTAACCTTTATACTAAAAACAAAAGTATTTGTAGAATCTATATAAAGTAATCCACGTAGAAGGTCACTAGCTCCTCGGCAATCTATTCAGGATGTCAGTTTGAATGACAAGTGTGGCAGCACTGGCAGCCGCTGGATCTGCTTATGAATATACTCAGTTATATTCAGTATACTCAGTTATATCGCACTAACTTATTTGACGGGCAAATGATTAATGGTAGTTAGGGTACTGATACTTGTTTAGTGACGCTTGAGGAGGTGAGATGGCTTGGGTCTCAATGTAGGGGAATGACACGAGAAAAAACAACATAATCTCACTCGTATTTACCGATCTTTTATGAAAACTAGTAGACAATTATCAAGTGTCTGTTAAATACATACAAGTCTCACTAAAATCTTATTCGTTGTCTAATATTATCAGAACTCGTTATATTTCCAATCGGGAGGCAAACCGACTCACAACACCATCATCACCAATAAGCACCTCACACATGTACTCGTATCTGCCAACCAATCAAACAACTAATACTAAATTGGCAGCTATATCCGCTCCCGGGACGATTACAAAAATTAACGTTTCCACGCAACTACGTTATCTAATAGACGCATAAATATGGTCAAAGTATTCCGACACACATATGCCAAAAAAATCACATAGGTAGATCAGCCTCATATATCATGAGATCCATTAGCACGATAATTGATACGACGTACCTTTGCTAACTCAGGCCAATCATCGTGCAAATGGATCGCGTGATATATATAAACTGAACCTTCAGGCTGGATGCAAAAACTGGAGTTTAAATCGTGTCGCTTTAGTGGTTCAGATGACACGTTTGATTTGTTGGTCTCAGATGTTTGTCAAAGCGTAACATTCATTGAACCATGTCACTTGTCAGAAATCGCTGCTGGTAGTTTGATAAATCTAGGTACAGGAAGTCGCCATACTTATTTGTGACATTATTGGGGCTAGATGGCGCTGTGTGCAATGTCCCGGAATATTTATATATTATTTATTTATTTATTTATTATGGTTGTAAGTAACGTGTAAGGTCTGAATAAAAAAAAACAGTGCCTACAATTTTAGAGATCTTCAAAGCGAGATTGAATGGATTCATACTGGGTAAACACGTTCTATCTTTGACCATGATGATTGCGTACCACCAGACAAATAGACGATTGCGTATATTTTCAGTTATGTAAACCTATACAAATAAAAAAATACCTATTTCGATAAAAAAATGAAGTGGTTAGTAGTTGTCAATGAGTAATACTGTCTGTTCCACGCAATCCTACAAATTATATCCGGATTACCCCGGGCTGTATCCGGGTGTTGTCCGGGTTTGTCCGGACACCGGGGACCGGCCGGGATTGTTAGCGGGACTAACACGCAGCTGTATACAGGGCTTGTTAATATGTTACATGAATTCATAAAGAAAGGAGCTCCCAAACTACTATTTAGACAACTTTATTTGAGAGTCAGCTTTATTTAAGTACAAGATCCTCACTCTGCCATAGAGTTGTTTGTGCGGGTTTAACTTCAGGTGAATTGTCTCCTTCAACTCCTGAATGTTAAACAAATCAATCGTATGTATTTTGATCTAAATTTGCTATGATTTTTATCTTATTTTTAATTTATACGAACCATTAAAAAATAAATATACAAAGCATGCATCAAAAACCCAACCTAAATTACAAATTATTTAAAACCCACCAAAAATTTCGTCGTCCAAAACTTCCAACAACATTGAAGGAGTCTGCAATAATTCGTGAAGTTGCCATGTAGCTTCCTTATTCTGCTTCCACTGCAGACATTAATATTGTCACGAAGTATACTCCGTCATACTACTTGGGAGCTTAGCTTGAATTTGGAGAGCTTTTAAAGTATTTTATGTCAAATAGAACGTAATTATGATGTAAATAAAAACGTTTGGACATTTTCAATGTCTTATAATTTTTGATAACGTTATATAACTAGGAAGATTGAAAATAAAACGTATTATCTGTGAATTTTTTGCAATACAAATAAGTAAAAATGCAGTCATAAAATATATTTACATCAAAATTGTGATGTTTGAACTTCTTTTATTACGTTTTATCCTGCTAGACGTATTTTCATATTGATACTATAAGAATACACAAGACATGATGAGTTTAAAGTGCAGGTCTAATTGTAACTGTTTTCCGATGCATTTTTTTAAAGTCAAAGACAAAGTTAAGTCATAGTTATTTATTCATAAGAAATGTCTTACCAGTCACAAAATATGTTGTAAATTTATAACAAAATGATTACGATACATGAACAAACATGTACATAAGTACATTTATTATAATTTGTATATAATTATTGCATTAGTGTATACGTACATAAAATTAAAAATTAATATTCTTAACAAAGAATTATTAATATTAATTTTATGTTGTTATTTAAATCATTTTAGGTTTAAAGTTATACTATTGCTATTTATTATTTGTCTGTAATCAGTGGAAAATCCTTAAAATCTCCAATATTAATTTGCGAGTGACCGACTGCACAAAATATGAAGCCGGTCTCCGGTTGGCAGCTGTTTCATTAATTTGCTGCCATTTCGTTAATTCTGCTGCTGAAACATTAATTTCGTTTATGCGTCTTTGATTTTTAGCACTTTATGGCTTTATTTGGAATTTTACTGGCTTCATTAGGAGTTCGGATTGCTGAGTTTAACGACTTTGCGTTTTAAAACTTATTTGTTTTGTTTTTACTTATTTGCCTTAGATAAACAAATATACAAAATAATGAAAAGTAACTAAGCGGTCGTTTTAATAGTATTCGTCAATTTAAAACAGTGCTTGTAAAACAAACTAACTGAACAGCTTCTGTTTCTTTTTCAAGAATCATAATAAGTCGTCGTTATATCTTGCGCACCGTAAAATAAAAAAGTAGATAATATTTACCTCCGCATTTATCCAGTGATAACAATACATAAAACCATATTTCTTTAGCAAGCTGCCGAGCTCCTTCAGACAATATACTTCCAGGCTACATTTCCAAGCGACCCCCTCTGTTAAAACACACCTCGCGGTACTAATACGACAGGAAACTGACGTCTGCTTCAAACCGACTCGACTACACTTTATACTAGACAAATATATTATATAATTATATACTAGACAAAGGTATTTATATAATACTAGGTTGTGAAAATATGAAGGTCTTAGGAAAATGCTAGTATAGGAAAGTGCTAGAATAGATCATGTTGTCACATTGCTATTTTGGTACTTCACTGACAAAGCTTCAATGAAAATGTTGGATAGGTATTTAGCTAAAATTCATATATTATGTATACGTTTCGACCAAATTAAAAGAAAAGGTAATGCAGTCGTACTTATTTCTTTTGTAATCAATCGTTACCTACCACAATTGAAACGAGTTAAAATAAACTTTATTGAATAAATAATGATCTTCATTTGATATTATGACTGTTTGTTGTGAATTGATAATCATTAATCAATGAATAAAAAATTAATAGCCTCTATTAATTAGTTAAATAAATACACCATAAACTTCATAATTGCCTTCTTACCTCCAACCAAGTTAGCATTAAATGTAATCCCTCGTGGTTAAGTCGAAAGTGCTCGTGGGTAAACTAGTGTAAAAGGGCCAATTACAGCAGTTGGCCAATTAGCGGGATTATCCTCAACACTTCACATAAACACTAATATTTACGCGTGGATTGGACCGCCACAATCAGTGGCCGCAGTTTAATTAGTTAATTTAATTAGTGGAACCCTTATTGTTTTGGTTTCTAAAAGGAAAATGTAAGAATCGGCTAAAATTCTGACTATATTTTTTTATTTGTTTCTGTTTAAAATAACATGTCAAGTGGTTACTTAAACCAAAGTAACTAATTATTTGTATCACATTTCTTTTATTTACAAACTCCTGCGTTTTGCACATTGCAAAAATATTACAAAAACTTTAAAATATTGCGTAATAATACTCGTACTTAAACTTTGTAAAATAATGTAGGGAGATGTAATTTTAAAACAAAATGTAAGCAAATTAATATTGAAAAAGAAATTGAACTTTTTATTTGACTATGCAAACCGCGTCGGATCGCTAGTGTGCTAACAGTGTGTGTAGTGTGCTAACAGTGTGTGTAGTGTGTTAACAGTGTGTGTAGTGTGCTAACAGTGTGTGTAGTGTGCTAACAGTGTGTATAGTGTGCTAACAGTGTGTGTAGTGTGCTAACAGTGTGTGTAGTGTGCTAACAGTGTGTGTAGTGTGCTAACAGTGTGTGTAGTGTGCTAACAGTGTGTGTAGTGTGCTAACAGTGTGTGTAGTGTGCTACAAACATATTATTATTATTTACAATACTAAAAGCTCTGCTTAATAACTTCGCTGGCAAATATTAGTCGCAAACAAACCATGTTTAATGAGACAGCTCCAAATACGAGGACATTTATTTGATAAACGTAAATAGAAAGTACTTTGTTTAATTATGACTGTTTTAAATGTTTTTACAGACAATTATTTTATGATAAAAGTGGAGATTTAAATAAAAAAAATGAGAAAAAAGATAACTAATTCAAATTACGATAATGGCTTCGTCATTGTGGATAAGAAAAGCCTTAATATTTATACAGGCTATAGGTATTCGGCGTTGAGACAACAAACTTTTTTTTTGTAATTTATAACGTTAATAAGATAAAATAACTGCACTACAGCGAGCTATTGTCGTAGCATCTTGAAAATTATTCTTCAATAAATGTTGTTTGTTGCAACTTTACAATATCAATGTGAGTGCCAGTTGTAATTAAGACGTCAAAAGAAAATAATGTGACTTGGATTTATACCGAAGTGATATAAAATAATATTAATACAAAAACTGCAACTAGCATTAAACTGTAAAGTTAGAGTATTCCCAGCGGTGGGCAATCATCATTAGGAGCAGTTTAACACGGCCATTTAAACTGTTGCAAGCGTGCACCGAGGATGGAGCTTACGCTTGGCCGTTAGCAACTCGTTAGTAAGGGCAGCTGAGTACTACCTTTACTACAGATTTGAAAGCTGGGGTGTATAATAGTGGCAAAATTTGGTGTAAAAAGGTTTCAAAATTTGAGAAAAAAGATGAGTACTTAAAACATTTATTTGACCAAATTAATAACAAATCTACAAAATATAATATCTCTGTCATGGCTAAATCACTGCTATTTTCTACAATTTGATTAATATATGTACCTATTCAAAGCCACTGTTTATACTTATCCTACTGCTAAATCATCTACAATTAAACTATGTACCTATCAATAACTTCTGTTTATACCTATACGAAATCCGTAACAATAACCCTTTTTATTGTGATTGATTTATAGTTTTTTTACTCGTGAGTTGCTAAAAACTTATGCATCTCAAACTATTACCCTCATAATCAAGTAAATGGTTCCCTTAATTGCGCATTCCACATCGCGTCTACACCGAACTGAACTCGAATCTAATCACAAACAAGCTCCTGCAGGTCTGCAGGTCTGCACCATGCACATACGACCACATGGGGACTGTCAAAAGTACAAACTGACTGAACTGTGCTGGGACATTTACTACAGACGATACGATGTCGTAAAGTACAACAAAAGAAAGTCGTAGCAAAAATTACAATAAAAAGACACGATGTTATAAAGTAACTATAAATAGTCGTTACAAAAAATATGGATGGCATAGTTGTTCGAAATAAATTAATTGGAATTAAAAGGAATTTTTAAATATTATGCATCAGCGTTAGTTACATGTTTGCATGATTAGAGTAAGTTGTATGACATGTTATTTTTAAAATTTTGTTTGTATTCACTAGGAAGCGCGATAAAACTTATCTTACTCCATTAAAATCAAATTCAGCCGTTTAACCATCTGTGGGAAACCAAACAAACATAAAAACTTTGACCTGTAATGTTAGTAAAAAGCACGATGATCAAAATTATGGACTAGTTGTTTGACTGAAAGAGGCCTTTGCGCAACAATGGGACAATACAGGCTCTTAACCCATCTGGCGCGAGGGCCCCTCGCGAAAAATGGCCGCAAGCGCAACGCCATAGAAAGGTTTTTTTTTTGAGAAGGAGAGGTTATGTTAATTTCGTAATATTTCGTATGTTTCTTAATCCTTTGCTTAGATTGATATACCATTCTTTAGGTCTTGAAATTATCTTTTTTGGAAAATTATGTGTGTGTTAAAAATAATACTTACCAATAAAGATTTCTTGAGATGAAAATGTTGTTTACATAAATTGCTTGAACTTTTCTCACTTCAAGACACAATTTTGTATATTTTGGTTGTTTTTTTTACATAAAACGTAACACTATCACATATTACAATGTTTTTTCAACACTATTATAAACATCTGTCACTTCTTACACTACACAAGACTATTTATTTTTTATCGAAAACACGGCGGTCAAACTCACCCGTGCCGGCCGGCCGGGCGGAATTGAAAGTTTGACCGATTTATCTCACTTATTATTCACAAAAACACATATAAAACACATTTACTAAGTTCTTCATAGTTTTTTTAGTAATTCTACCGATTTTATTTACCTTTTTCTCACAAGACTATTTATTTTTTATCGAAAACACGGCGGTCAAACTCACGGCCCGGCCGGCCGGGCGGACTTGAAAGTTTGACCGATTTATCTCACTTATTATTCACAAAAACACATATAAAACACATTTACTAAGTTCTTCATAGTTTTTTTAGTAATTCTACCGATTTTAATTACCTTTTTCTCATTTGAAACATTTTTTATTCTTTTTCACATCACTTAGTCCAATGCACGATATAGCACAAAATGGCGGATTTATGACCGACACGGCATAGAGAATATATTTTTTTTTTGCTTGTTCCGGTTGCTGCGTACGGGTTGGAAGCCACGTATTTTAAAGTTTATGAACGCATCTTTAAATCAGTGTCGTTCATTGGACGAAACTTGTAATAGAAAAAGAACCAATGGCAGACAAAAATTAAGCAATACCGTATTGCGCAGAGCGCTTCCCGGTACATGGTCTTACGCATTACGCGGTATTGCTTATTGCGCCTGACGAGTTAATAATAATAATAAAATATGTAGTTGTTTTAGAAATTGTATCAAACGTTTATTTTACACCTAGTCGTCTCTGCTAAAAGCTCTTCCTCGCATACATGTGCTTACAAAAGCTCGTTAAGCAGAGCAAGCGGCGCTGGCGCGCTGGCGGGCGGGCGCGGACACAGTGACAACTTGCAGCTGAATATGAGATTTTATACAATGCACTACTGCATGTGTGAGGGTCTTGGGCTTTTAGATTTTTGGGGGTTAGGCGATGTGTTGAGTGATTTTTACTGACAAATCAATAATGTGGTGCTTAAAAAACTAGCTAGTTGAAAAGTAGGTATTTTGAGAGTTCCGTTACTAATCTGATTTTACATTGTCATATATTCATTAACCGCTAGATAATACTCTCCTACTTGTGACTATTTCATGCATATTGTTTTTTTTTTATTGGGGCTGTAGTCAATGATCCCCAACACTATGGCTTAGTTCTGAGGTAACCTTTTCTTAGTTTATTCAGTTTGCCCTTGTTTTGGCCATAAATTGCCCGTAGCATAATGAAAACCGATTTTATCAACCCTAGAAACTACGTATCGATGTTTAAATTGACAAAAACAACACTGAAACGCGTATCGTCAATACGCACGTATCGTCAGAACGTTCGTATCATCGGAGCGTACCATCAGCGTATTCTGTAATCATTTGAGTAGTGTTGCGTATTATGCGGGCGATAAATGCGATGTTTCACGCATTTCATGGAACATTTTGATTTTAGGCGGGTAGTTTGAAAAATACAAGATAAATGTACGGTTTGTACTTTCATGTCTCTCTCTCTCACTCTCTTGAGACGTATTTCGTCATGTCTGAGGGTAGTGATTTCTGCGCAGAATTAATTCGTTAGGGGAGTTTTCTTGTATTTTCTTATAGTGTAACGTCAAATTAAAATTAGAGGGTTATTTGTAATGTACGATAGTTCCAACTCAAAGCCTCCATGGGGGTTCAAAAACGTTTGACCCTTTCGTGTGTATGCTAGCATTGTTTGAAATAAAAAAAAAACTTTTTGACTTTATCATGGCTCATACAGTCACAATATTGTCTGTCCATTCATGGCTTTTGAAAAATAGCATGTATATACTTTAACTGCTGCTTGTTCTTGTTAATGTTGAGGGAAAACTAAGAAAATCCTAAAAACCCCAATTAATTCACTATAAAGTTTCACAAAAAATCGAAAACCAAACTATCAATAAAATTCCTACTCATCTCCCTATCAAACCCGGTCGCAGCCCATGTACCCGTGTAGTACACCCGGCCGGATCAACCTGTCCGCGCGGCTTACTGCCCACTCCGGACAACGCGGATTATTGTACCCGGATTAAAGCAGGTTCACTTATTGCTAACGTATTATGGTGGTATAACTAATACAATGTCAAAGTTAGATCAAATTAAGTTTGATTTGATTTGGCAAGAGGTCGAAGTTATTTTTTATATTTTATTGCAGATTAGTATTTAATGTGTTATCCGAGTCATAGGAAACACGTAAATTGCCTCTTTGATTATCTGCAACACCAACCCACTGACTGACCGGGCCTGCAGTAGTTTTTTTTTTAACTACATTTCACTGTACGACAAAGTGCTACAATGGTTTTTTTCGCATTTTGTATTGTGTACTTTTGTGTTTGTTACTTCTTCTTCTTCTTCTTATCGTATGAGAGTGGCCAACTCTGGTGTCAAGAGTTTATCAAGCCGCCCTAAGGGCCTCTGACATGGCTTAACAACTGCCGTACTAGACGAACAGCCGGGACCTACAATTTGACGTGTCATCCGACCCACGGAAGCGGCCACAAAGTGTCGAATTTAACAGTGCACAAGCAACACTGTGACCTACAGTGAAACAATCCTGTAACTGGGATACAAATGGCTCTCAATAGAAACTGCCCAAACACACCAGTAGTCACTTGGCGACGGATAAAATCATCAATAGATACAACCTTCCAGTTAGCAAAGATTAGCAGCCACCTCCCAGCCCGCAGCTGCGATCACTCCCAGACTCTGAACTTTGATTACTCACTACGAGTACTTACAATAAACTTGGTCTGCAACTCAGCACAATGCTTCCAGACTGTTCATTGCCAGCTGGGGAATGCTGAATATTGATCAGGAATGGTGCTATATTGTACAAATAGTGGAGTGCTTCAATTTGTCACATTACTAGTTTGAAAATAATGAAAATTATTGGTCTCTTGTACGTTTCAAAAGAAGTTTTTAATAAATAAATGTAATGCTAAAATAAATACAAAATAAAAGTACTGACGTAACATTATTTCTCCATTACATATTGTGAATCCTCTGACCTTTATTACGTCTAAGATTAATATAAATTTTATCTTGACCGCTTTTGTAGGTAGGTGAATATAGGTGCAGTCTAACTAAAATATTAATTAACTAATAACTACAATAGAATGTAAGTAACATTACAAAATAACAGCCAATAAAGAAGTTAACAAAATTCCACGACTGAAGCCTTCATGAAAGCCTATCAGACACAACAAACACTAGGACCGCCATTAATTTATATGTAGTGATATAGTGCGGTGACCATATTGCACGTTTATTACACGGGTCATTCCCGGCCAGTAATAATTGATGGCTACCCTTGTTGTCCCGACTATACATAAAATAACAGACGCCCTTCTCTTTATGGAGGGTCATTCTGCTACCTGTAGTATATGTATGTACTAGTGTTTATTAGGTTCTAAAGTGGACTTGATACGGGGAAAGATATGGGGTTTTGTTTAAAATATTAGTTGTTTGTAGTGTTTTATAGGTTTGGTGAAATCCTGCATTGACTAAAATTTAGTCAACCATTTTAACATAAAATTTTCGTATCCATTTATTTTAAGTAATTATTATGCTCTCAAAATGTTCGTCCCTGAAATCTATATCCACAAGCAAACCTCATAAAAAGCACCACATCCTGTGCATTACAACAAAAAATCCCGCAAAAGCCACTCACCGTCCCACCATCCAAAGCCACTATTTTTCCCATACATTCCATACAGAGGCAACTTTGAATAAATATCTTACATTAAGTAACATGAGAACCGCATTTGTTACTTTACTTTTTACGCCATCTATCGGCATGCGGCGCACGTGCCCGCCTTTCAATTGAGATACGGGACAAAGACCGGTAACGTCAAATATGATTATGGTCACCCTTGCCTTTGGAATCCATTGTGTTAACATTACGTTTATGATTTTTTCCTGATATTTTTTTTTGGAATTGGATTATTTTTTCTATAAACTTTATTTCCTAACTTGAGTATGTTTTAAAAGGTTTGTGTTCTTAAAATACAGTAATATGTTTTTGTTAAAAAGTCGCCTGAAGGGACAACTGTAAAAACCTTTCCTATGGTCGAAGATGGAATGCCTATATTGATTTATTAGTAAGTATGCTTATATTTGTGTGTAACTGTGTTATATAATTATATAATGAATCATGGGTCCACTAAAACCATGTATTCTATATATGTATTTAACTACCTATATATATTTTCTACAGACATTCATTTATTCTATATTAACATTTAGAGTTTTAATCTATAGGTCTTGCCCTGTTGGATATAACAATCTAACAGCGCAAGACCTATAAATTAAAACTCTTTCCCGTAACTTGAATCGCCTAGATATAGTTACTAAATTGTTCAATTAGAATCACAGCTGCTGATAAGCGCTAAATTATAATCCTAAATAATCCCAAACAGAGCTAAAATTACCAATTTAAATTTTTCAGTAATCTTAACCTAGTATTTATAGTTATTTATGAGTGAGTTGAGAAGGGTCGACAGGTACATTTACATTGAAAGGGATAAATCAAACTGTCAAATAATTGTTAAAGGATAACCTAGAAATGAAATACTAGTTGAATTCGGAATATCAGGGTTTCGGCGGAATTGGCTAAGCAATCTATTTTATTATGACAGATCCAAATTAAATCTTAGCGATCGATCGAAGGGAATAGTTTCGAAATAACTGACAGCTGGACACTTTTACTAAAAATACCATTGAGAAGTATTCTATCACAAAAAGTATTAGATCTAGAATATTTTACTGAGAAGCCTAATATTTGAATAATAGTGAGTAGCCTAAATGTTTTTGTCTTATTCTGTATTTCTTTATTGTATACGGATGTAATTCCGAAATAAATGATTTCTATTCTATTCTTTTACTCGATAGTGTGGTTAACAAAAATACTTTCTGTACGAGATTTCAAACTACCTCTATACTGAAAAAATGGCAAAAATCTATGGCTCCATTGCAGTGTGAAAGTAAAATACAAAATAAATGTCAAGAAATCCCAAACAATTAGGCCTAAATCACTCAGAATGTGTAATACTTACTTACGCACCCTATTATAACCGACCTAGCCTCTTCAGATAATATTAGTTTAAACTCACGCCACCAGAGGGCGTGCCTTATCAGCGCCACTGTTTTTACTCATACGTGTTTGTATAGGAACTAATATATGGGCTTACAGGGAACAAGGTGAATTATTAATAATTATAATAACATGTCATTAGACATTCTCTTGCCCAGTTTGGATTGTAAGCCAAGTTTATGTTATTGAATATACTCCTCCTGGAAACGAAATCCCCTGTCGAATTGATTTATTAAGGTAGTTATCTTGATCATATGCATCGTAGTGGGCTCACAAATCCTATAACGGCTTTTTCAATACAGACTTTTTATCTACAGCTCAACGCAAATAAAAATGCAAGAAATTTATCTCGTCTTCTCCATAGAATATATTTCTGGTGCCGGATAAATCCCCGAGCAATCTGTGGTCAATCTTGCACTGAGGGTGTGGTAGGCATCATAATATGGAAACTGTCATCGAGACGACTGACGTTAGATTGGAAGATAGATGAAAACTGACGTAACTTTGTTACCCTCGATATAAAAAGTTTGATACGAATGCTGTAAGTTAAATAATTTGTTTACGTGTGTATTTTGTGGGATGTCTGTGGCAATGTAACTACAAACACAAGGATCGATTTTGGTTTATTCGTTGAATTATTTTGAAGATTACTTGCCAGATAAACATTTTTGTTCATAATTTGTCAGAATCACTTGGCTTTATATTGTAAATGCTTAAACACAACAATCTTCACAATTTATCATGTCACATTTACTAAGCGAAATATATATCTAAATTTCCTCCTTCCTTACATCTTAGTTGGCACTCTGAAAGTTGCCAGCCTGTTAAGCTATAAAAATCCCAAACCTCATTTTTCAGTAACTTACTAGTCCCCTAATAAAACCATACTGTGATAATATCGCGAAAAACCTCTGAATATACGAGAAAATCTCGTTTCATATATTGGATGAGAATACCGCCGGTTTATTGCGAACACTAATGTTACATTAGGCAGCGTCGATGTGTGCGTGCTCAGACTGGCTATGATTGCTTAGTTTGTGTGGCTCTGTGTGTGTGGGAAGTAAGGTTGGTACTTAATTGTAGTTAGGGAAAGTTATTTGTATCATCACTACTTAGGTTTTAAAGTTGAATGGCACTGATTATATTATTTACTGTCATACTTTTTCAGCAGTGTAATTTATAAATGGTTTGAAAGACTACACAGGCATACTGATGACGTTAGCGTATTACAAAATGTGCTGAAATCGTTACTGTGTAATAGCAAATATAAAAAACGATCTTACAAACAGATGGTTCGTTTCTTATATTTTTTTTTTAATTAAACAAAATTTGGAACATACTTGATCTAAAAGTGGTGTAAAACCGTTCGTGGCAGCCCTGTGGAAACGCAACGTTACTGGGAAGGAAGCGTGCTCACCGCCCGGTAACTCCTTAATCTTTTGCTCAAATATACTGCATGGCATGGGCGGGAGCGGTTTGAATTTACTATCATTGACAAAATTATAATTCAGTAATGCGAGTCTCTTGAGGCTGCTATAAAATATGTAACCTATAGTTAGTAATTAATTAATATCGATTAATGCCGGTTTTAATATAAAAAGCATATATTACAATTATTGCTCTTCAAATATTTTCATTTTGCATTAAGTAGTTCTTAGGAGCAGATCATTTCTCATTTTTTAACTATCAAAAGTTGTATTTAGATTTATCAATACTTAATATAACATCAACCAGGCAATATTATATCACATGTTTACTTAAAATACTTAATCGCTATTCCCTTACACCTTACCCCCATATAGTGGCGGTTCTTGGTTCGTGGTTGCACAAACTTTGTCATCTGAAGCCACACCGCCCGTTACTGCACACTTTCACTCTATTTTTATACTTCAACTATCTTCTCAGTTACATTTTCTGAATTTTACTCGAATTCTGAAATTTGTTGTGTTTTTATTAAACTCTTTAGCGCATATTATTTGTGTATGTAGGTATACTACGTTGTACATTTTTGAATTAGTTTATTAAATTGTAAACTCTTATTTTCTGTTTAAAAATTCATCAAGATTGTTCAAGTTTTTCCATATTTACTTGACTGCTGGGTATATGCCTCATGCATGCCGTCTCATTTGTATTAGTTATCTATATTTGTATGATATTTTATCCGAAACACCACAAATAGGTAGCGATGATAGTAAGGACCTATCTAAGAGGTCACAGACTAATCCCATTGAAGCTACAAGCTATAGTTCTGGTCGACTCGTAAATTCAGTGGAGCAGTAATATTTAGTCTGTGGCCCGCCTCTGTCGTGTCGAGCCTGTGCCAAGGTGGCTGTGCGATTCATGATGCTCCTAGGGATATAGCTTGAATCTAGCGTGGCTACCTTAGGAAGATATAGATACCTATTAGTCAAGTTTTTTTAGTTTCTTTTTTTTTAATTACGGCCATTGCGAAATCTTTTGGCAAAAGTACTCCAACTGCTCTACACTCTTCTGACACAACTTTGTCTATTGTTATTTTAAACATGACACTATTCATTTTGTACTGTCACCAAACCAAGGGTTGATTGTGTTGTTACGACTATTTTACGGTCACACAATTAACAAAATCAATCAAACTTGATATAATAAATAATAATTACATTGTTATTTTATAAACTTATAAAAATACTAACTCGCGGCTTTTCTCGCATTAAGAAGTAAAACTTGCATCCCCTAAGATTTCCAAAATCCTTTCTTAGCGGATGTCTACGTCATAACATCTGCCATCATTCCAAATTTCAGCCCAATCCGTCCAGTGGTTTGGGCTCTGCGTTGATAGATCACTATATCAGTCAGTCAGACAGTCACCTTTGAGTTTTATATATTTAGATAAATTCTTCATCAAAATTTTCACAAAAACAAAGAATTGTCCCGGACATATTTTGTCCCAAAATCGATGACATTTCGGGTCCATCTTCCCGAGTCGGATTAGGGCTGTTTAAGAAAGATTATTGCCGAAATATCCGGTCCCGGCGATTATCGAGACCGAAAGATTTTCCCAAAAAGAAATCCAGTGGGAAATGAATGCGCGGGATGTAGATGCAAAGTTGAAATGGAATTTTAATCTAGTCTTACCTATATTTTTTACAGTAATAAGGATAAAGATGCCATCAACGATATTTTAAAATGTTGGCAATCTAAGCTTTTACATACATTATTAAAGGTTTGTTAGTATAGTGTTTCTCTTACACGTGGCTTACACCTTTAATGTCTTGCAGTTTTCCAATGGTTAAGTGCAGATGGATTGGTTTTTATTTTACTAAACTAAACTGTTCGCGTCACGTAGACCATAATTTGATAATTGTTACAACTTATTTCCTTTAACATAATGCAATCTGGATATTTATCAAATCAATTCATCGAGTTAACTTAACTCGTGTTTTGTTAATCATAATCGATCTTATAAGCTCCAGCTCAGTTCTGTCTGTAGTAGGGATGTGCATATCGAGCTTAATCGCTTATCGACTGAATTGATGGCCTCTGATGTTGCACCTGTGCTTTAGGGATGGGGTAGAAATGGAGTTGGAAGGTCGACGCGGAAATAATTTGTTATATTTTAGTGCAAAGTCAAAGTCATTTATTGATAAGAAATTTCTTACAAGTCAGATAAAGTTGTAATGTTGTAAATTTATAACAATATTATTAAGATACATGTACACAAGTACTATTATACATTTATTTATATATTATATCTAATAATTCAGTGTATACATTAAATACATTTACTTACAGCGAATTATTTTATTACAAGAAAAGCCTCGAAACTATAAAAAGTCTGTTCGATAAGCCAATTCTTTAGGCGAAGTTTATATATATTATTGCTTGTAGCTGACCTGACTGTATCAGGCAACCTGTTGTAAACTTCTGGACCTTCTATATGTGTTAGCTTCCTAGATTTTTCTAACGAGGAAGAGATAGATTGTAACCGGTGACCGTTCCGGAAATTGTGCACTCCAGACCTATCTCGGGTTGAGTAAGGTCCGATATTGTCTCTTACGTACACCGCTACCTGAAACACCAGTATAGATGGCAGCGTGAGGATACCGAGCTCTTTAAAGTAAGGTTTGACCGAGGTGTAGCGCGACACACCCACGATGGCACGCACAGCTCGTTTCTGGGCCCTGAACGTGCGCTCCCAGTCGGCAGCGCTCGCGTACAGCTCCGCACCGTACTGCAGCCGCGAGTGCACCGTGGCGAAGTAGCAGGCGCGCGCCACCTCAGTGGACACCACCCGAGCTACTCGACGGAGCGCATAACACGCGGCGCTTATCTTGCCACACAGGGTATCAATGTGGTTCTCCCACGTTAAGCTGCGGTCTATATGGAAGCCAAGAAATGTCGTACTCCTGACCTGTTCTATTCTGATGCCGTCTACTGAGACAACTAGTGGTCTTCTAGAATGGCCCGAAAGAACAAAGTGCACAAAATGTGTCTTTTTTAAGTTTAGCACAAGGCCATTCGCACGAAACCAACTGGCGAGGTTCGCCGCTGTAATGTTTAGTGCTTCCTCGAGCTGATCGAGACTGGGGGCGCTGGCTATGGCTGCAACGTCGTCAGCATAACAGAGGATGTCTGCGCACGTGACAGCGTTGGGGAGGTCGTTCAGTAGATTTTATTGATACAAGCAATTACAGGTAGAAAAATTCATAAGAAAACGGCTCAAAAAATAACTTACGTACGAAAAGAGTACTTACTAATGTAAATAACAGGACATACATAATTATAAAGGATAATTTGGATTTGAAATAATAAAATTCACACTTATAAGTTATTACAGTTAAAAATCATTTTTAACAACAACACAAACTATCTATAAAAATATAAAAACCTACCTCACCTCTACTGCATTAAGATATTATCCAGCTTAGTGTTGTGGCCAGATAAGCAGCCGAGCAAGTTTGTTTAGTTTAGTTGTCGATACTTGGTATCCAGAGTCCAGACGCAGAAGAAATTGTACAGTTTCTATCGACTTGTAGGATAAACAGAGGCTTTGTGGCTTGTTACGATCTACGTAGATCATATTTCTAGATTTCATGTTATTTTAAAGTACATGAGATGTTTTTTTTTTCAGAATTGTTAAATTCTTAGTTACATACGTAAGCTTTAGTCGTGGTAAGACTAGCGGTACTCGAATAAAAAGAATATATTCTATCGTCATAACAACATTCGTCCTAATCGATTTAGCTTATTGCACGTAAAAGAACTCACAACCTTTCGTAATTGTCATATTAGAGTGATTATGCCTTTCCTTTATAAGTAACCACGACATAAAACAGTATAGGTTTTTTTGGATAAAAAAAATGTAAGAATGCCCACATAACCTCATTCCACGAACAATAACTTTATTGAATCAGGACGTTAGAAAAATAGGCGAGATTCGCCACTAAATCTACAAACAACAGACAGAGTCACAAATTGACCCAAAATCAATAGTAACAAATAGAACCCGGAACTAGCGCCGATCCATTTCCGATTGGACGGCAAGAGACACCGTCCACTGCTGGCTGGCTAACTTATGTTCCAATATCTCGCCAACTAAATCACCGATGGACTGTGAACTGAGGACGGCTGTTATAATCGAGATAAATTGTCGTGATAGAGGGTCAGTGAATTAGGGCTCGATTATTTTGGCGAAGGTATTGGATATTGGAGGCATAATAATTATTGAGAGGTTGTGGAAAGACGACGTCTTTGGAGGGTTGGAAATGAGGAAACTTTTCTTTTTCATTTATGTGTGACAAAAATATCTTGGTTCAATTTTCTTGATTTAATCACAAATTACTTCACTAAATATAGTTTTATATATATTGCTGTACTGACAAAAAGTCATCCGCACTCATCTCATTATGTAGACATGTTCCTTAGCCCTAATACAATATCAAGAACCCTTAGTGTAACTGCATCATTTTTAAGCACTTACCGTTTATTTCTCAAAGTGCTATGACAACTCCAAACAAGTTTTTCAAAAACCTCCAAGTACCCTCAGTAATGATGTTTCGTGCAATAATGCTGTATTTCCTCCGACTCTGACTCCGGCCGGAAATTGGACGGATGAAGAATGATGCTGTAGTTATGCTGTTTTATGGGGTACGGACAGGGCTTAAGTTTGCCTTAGCTTTATATATATATACTTATTCTATACAAACAAAATACATTCATTAGAAAAGATCAAATTGTTTTTACTAACGATAAACAAACGCATCTTCAAAATGGAATGACCAGCAATAAAATGGATTGAAAGTGTAACACATTAACGTGGGTCGGTCGGATCGAGATAACTGGCATGAAAAGAATAAGGCATATGCCCAGCAGTGGATTGAAATTAGCTGAGAATGTTGTGAATATTTATAAGTACTATTACCTACATCTTCACTTCAACTCGGTTCAGTCGTTTAATCTTGAAGAAACAACTTACATAGTTGCAAACTTTCGCTTAAAATATTCAAGTAGATTTAGCCCTAGCGAGGGTAACAGCAAGATGTTATCGTCAGGTATTTTATTGTAATTGCAACAAAACTCGTGTCCTATAAACACCGCCGTTATTTCCACAAATATCACATTACACACAAAGCCTCGTAGAAATAAAATAAAACAAGTAAGAAAGCGAGTTTTTTCAGACTTGGCAACACAGCGTCCCTCCATTTATCCCCTTTTAACCTGCGCCCAATTACAAGCCGAGGAAACCACCCAACAAACACACCGACAGTGAAGGGAACTCACGCAGTCAATCGGGTTCTGCTTTTAAAAAATCTTGTCGTAACCTTTTTTTTTAAATATACGAGTACAATTTAGTGTAGATAAAACTTACGACTAATTTCGGAATAAAAACTCCAAGATAAAATTAGAATACCTCTAAAAGTAAACACACTTGCTTTGAAATATAAATCAAGCACACTCAAATACACTCAAATTTGAACCACTCAACAATATGTACTTATCTTAGTAATCAGATTAATAGAGTGTAGAATTTATAACTTTTTTATCTGTTTCATCTGGCTATGGATTAAAAATTGACAAAAAAATCTGTATGTTTGGGGTCGGACTGTTTCTACGACTGTCACTTTTTCCACAACACGCATCCTGACAAATCACAGAGAGGGGGGAAAGAAATAGGACGCAGGGAGCAGGGGGGGGAGTGATTGATGTACCAACCCTTGGTCCTTGGAGCATGAAGAAAGAATCACGGGAACAACATACAACGCTGGTTTTGTGACTTCGATAATACAAGGATAATAAGGAAAATAAGTTAATTTAAGGCAAAACTAGCTTTAAATTAGCTCTTTAATATACACAAATTTACTAACAGATCAAAAAAGGATCCAGAATCTAAAACCTGTAAGTAGCTAATAAAGTAACTCCTGAATGAATTGTGATAGCAACCACTATATTTTTTACAATCGATTTTTCTATGTATGACATAACAGGCAATATAGTAACTTTGACTATCAAGTGGACGTTGTTGCGACTGCTAAACAACGTCATTTTATATACTTAAAAATAGAGATATTTAAATAATTTGTAAAGTCATTAAAATTATACAAGTATGAACATCGAAAGTGACTTAAAGAAACGACAAACTAATATTTTCTACAAACGAATTCCACACAAAAATAAACTCAATTTATATCAAAAGTCGATAAAGTCTGCGAGATACAAAAGAAATCCCGGAGATAACCGCCAATTTGGCGATTTGTTTCCAATGACCACGCACTTAGCTGTCACTCTGTGGGGGATGAAATAGGGGAATGAGGATGAAATGGGGGTGAAAAAGGGGATGAAATGGCATGGGACGATGCTACAGGGGCAAACATCTAATAAATGAGTGCTGCGCTTGAGGAATGTTGGACAGAAATGTTACAATCTTGTATTAGTGTTACTTACATGATTACATAATATAGTTTACGTTTGGATGGTGTATGTGTATGAAAATAGCCAGGCAAACTGATCTAGCAATTCAGTTATACTAGTTATGTTTCGAGTAAGTTTTTGTGACATTATTCATTATGATGATGTAAATAAAAAATTGTGCGTAATGTATGTAATTGTAAGATTGTTACAGATCTTACAATTACATACATTTCGTACTAGCTCTGATTTGCCACAGCTTTTACATTGTGTGTTCTATCTTAAAATCAATGATACCAATACACTTTTAAACTACCAAAAAGACAAAAAATGCTTTTAATAAACTTTTCATCACTTTCGAATTCAAACATGGCCAAACAGTAACCTTTCCATCAAATCAGATTTGCTTATCTTCGCTAAATGGAAACCAACTGACATCGTGTTGGATGAAAAATAAAGCGAATCGCAGCGAGTTAGGAAAATGGAGGCAATTCACTCGATCGGAGGGATGGGGTATCAAATAATGTAATAATTCGCGGCTCACTGTGCACACTCAATGGTTTCTGGCAGTCGCGGGCTTTTTACTCACATACGGAGTCTAAGTTTGAGAAATTTGGCCGTCAAAAATAACACATCAGTTTTGTATACGGTGAGAGTATGGTTAAAGATATTATCTTTCAACATTGTCTGTCTAAGCCATCTAGTATTGGCCACAACACAAGCAAACAGTGTACCAATTAGAGGTTCATCCCAGGTACTAAAATATCCTAATGAAATTGAAAAATTACTAGTATGTACCTACCCTTTCTCATGTTAATTGTGATTTTTGTCGCTGTAACCAACCAAATCAAATAGTGAAACAAATATTCATCTTTGTTGGATTTATTTTTATTGGATAATAATTTTAATAAACACGACTTACTATGGAGTAAGTTCAGTATATAACTGATTTGCTCCCAATCTTCCCTATCAGTGTGTATATGTATACACACGTAGAAGTAGATACCGGTACACGTGTGAAATAGCGTGGAAAGCCGCAAGTGGCGCCACTCGCAGTCAGGCGGCGCGGCGGCGCGGGGCACAGGGGAGTTGACACCGGGGAGATACATGTTCAGTGGTTTGGGAGGAAGATGTCTGATGAAGAACATCGCAAGTTTATCATCGGACCACTTCCTTCTCTGTCTGATGAAGAAATTGGAATCTATTTGTTTTTTTCTAAACTCAATAGATAGAACAATCTTCATTAAAAAGTCAGTTCAAGAGAAACATAAAAAAATAATGATTCACAGAACAATAGCGGTAAATGAGTGTTACACAGTTTTGTCTACCTATCTCAATAATGTACACTTCACATAGCTTCTTTCATGATAAAGATAAAGATAAAAGATAAAGAATCTTTATTGATAATGTAAAGTTGTAACATACATAGGTATAGGTATAAGTACTAATATCACAGAATATGCTACACAAATTACAATATCTCGTCAAATTGAATTTATAACATTTAGTTTTATAAAATTTTAGAAGTTACAATGTCTAGTTTTATTAATAAAATAATGATTTTTTTTGTTATTAAAATCATGTCAAACATAATAATAGGTATGTAATCATACAATATGTCAACTTAAATAAATCTTGGTACCTACTGTCACTTTAGCTGTATAGGGGCTAAAATGACAATTTGGCATCACACTCCTTACCTAGTAGTTAATTACTTAATTTCTAAGCAAGATTAGAATCAGTTCCTAGTTGACTGTAGTCATTTTCAAAGTATTCTTTAAAACTGTATAGTGTCTGATCTAACAATAATTGTTTGACACTATTGCAAAATTGCTGATCATTATTCAAAGACTGAATGTGTGCGGGGAGTTTATTGAACAGTTTCTCTCATGAACATAGACATAGTAGTCATAGTACACTAGTGGACGCCCGCGGCTTCATTCGCATTATTTCAGGATAAAAGTAGGTACATGACAAATCATGATGATCCGTTAAGCCGTTTTTGCGTGGTGAGCGTTAAAATAAACAGACAAACAGAGACACAGATAAACAGATAAAATTCGAAGTATCTCCAATCATTTTTTTTAATACCTTCAATATTCAGACTTTCGACCCTCTTCAGCTATTATATGTATAGATAAATAGATAACACTACAATTACAGGCCTTCAATGTAGCAGTGAGTAGGAATGCCAGCACATGCCAGCAAGGGAATGTGGAAATGATGGGCGGAGTAAGCCATGGGAAAGTGAAGCATTGTAGCATATATTTACAACAAGGAAAAATGTAGTGCTGAACTATAGGTATACCCCAACTTAGACTACCTTACTGACTAAAATAAAAAGGAGTGTTATATCTAATTTAAAATAATATTTATGTCGGATAATGAGACTCCACTACCGACTAAAGCTTGCCACAATGTCCCTTCGTCTTGGATAGGGCGGGTGTCGCGGGTGTCGCGGGTGTCGCGGGTGTCGCGGGTGTCGCGGGGAATATTATCTACGACCTACAGAAAAAATAGTATAAGTACATATTATAAGTGACATATTTGAGTTTGAAGTTATATTGTATTGTATATTTGTATTTACATTCCAGTACATGATCTATTCTTTCGTATTCAATTTCGTTCATTCTTATTATGTTTCCCAAACCCGCTAACTCCTTTCCCTGACACAGTGGCAAATGGCAGGAAATAGGGAAATAGCTGACTGCTGAATGGAAATAAGAACTAAACGCCCGCCAGATTTGTTTTATTCAACCTGCTGTGATTCCACCCGGGTGGAAATACCACGCTTGAAGTGTGGTGAAGTCAAACGCTATGTTTAGTGCCTAGGTGGTGATAATGATAACGTTTAGGTTTTAAACTTCTGTATTGTGTTAGTGTTTTTTTTTTTTGGTATAAAGACGTATATATTCATTTGTTAGGGTAGAGGGTTTTACTAAAATCTTTCTGTAGATTTAGTAATTACGGAAAGGTTTTTGCGGTTTTGCTACTTTTAATATAAAAAGAAAATCCAAGTTGAATCTTTCGATATAGACTAAGACACTTCATTTTTATGCCCATTTATTCTTCGTCTTTGAGCTTCTATATTTAACATAAGATAAAATTTAATATCGAAATTCTAGACACGAAACATTTATGGACAATTTCGTATCAAAATCGATGTTTATGTCAAAATTTACAACTTCATGTGCATATTTTAATCTTACATGCAATCCGCCATCTTTATGGTTTATTTACAACTGATATGCGGTTACAGGTACAGAGCTACTTGCAAAACACTATCAAACTCACTAGACTAGGTAGGAAAAGAAGAAAGAAATTCATGAAAAGAACTCGATTCTACCTACATTTTGATAGGGGACGATGAAAGTTTAGTATGAACAGCAAGTTTTTGCTAATTTCTTAAAGCTGTTAAACAAAAGTTTTTTTATGATGTTATTTACCTATTTTTGTGGGGTTGTTAATGTTTTAAGTAACCCTGTATGTACCCACATAATATCCGGTAGTTAATTCAGTATCGGTACTTTGCAGTATTTATACTAGTTCCATTTTATGACACCACCTCCCTGGAGGATCTATTTGAATGTCTGTAACATCTGAGACTGAAGATTTTATGCGATTGTGAAATGTATTGCGAGGGAGTAAAGCCTATATTTGCAAGCTACTGCATTTCTGAGAATTTGCTAATACTGTCGGTCTATACAAGGTTAGTTAAAATGAGCGAGTGCTATTTGTTTATTTTTAAAATATTCGCAAATAATTTAAATTATTTGTAATCAATACCATTTTACCAAAGTGTTGATTTATGAAAACAAAATTCTTAACTTCCCAATAAGAATCAGTTACATTCCATCACAGAAACGCTTTTTAAACTCAATTATGTATTAAAAAGTAAGTGGAGTTTTATTTTTTTAAGTTCAATAAAATAAATTGATTTGATTTGATTTGATTTGTAAGAATTAAATCGATCTCTGTTTAAACGGTTTAGAAATGGTACTCTCCCAATGCTATGAAATCAATTATGGATTCCTATCAAGGTATCACCAAATTCCTATTTATACCTATCATGCAACTCCCAGTAGGTATTCTATCCAGCTGGTGTACCAAGCACACCCCTCCAGCAGGTTGGTGAATTATTTATACAGCCGTTAAAGACAAGCTGTAAAAACTTGAGGTGATCTCGGTATCACTGATTTTACGACAAACGGGACGGAACGGGAACTTAAAAAGCGGTACTTAATAGTGTTTGTTTTTTGACACGGAGCAAAAGTTTGATACGGCTTTTTATGCTTTCTTTTTGAGAGTTTTATGATGCCTTGATAGAGGAGAAAAATATCTGTTGATGTTTTTGACACAGCAAAGAGTTCGATAAAGTGATTTTTTTTTGCTTTTTAAACAGTTTTATGATGCTTTAATAGTGAAGTAAAATATTTATTGGTATTTTAAAAACGAGACATCTAGCTCTAGCACTAGCTAGCATCTAGCTCTAACTGGGAATAAAATACCCAAAAAAAATCTGTTTTTCTTTGATCTCAAGTTTCCCTGAATCAAATATATTTGTATTGAATAGTTGTAACACGTGTTTAATTTTATTGATGTGCGTATAAATGAGGCAATATTTGTATGTTTTGCGAGAGCGAATTAATTGGTAATTTGTGGTGGAACAGTGTGGTGTTACAGGATGTACGTACTAGGGAGTGCAACGTGAACAGTGTGGTGTTACAGGATGTACGTACTAGGGAGTGCAACGTGAACAGTGTGGTGTTACAGGATGTACGTACTAGGGAGTACAACGTGAACAGTGTGGTGTTACAGGATGTACGTACTAGGGAGTGCAACGTGAACAGTGTGGTGTTACAGGATGTACGTACTAGGGAGTGCAACGTGAACAGTGTGGTGTTACAGGATGTACGTACTAGGGAGTGCAACGTGAACAGTGTGGTGTTACAGGATGTACGTACTAGGGAGTGCAACGTTAGCGGTGGAACAGTGTGGTGTTACAGGATGTACGTACTAGGGAGTACAACGTGAACAGTGTGGTGTTACAGGATGTACGTACTAGGGAGTGCAACGTTAGCGGTGGAACAGTGTGGTGTTACAGGATGTACGTACTAGGGAGTGCAACGTTAGCGATACACATCAAATATATAATTAATTAATTAAATCGTAGACCTGATTATTTAGGCTTTAAAATTAGGTTTAGTGTAAAATGCGTATACGATTTTCCAAATCCATATAATTATTTTAAGAGGGAAGTTGCCAGCTTTTTTTAGAAAAGCGGTAACAGCAGATAAATATAAACCAAGCGTGTATTTATTATAACTGTCATAAAATATTTAATTTTAATCTTGCTGTTAATCGTTAGTTAATTAGAATTCGCGTTTATGATTAATCTGTTCAATTTTTTTTCTGTGTAAGTAATGATCTTTATTGTATTGTTTCAGGTACATTTCAATCGCGTTGACATACACATTCCGCGCAAACTAATGGGTATGCTATAAAAACAGTCACGCCTGTTTAGCTGTACATTGATTTTGATTGATTATTTGATCCGCGTTAGTTCAATAGGTAGTCTATACCACTTTTAAACCCATTACCATAACAACAAATACATGTATTACCATTATTTACCTCTCCATTGTGACTATATATTATTAACATTCAAACAAACCACAACCTGTACCCATCTCAAATATCTAACCACCTTCTTATCTTCACTAGTCAGACCCCCGGCGTCTCTCGCACAGTTCCAAACTAAGATTATTTCCCACGCGTAACAGACAGACGGACAGATAACGTCCAACTGCTATACTTACTTGGCAAGTTATAGTTACGAGTGCAAGTTCACCGGAAGTAGGCTGTAGTTAGGAAGTAGGCTCGATCAAGTCACTTCCGTATCTATCTCACTTGGATTGTTGTTTGTTATCAGTTGTAGAGAAGTCAATGGTTAGGAATTATGTTGTTGATATACTCGCAGTGATATCTCATTAAATATATGAAAGATTTACGTAATCATAAAATTTCAGTGAAGATCAAATTCAATCTAATGAATTGCTACCTTGTTAATTCTACAATTTATTTCTCTTTGAGTCGTATTTCCTCATGACTGAGGGTCGTGACTCCCCCGCAGAGTTAATTTGTTAGGGGAGTTTTCTTGGGCAGATACATCGTGGTGGGCGCCCAGGAGTTCCATATATAAATACTTGCACAGGCAATCAATTCATCTAAGTCCGTACAAGTAAAACTTAAAGTGAACCTAGCTAAGTGAGACTTAAGCAGAAGTTGAGTCGCATCAGGAGGATGTCCCGATCCGTTTGCAGACCATCAGTCGTGCTTAACTCTTACTTAGGGGGGTTAAGTAAGGTGGAACGGAGAGTTAAGTGATACTGGAATGGTTAGTTTTTTGTTCGTAACATTCAATATAGTTAAGCATTTTCAAGAAATGTTATTTTGGAACATAGAAATTACTTTTGTTGAAAAATAATACGATTCGGTTCATAAATCTGTTGTTACAAATTAGACAAATATTTTTTAAACCAGTGATGGTTGAAAGTGCCAATAACTTTGATAACGCAATTATTTTAAAGCAGCACCTACACTTGTAATTCTAAAACTGCTTGTACGACTATAGTAAGACGCTATGATATTTTTAAAACTTAACGAAACAATAGAAAAAAAATTACGTACCTTCAAAATCATTTAAATGTCTGACCTAAAAAAAATGATAAGCTGACGAAACTTGTAAAGTAATCCTAGCACTTCCAGACATTCAACTCCCCGTGGCTAATTAGGTAGCGAGGTTAATAAATCCACAAGTTGAGGTGGATCGCGGACACCGGGGACAGCGAGTCGCTCCTCGGCGGGATTTATGCGACCTAAGTTTTATTTAACTTAGTTTTTAGGAGGAATGTGAAAAATTGGAGCATTTTTCAGACGATTTAAATATTTTTACAGTTTTGTAGGAAGGGCTTAAGTTTTAGTCAAGAATGTCTAAGCTGAAATAAAGCTTGATAAATGGTCATTTTTAACCAGACAGTTATTCAGTCAATAATTCCATATTTTTTCGATTTATCTAATCTCTCTCTCTAATAAAAAAAACAATAAAAAAAGGTTTCATAACTTGTACTGTTAAGAAGTCATATAAATCAATGCAAATGCAGACTATTTGATAGACACTGAAAAATAAGATTCTTATATTTCCTCAACGTAAAAAGATCCCTGACCGCCTCCTCGATTCCTCGGCCTATTTCCCTGCTCGCGGGAAGCCCCGAGAGGCGTTTAGGAAATGGCGAGATCCGGACTAAGAACGCCTCTAATGGTATCGCGACTTACCCTAGTCTATTCTATAGACAATGATATCATACGGAATAGACGCTTCTCTATCGAGGAAAAGATCTAGGTTAATTTATTTTAAATTTAACTAACAGTGGATTGAACACGTCACACATTGATATCAGCAAAAGCAAATAAACGTATGTTTATAATTTTCTTTTTTTAAAGCGACTCTTTAGTCAAAGTTGCTATCCAATTTCACGGCGAAAATTTACATTTAAAAACGAAGGTAGCTAATCAAAGACTTTTGAATAGATATATTTTGATGTTCCACATATCAATCGATTAACAATAATCATAGTTTTGTACGTTACATAAAAGATCCACTACAAATAGAGCAAAATTTCCAACATTTTGATAGGTTCCCCCTGCCCGTGATATTATAAGTAGAGGCCAGCACATACATACAAAGATAAGTAGGTAGGTGTCTTTGGATTGTTTGCTCTATGCGTATACCAATGCCTTGGGGGTATATTATCATCTAAGGGGAAGTTATAGGGAAATCGCAGTATTGGAGGATTTGAATAGTGCTGCAGATTGACTGTGAAGGAGATGCTCCCAGAGGGTTTTTTTTAAATTAGCAGGTACTTTAATAAGTAGTACAGTCTTTACAAATTTGAACAGCTTATTTCAAAATATGCACTACTACTGAACGGCCGCGGTTTTTTCCCTTAAATGTCGGGATATAAATAGCCTATAACTACAAAAAAAACACCATCTCCCGCGATTATGTTGCGGCGTGAAAGAGGCACAAGTTGACAAACAACATTATGTAAGTACTTATGTTCATAATCTACTGGCCTTTCATAACCTAACTATACCCGCGGCACAGAACTCACATTAGTACTACATAAAATACCTGCAGTACAGTATTTCTACTAGATACTGTAGCAGAGGAAGTACTCGTGGTAATTATGTCCTGGATGGGTGCCAAGTACTTAAGTACTGCCAATGAGACGGTGTAATATAGCCTTTATATCCACTCGTCATGGTTCAATGTACTGAGTTTATTTTTTATTGTGACTCTTTGTTTGTGTATTTGAAAAGGCTGAATTGATAATAAGCTCTGACCCACTTTAATCTAATAATTAATAATCTTAGTAATTACTCAAATGAAATCGTGAAACAAAGAGTAAATTAACTAAATTGACTTTTAGTCATAATTGGTCAATTTGATTTATCGTAAAGTTAGCCATTATTTCTATCGGATTCATGAAGAATCTTTAGTTCTAGTTATATGTTTATTTTATGTTCATTACTTTAACTCGATTATCAAGTTAAATATCTTGTAAACCTTCTAAGAAGTATTTTCTCACAAAAACACGAAAGCATAAAAACCTCTACAAAAATATTTTCCTAGAAGACTAACTTTCTTAGATATATTTTACAGACGTTTATTAGAGGTCTCTAAGAAACGTCTGTAAAATAAAACAGATTATTATACTTCGTTCTGTCCATTGCGCTGATCCACATAATTCCACCATAATACGATAGTAATCCCCGCTTCAGTACCAGATCACATTTATTTCTACTAAGGAAAAAATAATTAAATTTTGGAACATTTTTTGTATAATTTAAGTAAGCTACCACAGAGTCAGATGCGAGTAAAGCGTCAATAACCTAGTCTACACTCAAAGGTTAACTTCATTATTTTAATGTGAGTAGGTACTATGGCTCTACTGTTAACTCTTAAATAAGAATAGCTATAAATAATACTGCTGTGGAGATTGAATAGCTATAAATAATACTGCTGTGGAGATTGTAAAGGATTCTTTTTAAAATTTGATAACACTCCAAAACTTATTATCATGATCCTATATTAATCCCCGATTGTACTAATTGCTGATTTTCTAATTAATCACAAGAGAGTTATTTGATTAATGAGTCTCCTTAGGGCGGGGGTAAGGGGTAGAGGGGGAAGGGGGATGATTCAGTGATTTCAGCTGAGGGTAGGTTTTCACTTTAATTAGTAAGTAACTTGACGAGGAGATTCTTACAGAGGTTTTGCTGGAGCTTATTTATTTTGTGCTAGTTTCGGAAGAGAGACAAAAAGTAGGTGGTGGATACTTGGAATAAATATTTAGGAACTAGGTAGTATTTAGTAATATGAACTTAATAACCTTATTTGCCAAATATATTTTACGTTAAAAATATGTTATAAAAACTTCGTAAGCCTTATGGGAGTGACATAGTTGGCTACGAAAAAACTCCCTCTTAAAATATAGATTAAAAAAACTTCTTAAGAACATCTACTACAAATACTTTAAATTGTTTGCGTAATCCATTCACACAATCCCTCGAAATGACAGCAAGCGGCAACCCAATGAGTGAACACAAAACAACCAACAACTCACAAAACCTGTGCAAAAGGACTGCCTGAGTGCTTACTTATAAAAATTCCGAGTGATAGCCAAATGGAAGTGGCGGCCACCAGCTGATTTCGGCCCTGAAGAGTGGAAGCTGCAGAGGAGGCCCTCAGGGCGCGCAGGGCCTCCCAACTCGGGGACATGGCCGGGCCGCCCACGCCACCCGGCGGGGGCGGCCCCGACGTACGCATGCACAAACTCAAACCTAGCTTTAAACGTGGACTATGCACAAACCGAACTAACCATAAATCCAACGGAATATACCTCAGTGTCACCTCAAACCGGATATTCACAACCGGGTATCAAGAACCTAAAGTACCAGGACTCTCGGCTGTGGGAGCGGTTCATGACCAAAGGACTGTGTTGTGGTTGCGGAGGGGACTGGACCTTCTCGGGGGGTCTGAAGGTAGACCTCGCCAGTTCGGAGTATACGGGTTATAAATACTTGTACAACAAGCCGGGGTACAGAGTGAAGGCGCGCTCCTGTGAAGACGCCAGGTTTCTTCATGTCAACTTTGTGCTCCTTGCTGAGTTTCGGTGCTTTGAAAAGGTGAGTGATTTTTTAATTTGCTGATTGATTTGTTTATATTGTACAGATTTTGAGAAAGCGATAGGCGAAGGAATTCCTGAGAAATAAACAAACAATTTAATTTCAAAAAGCTTTCAAAAAGCCATGTTATCTAAACACAATACCAACATTATGCAAACAATTTCATCACGATTCTCATTGGCATAAATTATTAGCTTCATTCAATTCTCACCCCAAAATAAGCGGTACGGAACCCTGTAACGTGTTTAATTTAAACCGTCCCGTGTCACGCTCACACGACGCTCCATGAATATTCACCGGGACCCTAATACTGGAGCCAATGTATTATAAACGTGTTAACGATGTGTCACCAACAATATTGAAAAAAAAACTCTGAAATTTCAGCAAAAGCTCGATGTATTTTCCGAGATATTTGGGCAATAACATAACAAAACAATGTTTTAGCATTTCTTTATTCTGTGTAAAAATGCTAATCTGCCAAATCGGATAGCTCAGAAACAGACCTCATAAATTGAAAACATGGGTAAGAAGAACAACAACAACTTTCTGTATTGTTTTAACATGTAACTGTAAATAGATTGACAAGTTCTACTTAACTCCGTGTTAGCACTCTAATCCAACAGTTCAACAGTACGTACGCAAACTAATTTAACAACCCAAATCCGTAACACGTCACCGGCGGCACCGATCATCCGGTAGCTAGTTCTCACCTACCACCGCTCTAAATCAATTTGCACCTTGTGACTACACATTAAGGCTTAAATTCAAACGCCATCGGCTGCGTTTTGAAGGGGCTCAAGCTTATAGAATTAATATTTAATTAGTAGATTGTAATTTATAAAGTACTCTGCATGGCGGCACTTTAACGTCAGTGCGTATACATTATGTACGCAGTACTTCGCTATGAAAGCGACGGAGCTACGAAATGAAGCTTGTCAGTTTAATATTCATAAAGAAGAGTATTTTGATGAAATATATGTATTTAATATTCAAATTTGAAATTTGCAATGCTGTTTAAAATTAATTTCAGAACGAGTGCAACAGTATAATCGTTTGTTCGGAATGGCTCATGTACCAGTAATTCGGAATGATTTAAGTGTTGATCTCTATATGATATATTTTATAATTAATTGAATTCTTGCTATTCTGATTCGCAATGTTTGTACCGCCCTATAACATAATATATCAAACTACCAACTACTAAGTTCATATTTTCACCATACTTCATAAACATCTTGCTCAACATTTTTCCCCCTATTCACATCACACATGACATAGAAGTCTCGAGTACATTATTGTAAGCTCACCCTTAACCTACTTGCAGCCTGCACCCCCGCCCCCGCCCCCCTCGCTCGCAACTACCGCAAATTGCTCTACTCACTGCCAGTCCCACTAGGATAGGATTCACTCGATATAGGTGTAAGTGTAGGAAACCGTTATTTTTTGTCGTTTTAATAATATTTTAGAATTAGTATTTGATTATTTTTTGTTGTTAAATACATAATCGTGCATGATCGGTATTTTTGCAGATATAAAGATGCATTCAGTGCATGAAACAAACTTATTTGAGCATAATTGAAAATATTCGTTAATTATTAAATTGTGCTTAAAGAATAATATCAAAAGCCATAAAAAAAAACTCAGTCACAAAATCCTTTTTTTTAAAAATCGTTATTGACTAATGCTATCTTGTTTTCGTTTGAAAAAGACTGCCAAGTTTTTGGATATATTGTTTTCCAATTTACAATCAAAGCCCATTGAGACTAATTCAGTACACACAATGTAACTTAAATCTCGACCAAGAGACAGTAACGAAGAAATGAGTGAATAAACGTACCTCTATTGAACCGGGTCGTTATCGCAGGTGCTCGGCCCGGTTGGAGCCGGACAAATTCGGTTACAAGCGGTTACTGAGCAGAGCTGGGAACAGTGGAGACGGTTCTGATATATGTATTTCTTTTTTAAACAAGTAGGTAGGTTATGGCACTACGTTTCGGCTACTGTCATTTTAAAGAAACATTATTAATACGAGTACTATTTTTTTAATGAAAATGAGTGATTAAAATTAACACCTTTTTTTGTAATGTGTCCTTCTTAAACCCCTTACTGGCTCTTTATACTATATGAAAAATAACGTATTTTGTTTTATTGTGTGATAAAAGAAAAACAAATAGATCAATAAACATACTAAGTTCCGCCAGCATGCAACTAAGAGTATATTATAAGAAATTCTTCAGGTGGGTCAATAATTTAACCTATCTCTACGTTTTCCCTCATCCGTGCGCTCGGTCGGGATTACGCGAGAGATCCGTTCCACAGTCGTCGGCAACTTGATTTATATACTCGGTTTCTCGGCTTTTTACCAATGTTACGTTGTTTTTGTAGGATTACGATATTGATTTATGGTATGTTTTGGCTCGGGAATTGAATCCTTGTGCGACGAAGATTACACGTTTTATGGGATTTTGTGAAGTGAATTTGCTTGGAGGTGAATATGTTTTGAGCCATTTCAAGTGAATACTTGGAAAGAGATTTTATTGTTGTTTCGATTAGCTTGTTTTTATTTTTAAATGGTCGCTATCCATTAATTTAAATCTAATCCTATTACATAGAACATAAAATCACAAACCCACAAACCCGTTTCTAGAGAAGTTGTGAAACTCTTTAATCTGCACAAACCGAACCACAAACAAAGCTCCAGAGATGAGATCTACGCTCTAAGTATTATTTCAGAAGTAAGATCTTGTTTCTGTGAGAGAGACAAGCAAACTTGTAAATCCCTTATCCCTGAATCAGTGTCCTCTTGCCAAGGGGCAGACTGCCAACTTGAGCCAACTTTATAAAATGTTTCAATTTTATTGTTTGAACACTGTTTTGTTAATCCTATTATGTTTTGGCGGATTTTTCAATTTTGCCTGCATTCTGCGCAGCTGGGTTTTAATTTTGCAATGCATATTTTTATTTCTTGGTTCGGAGTGAATATTACTCGAAGTTATTTTATTGCTTTCGAGTTTGTATTCAAATTTTCTCTAAAGTTTGTATAATTTAACCGAGAACAGTTTAATAAAATTAACTTTAGAGAAGTAGTACCTAGGTTATAAATTATTTTATTCATATAATTTGTGAAGTAATCATAGGTTACTGTCGCTAAGGTACATGTCTATCTAGTCGTAGTATTAAACACTGATAAGTCAGCGTCTACAATAATTAAAGTAAACAAACCACTCAAACACATTTGGCATACCGCAAGCACCTTTCCTTGGCCGACAATACTCCTCTCAAACAAAACGGGCAAAATTTCAAGGCTCATAAGCTCCCAACATATTGCACACTCGCCTTGAATACCGAGAGACTGCAGACGTGCCTCCTCAGACAGGCACGTTCGCCCAAATTATTAAATACAATACGTATTAGTAACAATTCCGCATACGCTCTGTTCTATGGCGGGAAGCGTGCACCGAAATGGCACGTTTGGTTGAACCGGTTGCCATGCGCCGTCTTATCCGGGCTCGTACGGCGCGGCGGTGGTGGAGCTGCTTAGTTATTGCTCGCAATAAAAACTGAGAACATAAAAATTTAGATAGAGGAGAATCGAGGCAGAATTTAAAATAGTTAACTCAATGGTTTCAACTTTTTAAATTTTATTTTGTGATTAATTTTTCGTGGAATTTCATATTGTTTCAATTTTGTTACCATTAGCTTATACCAGTTAAACTGGTGGGTACGAGTAAATAAAAAACAGGTAAAAAATAATCGAATTCATAATAACAGTGAAAAAAGTAAATCAAAGCGGTTTTCCGAATATCACCAGACAGCCGATTCTCACATGAAAATCGAAGCCCGGCTGCAATTAAAATGATAGCGAAGTGGCATTCGTAATATAATCAGCGCTGGAACGATCGGCATAAAGCGCAGCGCACTTCGGTAATCGATCTCTATAACAGAATTACGGGAATCGAGTCGAGTGTACGCCGGCCCTTAGGGCAATTAGTGGCAACGTGCGAGCGGAGACGTAATGTCATTGCAACTGCGATGCGACACTAGCTAGTATTTAATGTACCTATTTTTGCTTTTAAGTTATTGGCAATTTTTGTCTGATATATGTAAAGGAATTCTTGATTCTTTAATTATCTCTTTGTATAGTAAGCCCCTGACAAAAAAGAAACATACTACCGTACTGACTGATATTATTAAAACACAACAATGAATCCAAATGTCGTCAGAAAGTGCGAAACCAATATGATATTATTTCAACATTTACATATTACCAACGTGAAAATAGGTCAAAGGAATAATTACATACGTCCATCTGGAAGCAAAAAAGTAGAATAGAATTCTGACGTAAAATAAAACTTTTAAAGTTAGGTTTTCTCAAATTCGAACAAAAAGAGAGAAGTTCCCTATTAGACTTTTCAGATTTTATATGATTTCTCCGAAATTATATTTACCTGGTTGTTGGTCAGGCTTGAATAACTTTGAGACTTCTCGTTATTTTCCAGTCGTATTTTTTAACCTTGATTTATTTAATTTTTCAATAGGTTGGTCATTTGAACTAATATTAACTTTATTTTTACTTACTTTACTTTATTTATAGGCAGTGTCCTTCTTCATTAACTTTGATTAATATTTTTTAATTGATTAATGTGAAGTCTATTAATTTATTCAAAAAATATAGAGCCGTCCCCTAAATTTGACAAGGCGATAATGCCACCTGTGAAATTATGCAAAAACCGCGCAAAACCAACGCCATTTTGTCCGTCTGTACTCCGTGTCCGGTTAAGGTTTTAATCCGGTACATTAGCCATTCCAACCGCGCGCGATCCTCTTCAACCATAACCGGTACATTTTGACCGGATAATTCAAACCCGGTTAAAGGGCTCACTCGTTAGTGAACTGATATTATTATATTATTATGGTTATATACTTCACTTATGTTTACTTCGTTGTAATGACTTGGAAATGTTTGTTATTAATAATCATTTATTTATTTACACTTAAATAACTAGTTACAGATCTTAATGCTATGTACTTGTAAATGTAGGTACCTGCTTAAAGTAGAATACAATATTTAACAAGATAATAATTACTACATAGACATTAAGCACTGGGTGCACTACATTGCACACTAAGTCGAAACTTGTGTCGTGCAATGTAGGCTCTTTCCGTTGATTCATAGATGTAGGTACATATATGGAATAAAACAACAAGTATTACCTATGTACTTGAGTGTAGTGCTTAATAAAAAATAAAAAATAAAATATTTTATTGCAATTATTAGTAAGTGTAATCATTCATTGTACAAATTAAAGTACCAATTTATTGACTCTTTTGATTCTTTGCCAATAAAACAAAGTTGATTAGATTATGATGACAGCTACAGAAACATGTGTTTAAAGTATTTCATACATTTCAATACTGCTTCTGCGTAATGCGATTGCGATTCGTGTAAATATTTATACATAAGTGTAACGAAAAAAGCAATAACACTTTAAGACCTTACGTTTCTTAATCAACCATAGTGCGTACTTACATCTTATCCGGTTTCTCCCACAACTGGATAGCGACAAACGGGTCTCCAGTAATTCCCAACATTTTGACATTTCAAGTGATTTGAAAGGGTTTTATTAAATTAGCATAAAATACCGCGCACGGGACATCGCTTCTCAGATTGTACACACGTGCAGGGAATAGAGATGGAGGGAAGCAAGGTAGTGTGATGAGGGTGACGGTATTAGGGTGATCTTTTAACCATTGTGATGTTTGAATTGATTCATGGGTATAGAAGAATCTTGGAAGATTCAATTGTCTCCAAGGAAAGGTTATGAAAGAGTTGGAAATTATGGTATTAAAAGTGTTCCAGTTTTTATTTCTGAAACATCAATTTAATGATTGCTATTCTATAGCAAATATAATTGGAGGCCATTTAAAATACGAATAAAGTTTGAAGCCGGATTATATCAAATAAGAGAGTTGTCAAAAAGCAAAATTTAATTTCAAAATGTACCTACCATTAAAAATGTAGGAAATTACCGTCACAAAATAAAATATTTTCCTACCCTCTGCAGCCCGATTCCTGTAATTCTATCTTCCCTAGACGAGAGCCTGGAGCAAGCTAATTACTTGTACCTAGTTTTATTACACCTACAGCGGTACTACAAGCACCATACCAACCCTGCTATATACAATAAACAATATAATCTAGGGACACCCAATTATTATGTCACAGGAGAAACATATATTAACTTGTAATGAATAGATGTGTTGATTTGAGTAGGTTTGTTTGGAAATTGGTGTAAAAATTATGCAAGCATGGGCGCTTAGTGAAACATATTTTTATTTATGTGATAATTCACATGCAATAAATAAAGTTTTCGTGTGACATACCCGTGTTTTGCAGAAACAAATCATTTCTTACTTATACTTTTGATGTATGTACTGTATACAAAAAATCCCGTCAACCACAAAGGTTTTTTACTGTAAAATACTCCATTCTTTTCACGCGTTCGTAGCACCGATTCAATTAGCAAGACATGTAGTTAGGTGTCTGTTGCATATGATATCGGTGACAAAGCGAAGAAAAACATTTTCTCATAAAAATACTTGAAACGGAAAATGCTATTAAATGTTTCTGATTAATGTCGAAACTAACTTGGGAAAAGTTAATTATTATTGCACTTTTTAAGAATTTTATAGTTTTAATTCCCTACAGTGGTAACTTGCGGCTTAGTCTGATGTTTTTACCAGAAAAAAAAAGGGATTTAAACATTAGTGGCTGGCTGAAAGTACCTTTTTACAGTTCATCGTTTGTACTCTGTTGTTCTTAGCTGTATTCCTCATGACTGAAGGTTGCAACTCCCTCTTAGAATTAATTCTTTAGAGGAGTTCTCTTAAACAGATACATCCTGGTGGGTGCCCAGCTCCTTCCACTATGTTGTCTAAGTTATGTTTATTTTTTTCTCCAATGAAATCGGTACCGTTGTTATCATAGTTAAAGCATCGTTGAAAGCAACGGTATCGATTTAAGTAGATTTTTCATGTAAAACTATTATTTACTCAAAATTTACGCACTTTATTCTATAGGTAGTAAGTACATTATACAGTGATTATATTGTGTTGCAAAGTTGCCAACATTACGGCGGAGTATCAAGTTAGCGCGAATTTAACGAGACTGCCGTCAGGTTGGCACACCTGCGACCCAACGTAGACTAGCGAGCACAGGTAGATGGGGATAATGCTGTACCTAATGTTTATAACATTGATAGTTGCCTATTTATACTAGTGTTATTGAAGACTGCTACTCTAAGAACTATAAACGATATCAACAAATTTTAATGTGTTTTAGAATCTAATTCGAATGTAGGTAAATGTTATTTATCATTTCGTATGGACGGACACCCATTCAAAAAACGACCGTGACGGCCGTTGCCGTTTCATAAATTTTATATACTTTACCGATATTTTTTAGGATAAATGCTGTGACAAAATTTCCAATCATACATTAAATTAAACTATTGTACACACACACACACACACACTCACATCCTAGCTGTGATGAACAGCCAGCTATGTGTGTTATGTGTGAAACCACTAACGTGCTGCGCGCTATAAACGCTGAATTTCACGAAACGTTTACTCTTTATGATCCAAATGCTGATGTACTTATTCATTTCAATGTGACACTAAGATTACACTAGATTTTTATTCTAACTATTAAACGCTTCTGTGCCTTGTATGACTATACTCTTGTTAAAAAAATGGTATTTGTATAGATGGTTCTAAAACTACTCTAAAGCTTGTCACTATCATAATATAAACTTGTTACTTACTCCCTTTTGACTAAAAAATACTGACAACACAACACAATAGCATAGCATTTTGTGTTTAATAGCATTCCTGCTCAGAAAATTTAAATAATCCATATATTTTGTATTAAAAGTTAGTGTTATAAAAAGCTAAAGTTCTTACATTCACAGCCCTTCCAGAGTATTCCCCATGATAGGCAAACATCGCTCCTCCTAATCCATATTCTTTGCTCGCTGAGTGAAAGTACTGAAGCTGCGTCATAATAAATCTGTTGAAGAGGCTACTTCCAGACAAGGGGCTCAGCTTTACACAGATCTGGAGTTACAGAGATAGGAACTGTGTATGTAAATATTATACAGACTATCTGTTAATAAATAAATTCAACTCTGTGATCATTTTTAATAGTTGTCAATTTTCAAGTAAAATAAAAAATTGTAGTTTGTTTTTTTTTTTAAATTTCCGTGTGATCATAGCCGGCTTAGAGAAAAATATAAATAAAGCACCCAATGACTAATTTATTTGTAATGATTGTACTTTATTTATTTCGAGTTTTAGTAAGTAGTAGTCTTACAAGTAGCCAACATATCTAGCAAACTAAAAATATCTCGAAATCAATTTGATATGCGTACATTTTACGTTTTTATTATTAAATTTGACACGGAAACACCTACTCGTATGTATAAGATTTTTTGAAAAACCACGTCATCATTGTTTCCCTATTCTCTCTGCGTTTATTATCTTTGATTCCTTACATTATGACGAAATATTGTTCTAACATAATTAAAACGTAATAACGCCATTTTAATAATGATGGAAATTGCTTCTCATTGCCTTGGAAGTGTATTTTTGTGTTTAGTTAGGTATTTGAGCTACTTAATCATAAGGAGTTATCTTTATGACTTGAAATTAATAAGCAATACATTGGATAATGATGTACTATGACTATGATAAAAATATGTATACCTACGTTGCGTTATTTTACAAAACGTTAATAAATTATACCTACGTATTGAAAATCGAGATCGCACAGCTTGTGAAATACAAAAAGTTAAATATATTGGTCGCAATCTTATAAAATTTTGTATCGAATTCTGAACACTAGCTCGCCTTTCATACTGTAAAGCTTAAAATATTTTTCGTATTTTTAACTCAATCATAAAACTTTTTACAAATAAAATTAAAACTGGCATTAATATTGTTTGTGTATAGATTTAACGACACTCTATACATGAAATGTGTGTTCAAATAAATGACAAATGAGATAGGTATATTAAATGTTTGTCAAAAATGAGGACTATCCATCTCAATTTGGTAATACATTTTGTATATATATATATAAATACTAGTGTATCAATGTCATTACCAACGTTAAACCAAAAAAATAATTAAATTTAAATATTTACAATCATAGAGGAAAATCCAATGTAAGTAAGTATGAGAAGTAATATTAATGTGTCTTAATAACAATCAGAGAGAAATTGAAGTCATAAAGCTCAAATTTAAATATTTTTGTACTTACTGAACTTGTCCGTTGAATTTCAATATCGCGTTACAATAAACAAAATTGATTTCTGAACTGAACGCTCTGATTTTAAATTTCTAACCGATTTAAACTAGCCACTACGGTGACCAGCGTTTATGAAATAAGTTTTATTTAACCAGTGTAACGTTGCCTTCTTAATTCTTTTGGTATTTATATTATAAAAACAATTACAAACTTATTCAGAATGAGGAACGCCTTTAGTGCTTCTTATAATGCTAGTTGGTAAATTTTACGTACGAGTAAGTGGCGAATGCTTTCTATCACCTTAATAATACTGATTACTTATTTATTTATTTATTTATTTATTTACTAATAAAGATTCCATACTAAGTAACTATCGGAATATAAGTTCTATATTTACGTAACTATTAATATAACGCCTATAATTTAACGCCGGGTTGTAACAGAATGCAACTTCGAATCTTCTTCGTCATTATTTTGGTGATTTCATTTCCAAATAATTGTATGAGCTTTTAATTTATTTTCCAAGTGTGTGTGACCTCCAAGCCCCGTGATGCCGTGATGATGGTCGGCATCAAGCATGTTGCATACGTAACGAGTTTTTAATGAATGTACAATTGAATTTTATCGGTTTTGGCCGGATTGCCTCCGCCAGTGATTGATTGTGCAAAACTGATGAAAATAAGATACCGATTCCGGTGAATGATTAAAATTAACTAAAATGAGTGTAAAATACAAGGGCTTAAAAATATATTTTTATTTATGTTAGACGTTAAACGTAAAACCTAAACGTTAAAACTAAATTAACTAAACATAAAATTTCAACATAGGTTATTATAATTTCAACAATTATTTTCAGTAACTTACTAAATTTGGAAATACCAAAATCAATGTATTATAATAATTAATTAATAACTTTTAAAACGTGATTTTGTCGCTAAATGCGTTTAAGAATCGTTGTGCAAGTAGACTTAAGTATCGATACACCTATATCATGTTATTATGTTTATAACAATACCACTTTGTACAAAATAAAGGTTCAAATAGACATTTATTATATTTTTCATACATTTTATGAGAGAATATCAAAAGGTGAAATGCGTAAGTAAAGAAATCCACACAAAAGCGGTTATTTTACTTCACAAGAGATAAGATAGGTTCTTCCCTTTATTATAATAACAAAAAGATTCTTTCCACACATATTGGAGGACCTTTTAGACCATAGCATATATAATGTAGTAGGATCTTCGGCCAAACTACTAACCTCACAAATGTTGTGTTACAGAAAAATAAGTGTTATTTGTTCATTACGAGTAAATATTTTGATATATACACAAGTAAAAAAATTACTGAACAAAAGTCTGAAATGATTCATAGTACAAAAGCTATAAAACTACGCTCGTAGCAATGCGCTACGACAACGTAGATTATGAAGCGTAGACTTGCTACGCAAGCGCTGCGTTGGGCGAATATCGTTCTTACTAGTATTTATCATTACTTGCCCTGTTATAATTGCAAATAAACTTTTTTATTCTATCATATCTTGCTGGTGATGATATATTGCATATCACTATCAGCTCCGGCGAAAATATTTTTGAAGCTTGACATATTTCATTGAAAAAGACATCTAAGGAGTATCTCATACTTATACAGTGTAGGTACTCATACTTTACATGTGATAATTAGTAAGTACTAATAAGTAAGAGGCTCGTCTGCCCCCACTGTACCTACTGAGTCCGTAATGCCCCGGGTCGCGCCGCCGCTGATACCCACCACAAACAACATCAATATTGTGCTGGACAGGCAGGGATGTTACTGGGTTATAAATATCGATAAAACACTTAGGTGGATATTTTATTATTATTATTAATTATTGCAGGGATAGTTCAGGATCCATTCTCTAAAACCATCAATATTATTACATTGAATCGATTATGGTATTTTGAATCACTTGATTGATGTATTTTCTTCAATTTGAGAATACTAACCAAAGAATACTATTACCCTTTTAAAAATACTAACGCTTTGTTATTTTGTATTCTATAAATGACACCATTCACGTAATAACAACCAACCTTACCGTAACTTTTGTAGCAAAATTCATAAATACTATCGATAAAAATAAAATGGTCATCTCTACCCTAATCCAACGTGTGTTAGCCGAATCGAGCATCTGTGTGCATCCCTAATTCTCATTACCGGTTGTTTATTCTGTTCACAGCTTCATGCAATTATAGATCTTATTGTTCAGAAATAAGTGTGAATTTCTTTTGAAATCTGTACGCTGTCAATAAATTAAATATTTGCTAATACCTATTGGATAAATCAGTAAAGTAATAAAATAAGGGGTGATATGTTTGCAAATATTAAATTTGATTTTGTACTCGTATTCTATGTATTAGATTTTAAATTAATGTTATTTAGACCTGTTTAAATTTGACCTTTGTATAAAGGCATAGAAAAGAATAGTTATTTAATTTTATATAATAATAATAATAATAATAAAAACGTTTATTTGACCTTATTAGAAAGAAACAGGTAAGTATAGCAGTAGTGAACATAAAATTTTACCATGAGATAGGGCTTATAACTATACAATAGTTGGTGAACCCTGGACATCAAAGTAGGTCATCACCTGTGTGATGATGTCCAGTTTTTTCTAATAAACAACAACAAAGCTAGTTGTTATATTAAGGAGGAAAGTTGTGGGTTAGTGTGGTTTTACATTGAGCAAACTTTGCACAACACAGCAACAATCTTTCCAAACGAAAACTTTTTAAACTACTGAATGATTGTGTGCTTAAAACTAAGTAGGTACCTACCTGTAGTATATATATTAGTATATGCCCTGAATGAATGAATGAATAAATACATAATATTTTCTGTCCTCGTTTAATATTTATTTAAATCTCATATTAAATAATAAAACCAAATCTTATTTATTGATCTCACCTCATACAATATTCCTAAACCTCTACATAAACACGAGATACATCGTCGATAGGCTGTGGTTACTCAAGTTGCCCTGACTTGCCCCGACTTGCGGCTCGGTTGCCCCGGCGTCTGCGCCTTAACTAATAAACGTGCGGTCGCCCTTAACGCCTGTGGCATGTAGCGGTCTAGGATTCATTTAATTTGGGAATAGTTTCACATTGTTTGTTGTTACACGTTGTGGGGAAGAAGTATTGATGTTCTTTTGATTATATTGGTTTGGGTAACGTAACAGAGCGTTATTAGTTTTTGTTACTACGTTACACTTAAGAACACGCAACACGATTTCGCTTTGCTTCATTTTCTTCTTTGCAACTTAACTTTATAATTGTTTGATCGTAAGTGCGTAGGAATGGTAAGTTTTTTATGAAATCTGGATTTCAATTGAGACGTTATCTATACTAATATTATAAAGCTGAAGAGTTTGTTTGTTTGAACGCGCTAATCTCAGGAACTACTGTTGCGAATAGAAAAAATCTTTTTGTGTTGAATAGACCATTTATCAAGGAAGGCTTTAGGCTATATAACATCACGCTGCAACTAATAGGAGCGAAGAAACAATGGAAAATCTGGGAAAATGGGGAAAATTATTCATCTTTGAGGGATTCTGTTGCGTGCGCTGCGAAAACGGTTCAAGTCGTGGGTAACAGCTATAATTTATAAAGCTGAAGAGGTTGTTTGCAAAAATAAATAACTATTCCACGCGGACGAAGTCGCAGGCACAGCTAGTAAAACATAAACAAAACGAATGAACAATAAATATTCCGGGTAAAACTTTTTCCAAAGATAAATCCTTTCTGAACGAGTCTTACTCGTACTAATAAAAACCATTTGGTAAAATAGCAAACATTTGGTTTGTATTTGTAAGACTCCTAAGAGTTTCAGTACTTTCAGTGCCAAACACAGTTCTTTAGAGCTTGCGTCTTAGGAGTAACGAATGACGCTCACGAGCGGAACATCGACGCAAGATGGCGGCACTGTAGAAGTATCTTTATTTATTCGTAGCTTTTTTAACAATACAATTTTCAAAGAAACGATACAGGATAGTTTATTTGCAAAATATGATCCCTCCTTTTGTTCCAACGGAGCGACATACCATCATGATTTTTGGTATGGAGTAGTTTACTTTGAAGCAATGACGCTATTCGAGAGAAATATGCTATTGTGGATAACACGGAGGCGCGCGGCGCAAGCCTGCTAAATCATGATGATTGGCGTAATGCCGAAATATGAATGGCGCAAGCCACGAGATGTTGTAACGAATGCCCTGCGAGGTAAACAGTTCAAAAGAGGTTAAAGAGGTTTAGGTGTTTTATTCCGACACAACGCGAGCGAAGCCACGGAAATCCATGAGTGACTGTTAAATAAAAGTATGAATGCGTCGCTTAAAACCTTTGAAAAAAACGTGTCATTTCTTGAAATAATTCCGGTTTTAGTGTAGTAGCCCTGAAACATATACGGCCACTTTAAAAATATATATAAGTACATTACAAGTTTTCTATATATGTAGCAATATAAGAAATAACTTAGTTCAACTAAGATAAGTAATTTTTCCTCAGTGCGTTACAAATCGTCTGATTCCGTTGAAGGAAAATCGCGCGACGCGGAACGTAGTAGCATTTGTGTGCGCTGAAACGTCTCTATTGTAGGTAGGGGTGGCAATCATGGTGTCTCGTATTCCTTAAATTTGTTAATTTGTTTTGTTTCACTGAAATATTTAATAAAAATGCTTACTCTAGTAGTTAGTGCATTAGCATCGTTTAGTTATTGTAACTTGGGATTTATTATATGCCAAATTCTATAGAAATATATTTTTTTGTGAAAGAAAATTGAAGATTGTTTCTCCACAGCTAAGACATTTAGCACTATTATTATCGTTAAACCATTGCAAAAACCTTTAAGGCAGTTATACCTATATGTTAAGACAATTAGATTTCATTGTTTTTGGAAGATATTTTTATTTTATCATTGCAATGTCACTTCAAAGTTTTGATGGCAATAAGTTTCTACACATCAGTGTGAACCCTAATCGATGAAGCTTGTATTTGTCACGTGATCCCGGCGACTGTTGAGCCACTCCGACAAATTGTCCTCTCACGGCGTCCTGGCGCACTCTCGCGAAGCAGCAAAAATACACCAAATATGCTGCACTTTGACTAGAAACCACTTATTTTGTGCCACAAATATGTATTTCATTTGATTCATTTTCTTGTGTGACACTTCAATCAAATTATATGTAATCTTGTTGAGTTTCCCAAAGCAATCAGTTATTTTTTAGTCCTAAATTTAATACTTGTTTTTCTTTTGAAAAGCGACAAATATCTTTTTTTAAAGACATACCTTTTAAAGAAGGGATACTTAAACGAATTCTACTGTCATCAAAAATAAAAACCTTATTTTTACACGACTATCAAGTATTTGATCATTTATTCCGAACTTTTGACAGCCTTGAACGAAAGCTAGTTCGCAGTAAGCTTCTATTAGAACGGATATGCTCGACCTTTCAACACAGTGTTGTTTATGATGTTGTTAAGGTGCTGGTGTAATACCAAAACAATCAGCTACACCAATTAACTAACATTTATATCTCGTTTGTCCCCAGGACCTGCAGTCGGAGATCGAGACGCACCGCGATGTGTACGCGTCGCTCACTGGCACGGGGCGGCGGCTGCTGGGCTCGCTCTCCTCGCAGGAGGACGCCGTCATGCTGCAGCGCCGCCTCGACGAGATGAACCAGCGCTGGCACCATCTCAAGGCCAAGAGCATGGCTATCAGGTAATACTTAATAATTTAATAATCTTTGTGACCCATCTGAAACAGACTCGTCTTTTGGACGGACTCGGACAGGCATTTAAACAACACCATCGGTCCTTAGTCAAGTGGCATATTATATGCCTATCTAATATCTTTGTCTTGTGATGTCTATCTAAAATCTTTGTATTTCCATTCAATACTGCCTGGTGTATTAGTTGTACTAAGTGCACTTGAACACAGCACTCTGTGGGCAAAATAGAAAAGGCTGCAATGTATTTACGTTTTCTGCTCTATGGAAGCTACCGGATGTGTTTGGCGCCAAATTTACATTTTAGGGCTAGCGAAGTGGTTCCAGAAAATACTCCACCAACATGTAAACTAACCTGGAAGTACCTGTGAAACTTGAACACTTTATACAGGAACACATTCACACCTGCGTCCGAATTAATTAACCAAAGCCAGTGCTAATCTGGCTGAACTGGCAGCGCCTGAAACATCCAATTATAGACGAGCGAATAATCCTCGAATGTGTCGTGAGGGCGAGGTAGCGGTGACAGGCAGGTGGAAATAGGTAATCAAATAATATAGGGTTATACAGACTAACTAATAAATTGAAGTTAGCTTACTTGTCTTACAGACTGTGCTAATTTTAAGTATTAACAAGAAATGTGATGTTTATTTGGTATGTCATAAATAGAAATATTTTGTTTATTTACAGACAAGACAGTGGAAGTCAAACGCGTGTCGATTTCGAATAGAAAAAAAATCCTTCCATTCCATTGTCGATTGACGAATAGAATGAATTTTTTCTTGTCAAAAGTTTTCAAAAGTAAAAAAGCATGTTATTGGAACTGAGTCTTACTAGTAGCGCGCGAATTGGAGAATAGAAGTAGTCTATGTTTTAATACAGAGTCTTACCACTTTCCGTGCCAAATTTAATCCATATCAGCATAACCGTTTATTAGTAAAGAAGTATGTAACAAATATCCAAGCACACAAAATTTCTCCTTTATAGTATGAGTAGGATAGGAAGTAAGAATGAAAAACAAAGCTACATATATCATTCGGTGCTGCAATCAAGTAGCTATCTCCTATCTATAAGATAGGTCCGGGTGACAGACTAGACTAGGTAATCGGTTTGCGGGAGTAACGTGATAGTCCCGGGGTCATTGAGTTATTAGGGCTGGTAATACGATGCCGGGATGTGGTGACAACGAGACGTGCGATGCATAGTAGTCTATATCTAGGTCTGTCTGAGGATGGAGGATGAATTTGACTGTTTCATCGGTTAGACAATTTGTGGCTTTAACCCCCCTCGCGCTAACAAAACTAGGCTTTTTTTTAGGGTTTGGTTACTTATGACTTGATGTTTTCTTTATAATATGTATGTAGGTATCTTATGTTTTTTTTTTCAATATACGTTGTCGTTTGACTACAGCCCGCTTGAATGAATATATATGTTAGTACTGTAGCAGTCCTCAGATGTTACACTCTTAACTTGAAGAATCAGAGAGATATTTGACTGAATTACAATATATATAATACATTGACATGAGTCATTATTCAAAGCTAGGCTGTAACGGAACATGTCCAGAACGCCACTAAAACTCAAACAACATAAAAGCTCAAAAATCCAATAGCTCAACCAGTAATTCAAAACAAGCATTTACCAAAAATCTGTACAAAGTATGTTTGTAACTATCAATGCACTTGGAAACGTGTCCTGTTGGAAGCACATTTATAAATGTCAACTGGAAAACAAACGACATGCGTTCAAATGACATATTGCAAAATGGCCGCGCGAGTTTTTTAGGAGGGAGTTTAGTCAAATAGTCAAATGAATGCAATGAAATGTGAATTTGCGTGCTGTTGTTTTCTGATCATTGTTTTAAATGTAGCAACTTATAGCTCTCATATTTTATATTTGTGTGACAAGTTAAGATTACATTTTTTTGCGTTTGAACCGAAATCTATCGCTGAATTGAATTGATGAATCATTCGATAATTCAGATATTAGCATTTACTTAGAGCAGTAATTAATTTGCATAATCTCATTAGCCTATCTTTTTATAACAATAAAATGTTCCTAAAATTCAATTATACATTTATCTTTCTTTTGTTTTTTGCTATAATATGTAGATGCTTAGAAGTAAGACGTAGTGTCAGTAATCCAGTCATATTTGATAGATGGATACTATAACAGTGAACAGTACATCCGTATGATCCGCGAGGCAGTTTGACGCACATTGTCATGTAGATCCCACTCTGGCAACACTGCCGATATGCTAACAATGCTATGGTGTTGCCTGATGTGTGAATCCTTATATACGTATCTATAGATTAGGATACGCCTATAATTTTGTGGATTGCCAAAAATTGCTAGTTTAATCTGTCTTAAGTATAGTTGTGAGTTTAAGTTTAGTTCCGTTTTATCTTCTTTCTACATTTAATTAAAATCAGTTTTATGGTTCAAGAGGAAAAAATACTAAAAGACCTATTCAACGCATTATTTTCACAATATTATGGTTGTTATGTTTTATAATACTGGTATTATATGGCGCGCGTTGGGCCGATTACGCGTAAAATTAAATAAATGGCAAGATTTCCTTTAATACCGTGTCTGGTTCATCCGACCATTAAATTTCGACTTAACAAAATTTCCCCAAAAGCATTCCCTGCTTGTGTTAAAAGGGGAACACTGAACAAGGGAGCTACTATATGTATACAACGTGCACAGTACGACATTAATATTGTGAGTGTTGTTGGCTTTATGGTTCAGTTTACCTTCAAAAAGTGGGTTTATATATATTATTACAATAATATCTTCAAGTTCAAAGTTTTATTTCTGTAGGCAATTACATGCTCATAGAAACGTCGATTTACAATTAATTATTAGGTACCTACATAATATTTATACACAATAGTGTAAAATAATATAATTTATGAATTACAAAGTAATTTGTCTATATCTCTAAATAATTCTTTATCATTGATAGCGTCTTTTAGTGTATAATAGGTTTTATCCATTAAGTACTGACGAACACAATTTAGTATCAAAGTCTTGTTATTACATTTAATTATATTTTGGGGCAATCTATTATATAACATAATCCCAATGCAGTGGAAACTGTTAGATGTTTTAGCTAGTCTTCTCTGAGGTCTACTAAGCCTCTCTTTATTTCTTATTTCGTACCTATCTGACAATTCATCTGCCACTGTGGTGAACTGATCTAAGTTCTCGAGAACATAGAGTACATTTTGATATATATATTCGCTAAATACTGACATAATGCCTACTTCCTTAAATTTATTCCGACATGAGTCTAAATATTTTAAGCCCAAGATATAGCGCACTGCTCGTTTCTGTAGTACTAGTATTCTATTTGTATGACAGTTAGCAGCTGATCCCCAGAACAGTAATCCATAAGTCATTAGAGAATGGAAGTATGCAAAGTAAACAGTCCTTGCTGCCTGTTTACCGGCTAGTTCCTTAATTTTTTTAATATATGTAATCAAATCAGCGTGGGTACTTTCTGCTTATTCTTTTAATTTCTCTGTAATTTTAAACATATTCAACAATCCAAGACAAAATAGACGTATTTATCATATGTGATCTGTAAATTGATCCAAAACTGAAAGTAGGTAGTCAATCAGCAATCTGAAGAACTCTAAATATCAAATTTTGTCCAAATCTGTCTCGGTTTTTAAACCAGATCAAGCATAATCATAAATGACATATTTTCACAAACTGTATATGTTGTGCGGCCTTGCCAGAAACAGTACCTATTCCGTAATGGTTTCCACTCCACAGCAACCTCCCTCGCGTGCTCGGATGCCCCTCAGTACGGCATCTGAGCTATGCACTCAAAGGCTGGCATATTGCATAATCTTGGCTTAAACAGAAATAGGTCGAAAACTTTGCCAGAAGCGTGGCGGAGATATTTTAATTATTTCCGGGGCGCATGTGAATATTTTAGAAAATTGTTACCGTTTCTTTAACAAAATGAAAATAAAAATGATGTATTCCAAGCCTAAATCTTTGGTCACCCATCCAAACACTGACCGCATTACCTACATGAAAGTCCTGTAAAATAATATTTTTTTGTCATCATGCAAGAGTTTAGTTCTTTTTATCATCATTTTATATAAGTAACAAAAAACTTTACTAAGAAACTTTTTTATTTGGATAATAAAACGCTACCGCTTGTGGCCCCGCTAATCGCTACCACTCCGTCCACTCGTGCAATAACCATCGTCAGCATGCGTGACACAATAAAAGCACAGTTTAGCGGTTTGAGCACAACATAAAACAAAATGGCGGTTTTAAAATCACTTTATTGTCCTGTTTTATGTTTTAGACGAGTAAAGCGATCTAGCTTAGAGTTGGATTTGATAGAGCACGTAGAATATCATGTTGATGCCGAATTGTCTTAATAAAGACTAAGAATACAAGATTTGATTTGATTTGGTTTGGTTTGATCTGGGTTTAATCGGATAAACTCGCTACTATGTAGACTTACTATCAGGCAAACTGTTGCCAAATGATACCCGGTCACTTATAAATATTTTAGCAATATCATACTCAATACTATATACAGAACAAGTCACTATATTTCGCTTTACACGTACTTGTATCACTTGAATTTAAACGAAAAATAATACATTCGTATTCCTCTTAGTGTCTCTTCTATCTTTCTATAATAGTCTTATAGTCTTCGTTTTCTGTCTTGCAATGATACGACAGCTCTGAACACTATACAGATAGATAGAAAGACGGATAGATAGGTAGAGAGATAGACAGATAGTCACTCCAAATAATGACCTATTTGAATGGGCGATAAACTGGCCGCATTTTGCATTTAGATTTATTTAGATTGAGGCTTAAATTTTCAATGGTTTGCTGGTTTTTTCATCGGCTGGAGGGTGCTCGGCCTTTAATGGAATTCGTTAAGAATCCTGTTTTTCGGTCGTTATCGTGAATCATGTTTACATTAATGATGATTAATGAGGAAGGGAGATCGGTTTTTTGTTGAGCGAAGCGATGTTTGAATTTAGTAGTATCTGTTACACATTACTTAAAGTTGCTGTAGTTTTTTTTTCAACATTTTGATTCGGTTTCACTTTGTAAAATTTGTTATTAAATACCATGAACCTGCCTGAAGTGCCTTTATTTCCTATATCAATCAACCACAAACCACAGTTTTGATGAGAATTATAGTTAGAAAGATGTATATTAAAGAACGTACAATATCAGAATATTTCATTAATTAATTTACCAAATAACCTTACAATATAAAGACAACCCCAGTATCCAGCTGGAAACAACTTCTAACTTCCAGCAATACCTTCGTATCTGCGGTGTTTCCACACAAACACATTTCTCCATGTAGCTCTATAGTTCTTGCGGTGGTGTGGTGGCTTTACGGGAGTTTTCATACTTGAATTCTCGACATTTGTTAGTTAGTTCTGTATGTGTATTGTTTTGCTAGAGAAAAGCTGACTTTGCATAATATGATTTTTTCTATGTGAGATAGGCTTCAGTTTGACCACTGCTGTTGTAGTCTACGATCTAGCGCGCCTGTTTTTATTTTACGTGAAGGAAATAAGAAACCGATTAACTCTCGACTTGGAGAGTGAATTTTTCTTATTTTTCCAGAATCTTGTACGTGTATTGTAAAGAAATACATTTTTTTTTACTTAATTTGACATGAGATTGCGCATAATGAATGTAAATAAAAACGGCTACATTGTGTATAAAAAATGGTTATGCTTAAACCCGTAAAAGGTGTCTGTCATCTCTGATGTAAGACCTTTTAGCACTGCTAGATGTGTTTTACAGTAATCCTAGATCAAATCTGAGATGAGGTCTGAGGCCAGGATTTACAACACAGAGTAGATGCCAAATTACTTTCATGAAGGTTGTGTTGGAGCCAAGTTTGTGATTACATTCTTAGATGATGTAGCGTCACGGGGACCTTCTTTGCACTTGAGTACACAAACACTTTGAACTTTTTGTCTCGTTTGTGTTGATCACATAGTTCTTAAAAAACTTAAAAACTACAAAACATTCAAAATCTTAGAAAACTCTAAATTTCAGAGGACCCTGTACCCATTAAAGTGTACCATTCGCATCCACTGACTTCCTTACACTCAATCATATGGTTACTTTTGTAGCATGCATCAACCAGACAAGTTGTAGTCAATCCTATCTTGCATAAACTAAGTTTTTAGAGTAATAAGCTGAACATTACCAATGAAGATTACCTCTTCTTTATCTTTTCTAATCCAATCGTATCTTCTTGTATTCCAGGAACCGGCTAGAGAGTAACGCCGAGCACTGGTCGGCACTACTCCTGTCTCTGCGCGAGCTCACCGAGTGGGTCATACGTAAGGAGACCGAGCTGAACGCGCTCGCGCCGCCCAGGGGCGACCTCAACGCATTGCTCAAACAACAGGTACGATGATGATGATGATTTTAAAGCAAAACTTTTTCAAACGTAAGAAAGATTAGAATAGAATAGAAAAACATTTATTCAGACAGAATTGCAGACATTTAGCAAATATACACATACACATACTTACAATAAATAAATAAATAAGTCTGCCCCAACACAGCCCAACTCAGCATAATGCTGATTACTGGAAGCAATCAAGACTAAAAAGTCAAGTTAAGGTCTGGGAAAGCCTAGAAGAGTTAAAAGCGACGTAATGAAGAAAACTTCTGCAGCTCAGTTAATTAATGTATGTGTATACGATTGCTACGAGTTAATCCGAGACCATATCATCCGTGGAAGCCTGGACGCGCTCCTTGATGTATCAGCTCAAGATGAGTAATGAGATGACGACGCGGAACTCCATCCGCGCAGATATTTATTTGAAAAGTATCACTTGCATCTGGGGATGGTTGATCGTTAAAATGAAATTCCTTATTACTTAGGTAGATTCTTCTTCTTATCGAATGAGAGTGGCCAAATCTGGTGTCGAGAGTCAAGCCGCCCTAAGGGCCTCTGGCATGGATTAACGACTGCCGTACTATGACAAACAGCCGGGACCTACAATTTAACGTGGCATCCGACCAACGGAAGCGCCCAAAATGGAATGCCACTTTTTGGTCACTCATCCAAGGACTGACTGCGTCGACTTTTGCTTAACATTGGTTATCGCATGCGATTGCCTCCGCCAGCTGAGCTACTTAGGTAGATGTAGAGGCACAAACCGAGGAAAATATACTTTCTGGAGAGATACTTCTTAAAGCATGTATTGATAGCTGTATGTAATTATTCCAGGACGACCACCGCGCGTTCCGGCGGCAGCTGGAAGACAAGCGGCCGGTGGTGGAGTCCAACCTGCTGTCGGGCCGCCAGTACATCGCCAGCGAGCCGCCGCACGCCGACAGCGACACGGAACGTACGTACCCACATGAGGATGATGATTTCATAACTTTTGCTACGATGAGGATAATTAACGCCGTCTCTTGTTACCGTTCTTTGGTTACGTGAGGAGAAGACACGTGACCCTATTGATCTTATTGATTCTTCGATTCGATTCAATGATTCGGCATCCGAAACACAGTTATTAACTGCATAGTTCAGATGCCTTTGGATTTTCATACAATGTTATGCCATAAGGTATAATGCAAAAAAAACAAATTTAAATGTTATTCTCTTGACCAGATATGATCACATACCTGGATAAGAGGACTGTCCTAATTCAGAATATCTATACAGTTAATTATTGTGTTCTAGTAAGAAGCTTCTGAGTGTCCAAATATGTACATGTTGACGCTTAAAGAGGTTATTTTATGGTCAGAGCCTTTCATAAAGCCTAAATACAAGCATCCAATGGCTATAAAACCAGTTAATTTCATGTCACCGCTAGGTACACCAATTTCAGCCAGTTACAAGGTATAATTATATTTGTAGTTGAAATAAGTTTACCTAGGCTAAGTACATACCTACTTAATAGTATTCAGGTAAGTAGGCAACTTTGGGTTATCTAATATGGTAATTGGCGTGAAATCGGACTATGGTTGTGCGACCTCAGGTAGGTCGCACAACCATAATATTAACGCAATTTCCACGGAAAAACTAATTGTTTCAAAATTATCACACATTATAGAACTTTACTTCTCTACATTACAATTAAAAAAAAAATTTACATAATACATTTTTCAGGTCAAATCAATCTATTAACCATAGCTCTCCAAAAAGCCAATAATTCACTTATCACAGCGCGACGAATGAATGAATGAATGAATGAGCGGGCGAGTGAACGCAATTAGAAGCGAGCCGAGAGCGCTAATTGCGAATTCCGTTCGCCGATGGACGACTAGTGTTCAATCAATCGAAGACAGGGACCAATTAAGGATTCAAATGTTGAGGCACATTCTTAATAGTAGATGCCGAGGTCAGCTTTATGAGCCGACAAAATACTGACTAGCTTTAAAAAAAAGGAAATATTAAAAGGCAAACGTTTCCCTCTCTATTGTTAATACTTAGGTTGAGCCAGTTTGGCTCTAAGCAATGTCTACTGCGGAAAATATGGCAAGTAAATACATGGAGATAATATCATCATCACAAGACAGAGAGCTTGTGATCTAGCTAATTGTATTGATTGATTCACAGCGCACTCGTTTCAAAATCTCATTCTGTAGGTTGTCTGTTATTACTATGGATCGTTGATGATAAATGTTCTTAGTATTATAGCCCCATTAATATAGTCCCTATATCTCCCTTCCTCCGCCCCTGCCCCTCCAGAAGGCAGCTTCCAATCACCCCGTGTCTGATAGCTGCGATTATGTTTTTGTGGACTCCAGCTGTGATTGTTGCTGCTTTCAAACTCATTGTTTTTGCGCTTGGCGTTTTATAACCGGGGCTGGTGCTGTCTGAGTAACTGATGTTTAAAAGCAAGATAATATGAATACCAACAATATACTGAATAGAATCGCAGCCCCAAAAACAGATTCGTGAACGGAAACCCCTGTCCTGCAAACCAATAATGATGAAAAAGTTTCTTAAAAGGAATATTAAAGAAGCTTCATAAAATGATTGAACCAGTACTTTCGTTTCAGAGCTACGATGCTTTTGCACATAAATTTGTTTTATTCATTTTTATACCCATTATAACATTTCAAATTTTTATCATCAGTTCCTTGATAATGCTATAGGTTCAGTAGCATGTCATGTAATACAGTATGCATGTACATATGTATAGGTATGTGTAGCTGGCAGTCATTATGCGAGGACACGCCGGCTGTGACGCCGCGTACACAGACCTAGGGCTTAGTGGCCGTCTAGGTAGTAGTATAGGTGCAGCTGTGAAGCAAGGTGGCATGAGACTGGTGAACTCTAGTGTCGAGGGTTTTGGATTTGATGTCATTTAACGCGTGCTGTATTGTAAATATTGATGGCTTGTTACAAACTTGCATGAGCTAAATAATGCACTTTACGTCAACAAATGCGTTTACGTTCCACAACCACATGAGATAACCATATTTGCTATAATAAATTTGTTTTATTGTTGAGACTAGAAAGAAAAAAAACCTGCTTTTTTCTAACGACTTTTTGATGTTATGGAGAATCATTATATTAGCATGTACATATGTACGTACAAATTTGTACTTGGATATTGATGGATGACGATTACTGAACAAAAGATTAGAAGTTTTTATGTTGAAAAAATCTCTTCTATGCATTTGTGCGTCCTAAGCAAAAATCTCAGTCACAACGAAAATCGTAAAAGAAGTAACAATAAATCCATCAACAATTTCATTGCCGAAAGCCTTTCAAATCTTTGCCCTTAAAGTCCCAAAGCTATAAGCACGCTCTTTGCGCCATTTAAACAAGTTAACACAGTTAAACTTCAATAAAAAAACCCGCCTAGTAAAACGACGTCGCAAATCGACGTTTTATCGCCGAAATAGGGATTGGTACCGGTTTTTTAGGATTTCATAAAGCGGTTATTTCCGTTTACTTATCATACATCATAATTAAGGTTAAGACGTATGTATAATAGGTACCTACTCGTAGATTCGTTATTATGTGTCAAATTAGGTCCTTAAAGAGTTTGAGTTGCTCGTAAATGAATTCTAAATAATATATAACTTTCTTAAACACAAATAAAAACTTACATATTTTATCTATACATATAATAAAGCTGTAAGCGGTCGGTGTAACATTGAAGATAATTGAAAAAAATAGTTGAGGGGTCTTCATTAATGCAATAGAACACAAAAATCATGTTTCAAAAAATATTTCTGTTTGTCTGTATGTATGTTTGTTCGTTATAGACTCGAAAACGGCTGAATCGACTTATCTATGGGTTTCACTACCATGTTGTGCATTTTTAACTTAACATTTAGTGTTTATTTCATTTTGATCGGTTTGTAAATAAAAAAGTTATGTTCATTTTAAATCAAGTGGTCGTTGATATCCGCTGCCTACAACCATTTTAAAGATTCGTGTTTGTCTACGTTTGACCAAGATGGCGCTGTATTTACTTTTTATCTCAAAATAATGCGAGCAAAGCCGCGGGCGTCCACTCGTATAGAATAATACAAACTATCAATTTCAAGTCTTGTTATAAGTCTAATATTCCTTAAGCCCCCAAATGCGTATCTATATAGTCAGTTTCGATTCCGGATACCAGATAATGGAATTCGCTTTGAGATGTGTCACGGTAACCGGTTAAAGCGGTTAAACATTTAACCGGTTTCCGAGCACTCGTTGAAAGACGACATCACCCGAGCGTGGCCGAGTCTGGCGCGTAAATGCGTCCGTTCCGCCCATTGGCCAAGTCGTAAATTTGAAAATGGAACCGAGCGAGCGAACCAACGGCGGCGACGGTTTATCGTAACGTCCGAGAGCCGGATATGACGACATTATTCATGTTTGATTCAGTGTTTTGTAGAACATACAACCTTTTCGATGGAAAAATGGAGGGACTAAGTTATGCACTAGAACCTTACTGAAGAGTTATACGCGACCGTCTGCTAACCCTTTTTACTAGCAAATATTTTCATATAGAATAGGATAGCATTGTGACTGTGAGAGTTGTTCTATTTCAGCTCTAGAGAACCTATTTGAATAATTGGTTCAGAAATAATGTGACCTTATTGATTTAAAAGCTTACTTCTAGCATCGTCTTGTAACGATCACTTTCCCAATCGAAGTAACATTTACATCACTATATATAACTATGTAACTATATCGATAGATCTTTCGACAGTAGTGATGGACACATCAGTCACTCTAGTTTATCGACATCGATGATTGCGCTCGGACCTCGCCGTATCTTACCCAGGAGATGAACAAATGTTTGATATATTATCAATAAAAGCTCACAAAAATACAAATTTTATTGTTATATTAATACATAGGTATATTTTTTTCTATTAGCGATACAATTTCAATGTGATACATCCTACGGATCAAGCCAGTTCACCAATGAAATTTTCACTAACTCAAAAAAAGGTTATCAATTCAAGTAATGTTTGCATACGATTCCCAACCAAGTTTTCGAAAAAATACCCCACTGAAAGTTTTTCCAACATACCTACCTATACCATATAAACACATACCCTCGTATATATCTTCACATTATGAGATTTAAAGGAATCTCTACATTTGACGGGGTTCCGTGAACTCTCCATACAAACCTCCATTCATGCAAATTAATTAGCAACCATTGAAGTAAAACCTCGAGCCAAGGAGCCTAGGAAATGTGGCCAGGGATGGATGAATGAAGTGTTAATGTTTTTATTTGAAAATGCTATGTTTAGGTATCATAATATACATATTTTAGATTAAGAACACTGAATAAAATTTAAAATTTGGAGGGAAAAGTGTCATAGGTAATCTGTAGTTGTATTTTGTTAATAAGCTATAGAATGACAATAAGTTGACGTTCTTTTGTGGCATGGAGGTAGTATGGAGGTAGTATGGAGGTAGTATGGAGGTAGTATGGAGGTAGTATGGAGGTAGTATGGAGGTAGTATGGAGGTAGTATGGAGGTAATGTGGAGGTAGTATGGACTATTTATTAATGGCTGCAAATATTTTGTTCATTCAAAGTTACAAAATCATTTAATCAGGCTTATAACTCTGTAGAAAATACAAGAATGTAAACTCATTTTCTAAATTCCGGCTCTAATATAACGTAAAACGAGAACGAGACAGTCCAAATTTGCAACATTTAATCTATGAAGTTGGATTTAGTAAAGTTGAAACGAACTATGTGGCTTCACTACAGAAAATGGTCAAAGTTTTGCTCAATATTTCTTCCAGTTTAAATTCGGTGATTTGATCTCAAAGTTCAGGACTAAATTGTTTCAGCTGGATTAAATAATACAAATCCTAAACTTACAATGAATCTTAGTTAGCTCAAATAACATTAAAACTTTCCATTTATCTCTTGCAACAAAATAAAAACAGATGTTAGTTTGAGCGCCAGCGCGGCAGCGCTCTCATCTTATTTAAGTTTGAACATTTACTAAATCTTGCAAAAGGAAGTGATTTAAAAATGTAGTAGTAAATATAAGATAGTAGCTGCCGTCCCGAGCCGGTGCGGAAGTAATGACGTAATTATTAAATCCACCCTACACCGCCCTACGCCGCCCTACACCGCCCTACTCCGCCGCCCAGCATCACGCTCCAGATGCCGAGTGCTTGATGATGGGCGCTTTTTTCTACCTCCGAGCGAAGCTTGGTTTAACTCCTGTTTATTTTATCTCTAATTTATTCAAGTTTTTCTTGATAGGTAGGTGGTTGTGGAAATCTACTATGATGTACATACACGGTATTTCCGCCATTTAAATTTAATTTTAGTAAAAAATAAATTTCGTTTCCATCTAAAAAAGGTTAACCAACAAACATTTAGCTTACCTACTTTCATTAGAACAGATGTCTATGCCCAGCAATGGATAAAACAGACTGATCTGGATGATAATGATCGTGTCCTGGAGCGTAGACTTAGGCGTACAATATTAACTAACCACGCACATAAAAATCATGCGGGTCACGACAATCACAGCTTCAAAAATATATTTATAACTAGTGGACGCCCGCGGCTTCGCTCGCATTATATCAGGATAAAAATCCTGACACTTTCGGGACCTCATACTATCTACATACTAAAACTCATGAAGACCCGTTCAGCCATTTTTGCTTGATTAGCGTATAAATAAACAAACAAACAGAGACAGATAAACAGACAAAAAATCTATAAATTGTTGGAACGTGTTCTGTTATCAAATCGTATCTCGACCAATGTTCAGACTTTCGACTCTACCAGCTTTATTATATGTACAGATATAGATTAATGTCCTATCTGTTTGTTTCCCCCGCAGCGTCCCGAGACAGCGAGGGCGACTCGCGCGGGTACCGCTCGGCGGAGGAGCAGGCGCGCGAGCTGACGCGCTCCATCCGCCGCGAGGTGGCCAAGCTGGCCGACAAGTGGAACTCACTCGTCGACCGCAGTGACGCCTGGGGGCAGTGCCTCGACGATGCTGTGCAGGTGAGGACATCATTATAATAAGATTGCTAGTAATTTAATGGATGGAGTAAAGCAGTTACAGAGTGGTGGCTTAGAACTGGCAGGCGAAGAGTGGGTCGTCCGGTCGCGAGATGGGTCGACGACATCGTCAAAGTCGAGGGTCCAACCTGGATGAGGTCTGCACAAGATCGACGCAGATGGCACATACAAAGGCAGGCCTATACCCAGCAGTGGGATCCCAAGGGCTGTTAATGATGATGATGATTAAAGTAATTTAAGGAAAATGCTTCATGGAAGTGCAGATGGCATATACAAAGGGAAGCGTATACAAATACAGATATTCATTACTAAATTATAAAATTTTCTTGACATATGATAATAATCACTTTTTTATTAATATTATGTGTAGGTATTATAATACCCAGCAGTGGGATTTCAAGGGCTGAGGCAGTGTTATAAACTTATTTAAATAATTAAAGGGAAATGCTTGAAGAAAATATTATAATTTGATGCACCTTTACATAGTCCTTTCGCAAATTTCAACGAAAACGATTGAAAATACAAATTAATTTGTTGTATCTGCGAGCCATCTATCAACGGTTACCAGAAGTTTTACGAAATGAATTGATCTACGATCGATGCGATACATGAGATTTAGTGAACTAGATGGCGCTCGTTTCACTGAATAGGTTTGATATTGATATGATCAAAATTTTTATTAACTTGGAGCTATTTATCTACAAGGTAATCATTTTTTTGATCATGTTCAGAAATCATTACGACTCGACTAAGTAACTACTAAACCTCCCTCTTCTTTTGTATTAATTCAATATGAGTAATACAGAACAGATGCATATCGCATTATTGCATCAAAATCAACTACGAGTTTTAGAAGTTCACGAAAAACAGTTATTCCATACATAAGGTTCATTGCCCCCTGATAACACAACGAAACCTTCGTAACAAAAAAGGTCGATCTATATAAAATTCAAAGATAGTAATTAAAGCACCGGAAATGCTTCATTAATACATCTCAATCAATAGCCCGTAGGATAGAGTTGTGAGTGAGTGGGTACCTCCAGTGTCAGCACAATGCGCAGGAAGCGACACGCTCCCATTGATCCGTGATTAGAGCTCCGGAGCACGCGCAGTAATGTAATGTAGGTATTGTAGTAGCAGTAGTAGTGAATTAATCGACGTACCCACTCAGTAGACACTTTGCCAGTTGAGGATGTCTGAATTAGGCTGGAAGTAAGAACCAAGCTTTAGTTACATAAACAGAACACAAATATTGTAAACCAGTAATAAAGGCTTATTTATTTTATTTTTATTTCTATTAAGAACCAAGTTTTCTTACACATTTATGTCTTTTTTCTATTGTGTAATTTCTGTCTTTTGGTGTACATTAAAGTGATATTCTATTCTATTCTCGTCTACTTTAGGAACATGGCTAAAAAACACACTTAATTGATCTTAAATTTAATACTGGTTTAACACAGCTCACATTTCATACTGGTCGCTGCTGTGGGTCGGATAAAACTTTAAGCTATCGGGCGTCTTAAACAACTATTATTAAACCATATCAGAATCAAATCAGTATCCAATCTAGCAGTCACAATATACCTAACAGTTCTCTGTTGTTTAAAACACTCAACACCAGAACTCCTACTCTCATATAAACTTACTTTAGTTATCCTAGTCCCATGTACTCGGAACCATTGTACAAACTAAAGCAATCCAGTAGCAACACCACACTATGTAGTGGAATATCTCCATCCGCCCAGCATCAGAGCGTGTTGTAATTAAAATACTTCCGTGATTTATCCGCCCTCGGCTGGGCGGCGGCGTGGTGCTGGGCGGGCGGCGGGCGGTGGTATAGGATAGGGCGGTGATCTGATGTTATGTTGGGATTGATTGTGTGTTTGTGTATGGTTGTATAGTGATAATTAAGATAGTAACGACTGAAGGGTGAAAGCTTCTGAAACCTTATTTTATTTACTCTGAAACAAGGCGATAGGTTCTTAGCCACTGCATGCATGTTTTTAATATTTAAATATTGAAATAAAAAAACATGTTTCTTTTCATTGACTTTATAGTCTATATGGTAAGACTTTTTGGTCTTTGGGACTTTGAGGTTTTATAAGAATAACTTCCTCATACAATCTAAGATTTAACGTTGTTCTAAATCTCTTTGCAAACCTGAAGAATATACCATTGAAGTATTCTTCAGCAAGTATCGCTGGAGTAGAGGAGTGTCACAGAATAACCACTAGTGCGGGGAAATCGTCGCGCTTTGCATGTCGATAACAATGCCGGCTTCGTTATCGACTCGTTACGCCACCACTTGCGATGAGTGCCACTAGGGATGTGACACGGGGATGAGTATGTCGATAAATTTGTGTCGATGTTTATAATCATTTATTATAAGGTGTGAGTAGTTATTATGAGGTATATAAATAAATTTAAGCTCAATTATGATAGCAAACAAATAACAAGAGCGTAATAGTACAGCTGAAAAGTTCACAATAGTAAAAAAAACAAGTCCCGCTGCGCCACTTACAAATTCATAAAACAAAAACAAAATAAAAAGCTTTTAGCTGCTGTCTCACATAAAGACATTTAATAGTTGTAAGTCATACGGGGAAAATGTATACTAAATCAAATCCTAATACATACAATAATACATACAAGAACATACTAAATGTTTCCTCGTTACAATCAAGTTTCTAGAAACCCTGGAGCCACTTTCGCTAACACTAAGTACATGCTATTACTCAGGCAAGTCTACACCTTCAGGTAAAAGTGTTTAAACACTGTACCTAACTGGTATTTAATTAATTCGAAATGTTCGCAGATTTCTCAGAGACAATATGGGTTTCTGGCAACATTGATGCGGGCTTATAAGAAAGCTAATTATATCATAAGTGTAAATTTAATAAATTAAAATCAAAGACATGGTTATTCTTAATTAATCTAACATAATTACAGAAAATTTACTGACTAAAAAGTTTGCTATGTATGTAATAAAGTGGTGATAATTGTGAGTCAAACATGAACTTATTCACTTTTTTTAAATAACCTAGATGTTTTGTTATGTCGATATTTTTCAGTAGAATATCGATAATTCCAATCCCGGCCTCCTCCCTACAAGATCCAGTGGTTAGGATTTGGTTCTCGTTAGTGCAGCTATCGGCCCCACTTTTATACAAATTTATACATTTTCCTTTTCCCGGATTTTTTCCACTTCTCCCGCTTCTATCCGGTTTTCCCGCACATTTTGAATACCGCTTCTGGGAAAAATTCGTTTGTTAGTCCTCGCGAACTATTGCTTTGCTTTTGTAAATTTTTGAAGCATTTATGTGTTTTTATTGTCCGTATTTTTGTATCAAGAGCCTTATTCCGAGCTGTAAAGGGAGGTGCTTATTTGCGACAGAAATACGGGTATTTTTTTTGGATTCAGCTACCTTTTTATTTATATCTTTGATAAATAATTTATGCTACTTTCTGGATTGATTTGGTGGATATATTTACCAACTTAATGTTAGGTAATAATTAACCCAACGAAATAAAACAAAAAGAAACAAAAAAAGTATTTCTTTATATACCTATCACATAAAAGTCGATAAAATTTTTACCATTGACGTAAACTGGTTGTATTATTAAAAATGTACATATGTACATACACGCCATAAACGGCAGTATAATTGCTCGCATTAAAAAAAAATGTTGGCATTTTCATCTTCATAGTTCTGGATTGTTGTTTGAGTATTTTCAGAGCTTGTATACCTGTAGTCACGTAACAACCTTTTGTCCGAGATTGTGCCAGAGTGGAGCTTTTGCTGAGAGGACATTTTAACCTTTGACGGCCGAGTTTCAGTGCTGTATTTTTTCTGTAAATACACATACGCTCACATAGGAATAAAAATAGGCTTTTACGAGTATATATGTCTATTTACTTTTTTAAGCTCTTTAAATAATTTAGCAGTGAATGCAATATATTTAGTGCTACACATTTTATTGTATTGATCCGAGCTTCACTACAACCTATTTTATGTTAAGCATTGCAGCAGTCTAACATGCAACACGTTTACCAAGATGGTACCTAGTAACTCTAAGATGGGATGATTTTAGTTCGCTAGAAATACAGCTTCCGTTACAGGGGTCCAATGATTTTAATACATCCCTCATTAAGATCCTAAAATGTTATCTCGTCTTTTTAACGCCTCTAGCTGCCAGTGTTTATAAGCGACGCTGACTGCTTACCATCAGGCATCACTTTACCTACCTCTATGCCACAAACTTCATTTTTAAAAACACACTACCATGCCTTATATTTGCCCCTTCACATGCTACCTGTGGTGTCCCGTGTCAGCGAGGAGCCGCGTGAGCGCGCATACATTAACGCGGCCTGTTTGCAAACAACCCCATAGCATACATATATGTACATACTTACTTATCATGTGACGTATGCAGTTTTAAATATATATGTATGGATGGAGGTACATATCACATGAGTTTGCTGTTGGTCATTATACTGCAGTCGTCAAGGATCCTGGTTAGAACTTCCTAGCCAGTAGCGATTCCATCTGTTCTGAAAAATAGTAATAGTAAAAAAAACAAAACGTATAACAATATGTTGTGTGTTTTCTTGCTATATCGGACAAGTGAGATGTTTCCATCAAAAATGAAATATCATAAAAACTATGTAATGGCATTGTTATCCCGTAAATTCCCGGCCATTACCTTCAATTCACCATAACAGTCCCGTTAGTGCTATTTATCGCCGCAATTTCCTTCGCGGCGCCACAGTACATATTGATATACGGTAATACGCAACTGTTTATTAAGGGTTGAAGTTGTTTGATCAGCTGTGCTTGTGGCTGGTCAGCAGAAAATAAGACAACATAAAACATGACAACATCAAACCTTTACAATTTGGAAATAAATGCCTATGACTATGACATGACAGTTTTATGAAATTTGAGCCAAAATAATGGTAATGCGGGCTAGCAAGTCTAGCTCTATTATATAGCTATAGTGTTCTTTGTAAATGCATAACAGATAGGTTTTGACTCAGTTTATCAGTTTGTCTGTTTATAATATAAACGCTCATCACGCAAAAACGGCTGAACAGATCATTATGAGTTTTAGTATGTAGGTAGTAAGAGATCTTATGAGTGTCACGGGCTACTTCCAAACTATGTAAATATCAAGTCGGTGAATGTGTCTACATATTTTGAATATTTTATGAGCTGCCTATAAATTTGCTAACAGCAAGCCGTTCGCGTTGTAACATTGTTGAGTCATACAAATTTACTGAACAAATCACGAAAAATTTTTCGGTTATTTGCTTACCAAATAAAATGTTCTCCAATATCTAGCTGTTTATTAAGTGTTCCATCTCAGAGCCTAGGTCGTAAATCTAGTGCTTAGGCACTAGGCTGGCTAGTTTAGGTATCTCTTTAGTTAATAAGCAAAAGATAGGGTTTACATTGTTGTTGAGCTAGATTTATAACCGCCCTAAATTGCTGCTTGGAACTTTATTGCTTAACTTTAGTAAGTAAGACAAAGTAGATGGAAGTTAATCAAGTCTGGAAGGCAACTCTTGATGAACAAAAAATCTGTTACAAAAAAAAAACTTTTTTGCGCATGTGAACAAAAAATCTGTTACAAAAAAAACTTTTTTGCGCATGACTAGGTATATGTAGCCACCCGAAGAAGCGTGCGTTTTTTTTTAACTAAAGCGGGTTTGCATTTGACCATAGTTTGCCTGATGGTAAACAAAGGCTATGGCTTAAGAAATTATCAAAGTTAAGCAACTGCCGTGGCAACCCTATACCTTGCTATAAATTTAATGAAACTAAAATATGATGAAATATATATTCCAAATATGTATAATTACACTGATTTCACTCCACGGTGCGACGCTAGTAAATATAATTCAAAACATAAATTTAAAATAACCTGTTCGTATGTAGAGCACTTTTTATAGTCTCGCTAAAAGCCATATTTCCTCGTACCAAGTTAATGAACACCAAAAGTCCGCAAGTGTTTGTACCAGATGTGTATCAGCCTCAATTGGACCAGTTTAGTGCGTCCGCGCAGCACCGTCCAGGGTTACTGATAAACGTACATTAAAATGCTTGGTAGTGACACAGGTAGTGACTTATATTATTTAGCTGTTCAATAACTGTGTAAAAGCCTTTCAGATGGTTTGGCAACATAGCACAGTAACCCAAGCTTTGGCAACCCATAATGTCAGTTTACAATTATCGTCAAACTTTTTAGACTAATTTACTAGATTTGAAATTACAGTGATGCTTAACATCAAGCAGACTTCAATCCACCGTGATCCTATTTAAGTTATTTTTGACCTATGACCCTTAGGTCACCTGAAACGACACCCGTGTAAACAAACAATTTGGGCCAATGTGAAGGACTTGGGCGCCCACCATGATGTATCTGCCTAAGAGAACTCCCCTAACGAATTAATTCTGCGGGGGAGTCACGACCCTCAGTCATGAGGAAATACGAATCACAGAGAGAGAAAAGGAACTTCAGCTGTTTCCCCAGTCAAACAACATTATTTCTAACCTTGTATAATGTGCAAGGAGTACATTCCGCAAAGTTTACTTGCTGAAGGGATTGAGATAAATGGCCGTGATTGATGTTCATGACAATATTAGAGGTTTGCTTCTTCTTGCCATATATTAGACCAGAGTAGTCGTGAAATTTGTAGGCGCTTAAGCTAACTACTTGTAACTGTTAAGAGAGAAAATAAGAACTGTCTGATTAAATTAACTAATGTTAATTTGGCAATATCTAAAACACATAATTACTTGGCCTATGGTATATATCTAATAATACAATTTTAGAATGAAAAAAGTTAAGTTTGTTTTTCCTCGGTTGTATTTAAAGGGTTAAAACTAGATCGATACATGTAACTCATCCTTCTTATTTATTTGTTCACAGGTAAGCAGTCGTTTAATTCCTATCGTACAGTTTGTTTACGTAAGTAGAAACCTTAATGACTTCAAGGAAGGTAAGTGGTTATTATTAATTAATGATATTCTAAAATCCATAGGTTCTATGATGCGTTGGTTATTTCAACAGGTGTTACGGAAAAACGAATAGTTTAAATTCGAAACAATGTCTGTTCATTATTTCAACGTACCTTTATTTATTTTTAATATGAAAACAAGGGAAGAAAAACTAAACATACTACTTCTAACTACTACAAAAAAGGGGCACTTAAAATCTTTAGAAAAGCCTAAAGATAATCTAAGTGCTCCAGCCCAGTACCAGAGGGCAGCGTGCCCAGCATACTGGCCGCATTACCACGCTGGATGGCAATGCTGATACGTTGAGCCAGAAAAAGGCCTGCATTTTGGTCATGCGTCGCGTCAACCAAGCGCTCCGAGAGGTTTTGGAAAATAGAATGGGTTCCCGGACCCCACGGCCCCAAAGTCTCGACTCCAAAAGGCTCAAATATGTAACCTCAGCCGAGGTTAGCATATTTGCGTCTCTTGTGTTGCTCGGCAATAATAGCCGCCGCTCCAGCCCGACACCGTGTCAAAGACAGATGAGACGGCGCCAATGTGTCGACGCAAGTTGCGTCCTACACAAGGGGCCGACCCAACTTCCAGGGCACAAGAGTCATACCGTCAGGTCTTTTTCCATCGTCACGTGCTAGGCCGCTCGGTTCGAGCATAGCTGCAACATTGGCAGTGGAAAAAGCCCGGCGAATGATGTCGTTCAGACTAGCGTGGCGGCTAATTCTACCAAGTACCAGCACTCCTCGAACATGAGAGGCCGTGGTGCCCGAGCTTTATGCAAAGTCATGATATTAAGTCTACAAAACATTCAACATGCTAAAATAAATCGTGTATTTATTGAAGCTTTCGAAAACAGTTGATCGCGCGTTTATTTAAATTAATTAATGATTATCCTTAATTTAATTACAAATACAATCTCTTCATTAGTGGGATATATGGGCGCAGTGGAAATAGTGACAGTGACTCAATTCTGACAAAACAGAGTTAAAGTTACCTCTAAGGCGGAAATTATATATCATTAATAAGTGGTCAATCAAATATATTAAATGAAAATGCAACATAAAATTGTGTACAATGAAAGACATTGCATCCGTTTTAATTGTATTTAGCTATTCTCGTAGTATGACTTTTAATTTTGCTCTTTAAAAACCATATGCAAAATAATAAAGTAATTTATAATATTACACACTGCCCGAAAAAATATGTAAATAAGAAATCAAGTCTCTGACTTGCAATATAGAACGCACAATTATGTTTTTAATTCATATTGCGGTCGCGGTCGGTCAACAGTTGGTGAGATTATTTGAAACTACATATTACACTTCCAAATGTATGGATCAGCTAAATTATATTTTAACATATTATTCATTAATCTAGTTTAAATTGCGAGCTAGCCACGTGCTTTAATATGCAAAGCTAGTGCTTTTTGTATCGAACTGCTTTGTAATAAGAATTTACTTACTTATATAAAACTATACGCCTACCTACTTGATTATTTTATTTCGTTACTGGGAATAGTATTAACAAAATGTTTTTTTTGTAAGTACCTAATAATAATAATAAAAAAAACATTTAACGTCTACATTAGGTCTCTTGTACACGAAACAATAAAGGTTGTCAAGACAACGCTCCATCCAGGAATGTCATAGAATATGCAACACCGTACAGAATAGCCAGCAGTATGTAGGTAACTGCCCTGCCTGCGATGTAGGTAATCTTTGATGACATGCTGCCGGGCTGCAAGCTGGGGTAGGTTTTAATTATACAGCTACATGGAGACAGATAGGATTTGTAACTAAGACTGGTAACTGTATCATGGGTGGCTGGAGCACAGACTAAAGTGACTTCATTGTGTGACGTTACATCATAAGCACTGACTGAGTTTTTAAATCAGTTTATTACAATGCAATGAATAGGCGACTAACAAGTAGGTGGAGTTGTCTATGAAACGTATAATCTTTGATATCGAATATAAATAATATCTTTCCAAAAGCCACTTAGACCACTTGTACATATCCATCTGTTTTTCCATGTCCTAATTCCACAAGCACCGACAAATCTAAATCGAAAATTTGACTTTCAAGCAGCAGCTTACAAAAGGCCAGTTTCTTTCCGCACAAATCCGCTATCGCGAGGCGATGACGACGGAAAAACCGCCAAAACAGAGAGAACGGCAGATTCCCACGTTGGCCCCGCGCCAGCCGCCGTGGACAGTGCTGCCACGGCGCGGTACATTTACATATTAATGGCGTAAGTTATTAGTATAACCGATTGGCTCTGTGTCGCCTGCGGGTCGAGCATGGGGAAAAGCAATGTTGCTTAAGATTATGCTCAAGCCATTTTATATAATCTATTGAATATCACTTATCTTAAACGAAATGCTATGTTCATAAGACTCAAAAGAAAGGTTATAGCTAAAAAAGGCTAGGCTTTTTCTGATTTCGTGTAAGCAAACAAAAAACTCAACAACCATTTGCTTGGTTGTTGTGGTGTCCGAAACATTCAGATTTAGATTTGATTTAGACGTAATTGTAGTCAATCACGGTGAATTAAACTGTGATTAATTTAGTCATTGCTATTTCCTGTCCCCTGAGAGTAAGGGGGTGATATCCAGGGGAGCGGGGGGAGGTGGGGTGCACCGTGACATGGCGTGTGCTGAGAGGCAGGGTTAGGACATTGGAAATGTATGACAGATCTAGGCGGGAAGTCGAAAGTCGGCTGACTGTAAAGATAATATTGATAATTAAATTGTCACTCCTTATTAACTTGTAATAATTACTAAATCATTTGATTTCAACGTACGTAACGTAATACTCAGTATATTCACTGGGTTATGAAATTGACTTTGTATACAATCCAACAACTTCGTGTAAACTTTGTTAATATTTTTGTTACGTTACTAAATATTTTTTGAACTCGTTTTCTTCTTCTTTCTTACATCGATAGTTTTGAAAACCAATGAAAAAGACAATACACTAATCAACTTATCACCCATAATATTATGCAATAGTACATATGTCCTAGCAGTAGGTAAGGCAGACGGCACAGTGGTAGAGCGATACGATTATTTATTCAGTGCGGTGTAAGTGCTACTCGGTGCCACTCATAACTGTGTCTTAATTAACCGGCGGAGAGAAGCTGCAGCTAGCCCGCCCAATGCATGGGAGGGAGCGGGAGCGGGGAATTTATTTATATATTTTAGATTATTTATTTTATTTATTTATATGTAGAGTGGAAGTCCACCCTATGATACCTACTAAGCAAAAGCTTATGTTATTATGGGGATTAGATAGCTTTAGTAAATTAGAACTCTCTAAGCGACTTCAAATGTAGACTGGATGTATTATACTTTGTACATATTGTACATCTGTCAGCTAGATATTATAATAATTTGTTGGTCCGTTGGCGTAAAGAAATAAATAGACAAACAAATTCACTTTTATTTTTTTTAATCTTATTTATCAACAAGAAAAGCCGACCAAAGTATTCAGGCATACCACCACCAAACAAACTACCAGGTATAAAAAATGTTACATATCACAAAAAGTATACTGATTAAATTCAACTCTATTAAAATGTGCATGAAATCGCCCTCGCTCCCGCTTGTACCTGCACCACACCGGTTCTAGGTTTGCATTTTGCCCGCTGCTCATAAATTCATAATTAAATAGGAACTACCGGCTTTCCTCGTTACAGAACTGAATTTTATTTAATTCCTCCCCTTCCTCGCACCCCCTACCCTCTTGCTACCCCTTTTACTCTCTCTCTCTCTGTCTCGTTCTTACTATGTTTGGTCAGACTGACATACGTTGTTACTATGTTTGGTCAGACTGACATACGTTGTTACTATGTTTGGTCAGACTGACATACCTTGTTACTATGTTTGGTCAGACTGACATACATTGTTACTATGTTTGGTCAGACTGACATACGTTGTTACCATGTTTGGTCAGACTGACATACGTTGTTACTATGTTTGGTCAGACTAACATACGTTGTTACTATGTTTGGTCAGACTGACATACGTTGTTACTATGTTTGGTCAGACTGACATACGTTGTTACTATGTTTGGTCAGACTGACATAGAATGGATCATAGTAGTAACCAGAACCAGCAGATCCAATTTTGAGCAATATTGGTGAAAATGACGATTAAATGTTTAATTAGCTGGCTTGCGCAGAGAGAGATGTTATTCCTAACATTAGTATTGATTGCACTATCTCGCCACTAATCTATTAAATAAGTTAATATTCAGTAAAGACAGAGTAGATCCTTCGTTTTTGCTTTTGCATTAAATTCGTAATTTTTACATAACCGCTACGTTACTAACGTAGAGGTGCTTCATATCGTGATACCGGATTTTAGGTATTTCATAATTTAGTTTTGAATTGTTCACTTGTTTGGCTTCTTCTAAAGAGTGCCTTTCCGCCCAAATCCTCATTGATTAAATACATAAATAGTGTGGGTTTGTTTGTCTGCAGCTGGGGCGGTGCCAGGAACTACAAGTAGAGGGCGCTTGGGAACTATTCTACTCAAACAGATTTACTTATTTTACTTGTTTTCGACAGTAGAATTGGCCTTTTTACTTATTGGCTATTTGTTTGGAATTCACAGTTGCCAATATATATGTTATGGAGCAGGTGATTCATGCGGCCATTATTTATAATGCCTTATGAATGCATTATGAATAATGTCTAGCTTTATCGCGCTAAGTGATTAGTTACTATCTTAACTTCATTATTTATCACATTGCACGGTCATTATTATATTGCTACATGACAATTGGGCAATTTGATAATAAAGCTATATTTAACGCTTGTGCGAGGGCGGGGAGGAAAGTACGCATGACGTGACACGCTTTGACCAATCAGAGACCGCCATTCAGCGTGCGGCTCGTGCGGCGGACTTCAAGCGTTGTTGTTATGTTTAGTTTTGCATTGTAAGCGAATACGGACGGACGCGAATGGGTTTTACTTTCGTAACTAAATGTTAACGCGAGCGTGTTAGCTTGAACTATAGTGAAATACCTAGCTGTTAGTGTGTATTTTAATAATTAATCATGGATATTTCGAAATTATACGAAATGAATCGTCAATTTGACGAAAGATTGAGTGAATTAACGTCACTTAAAGGACAAAATACTCAGTTTTTCACCAACGAAAGCTGTAATGACATGATTGAAAATGTTAAATCTGCAAAATCAAAGAAGTCGCATAAAAAACTTGAAGATTATCAGCGTTTGCGAAGATTTGACGTCACGGCTGTTGGAAAAACAGAGAAATTGATTGTTCCAGTCAAAGACAATTATGATTAGGTACTACGTGAAAAACAACGAGATATTTCAGATTTTGCATGATACCCATCTGAGTGCAGGGCATGGTGGTAGAAACCGGATGGAGAAGAAGCTAAATTTAAGGTATAAAAATATTACGAGGGAAATGATTGCCATTTATTTAAACCTTTGTGAGAGCTGTGAAAAGAAACGCAGTGTTCCAAAAAAAGGATTAGTTGTTAAACCTATTCTTAGCGGCGAAATTAATGCAAGATGTCAAGTAGACCTTATTGACATGCAGTGACAAGGAGATAATCAGTATAAATTTATACTTGTATACCAATATCATCTCACAAAACTTGTGCAACTCCGTCCGCTCAAGACCAAAACTGCTGAAGAAGTAGCATATGTAGGTACTACTTGATATTTTTACAATATTCGGTGCAGGTGCACCAAGCATTCTTCTAAGCGATAATGGCATGGTTTGCTAATAAAATTGTTCAGGAAGCTTGTGACATGTGGCATGAATTGAAAATTGTCCATGGTAAACCGAGACACTCTCAAAGCCAAGGGTCAGTAGAGAGAGCAAACCAGGACATAGAGAATATGCTGAGTACGAGGTTGGAGGATAACAACACTAAGAAATGGTCGGAAGGATTACGTTTTGTACAATTAATGAAAAATAGAGCCCATCACACAGGTATTAACTGTACTCCATATGAAGCCATGTTTGGAACGAAGTTGAAAGTAGGGCTTAAAAGTTCTTCTATACCACATGAGGTTCTGCTTGATATTAATTCAGAAGAAGACTTGGAAAAACTATTATCTACTGAGAGCACTATTACCGAAATGAATCTAGTGGTTGTCACCGAAAATGATCAAGTAGAGTCCGCCAAAAATGATCAAGTAGAGTCCGCAGAAAATGATCAAGTAGAGTCCGCCGAAAATGATCAAGTAGAGTCCGCCGAAAATGATCAAGTAGAGTCCGCAAAAACGATCAAGTAGAGTCCGCCGAAAATGATCAAGTAGAGTCCGCCGAAAATGATCAAGTAGAGTCCGCCAAAAATGATCAAGTAGAGTCCGCCGAAAATGATCAAGTAGAGTCCGCCGAAAATGATCAAGTAGAGTCCGCCGAAAATGATAAAGTAGAGTCCGCCGAAAATGATCAAGTAGAGTCCGCCAAAATGATCAAGTAGAGTCCGCTGAAAACGATCAAGTAAAGTCCGCCGAAAATGATCAAGTAGAGTCCGCCGAAAATGATCAAGTAGAGTCCGCCGAAAATGATCAAGTAGAGTCCGCCGAAAATGATCAAGTAGAGTCCGCCGAAAATGATCAAGTAGAGTCCGCCGAAAATGATCAAGTAGAGTCCGCCGAAAATGATCAAGTAGAGTCCGCCGAAAATGATAAAGTAGAGTCCGCCGAAAATGATCAAGTAGAGTCCGCCGAAAATGATAAAGTAGAGTCCGCCGAAAATGATCAAGTAGAGTCCGCCAAAATGATTAAGTAGAGTCCGCTGAAAATGATCAAGTAGAGTCCGCCGAAAATGATCAAGTAGAGTCCGCCGAAAATGATCAAGTAGAGTCCGCCGAAAATGATCAAGTAGAGTCCGCCTTGATTTTTATTAAGAGAAGATGCTAATTATGCCAAATAATGAGTTTAGTCATTTCTATAAAACAAAGATATTATGTTGAGAAATTTTTGTTTTAAATTTAATTACATTTTGTGTTATATTTTTAATATGACTTTCCTTAAGTTTTAAATGCAAAAACTAGTGGATTTTTAAGGAAGAAGTCTTTGGTAATTAATCCAAATAATGAGTCTGATTATTTAATGTTTGTATTACTCTGCCCAAAAAGTGATGGACAATATGTATAATGCCCGGTCAATTTGATTATTTGAATAATTATTATCAAATTGCACTCTCATATTGCGCATTTTTCATAATGACCGGGCACTATGTATACTGCCCAATTTATCACTTGGTCCATAACATATATATAGTATTTACATTAAGTAGGTAGAGAAAAAAGAAACAAAGTAATATTCGATCTTAAGAAAGTGCCGAAATCGAATGTCAAGTTTTGGTCACTTTTTTACTTTGATCGGTCAGATACTCGTATCACCATAGTTACATAAAGCAAAAAAATTACATTTTGACGTTGCTAATCCCGTACGAATACCTCAATCAGCTAAGCTACTGGCGCTTATCCTATAAGATTGTGAAAGCTCTATGTTGGCTCTAAATAAGACCTCATTTAAGGTCACGCATCACCTCCCGAGTAAGCGCCATAGATATGATAGAATCTATCATATCGTAACGTTATCGCTTTGTAAAGCTGCGTACACAATGTTTTGTTCTCATTTGAGTGTACCTATTTTAAATCAACGATATTGGATGGATTATATACAGTTTGTAGGGTTGGATACATAATTTACTTATAATTTTAGTAGCATTAGTCCGAGCATTTTTATACAATTGTACATAGCAAAGTATAAATAGAATAATATAAAGATAAAAGATAGATAAACTATATATTATATAGCTTCTGAATAACCAGTCACAGTTTGAAATGGATTTCGATAAACTAAGTTTTGACTTGGTCATCCACAAAGCTCAAGATATAACAAAGAAGTTTCAGACGCTTAAATTGCCATCACAGATCTATATTTAGATTTCAATAACACCTAGTAGGTATAGTACACCCTAGCCCCGGAGTTCATTGACACAGGAAGCTTCAACAATGCCTCTCTGGGGCATTGGGATGGGTTCTGCCTCCGGTGCTGTGCTGTGACGTCATGCGCATGCCACGACCTTACAATCACACACACACAATATTATACACATAGTAGACTGTGGATGATTATGATCATGTGTAGTGATGATCATTGTTTAGTTCTCTGAAACTGAGAGCTCCAACTACTAAAATAATCATAGTTTTTGAGTCGTAATCCTCGTCACTTAGGGTTTTGTTTGACTTCTCCACAGAAGCAATATTTTGGTGCAATTTTATTGGGCAAGTAAAGAAAGAAGAAAGAATTTAAGAAAATAATTTTTATTTGCGTAAATACATTTGTTTACATTGTAGGTGTCCCTGGCAACCGCTGTAGGATTCTTCCCTTGAACAAAATCAAAAGTAAATAGACGAAAACGCCTGAGTCTTTTCGTGTTTACCTTCTAGAATAATTAACTGACTAAAAGGCGGAATAGCCGCATTTTAATTAAATACTGCTCAAAACACTGACCAAAATTAATCAACTTCTGGAAATAGTGAAGCCAAATAATTTGAAAACAATGTGACCCGAAATAGTTGGAGGTGATTTCTAATTCTGGGTCTGCTGTCGAGGAAACTCAACTAGCTAAACAACTTGTTGTATAAAATGTTCGAATAAATATTTAAAGAACAATATGAATGCAACTAACCGTAATATGCTGCTTCCATCATTATTATCGCAATCCACCTTTGATTTGATTGTTTTAGTATAGTTTTAGAAATCGTTTTTAAATATCCAATGTTTGTATAGCTGTCTATGGGCATTGCTAAATTTTGTTCGATACATTCCCATACCAACTAGCCCAGTTCCGTACATATGTAGTGTAGGTCCACCTATCCAGCCCCACCTATACATAATTAATTAATTGGCTATTCAGGAACGCAATCAGTAAACAAACAAACAGACAGACCGTTGGCTCCGCCAGCAGCATCGCAAGCACGTCGTGCCCGTCCGTGGGAGCTGAATGGGCAAAGCAATGTGCATTCATTAGTATACAGCTTCCGAATGTAGGTCTTAAGTATTCGTTTGAATGGTCAAGGGCTTTATGAACAGGCTGGTTTTTAAATTGGTTTAAAAGTTGGTTCGGTGTTTATTAAATGATGTCTGCTTAAAAATATGCTCACATTACGAAGGTTTAATTTATTGGAAGTATCAAATTTGTAAATTACCTTATTTTGAAAGCAATCTGTGAATTTAAGAAGAAGAAAAAATTGCCTATTTGAAATTATTCTACTCTTCTGTTGATTTTGTACATATTTTAAATCTACGAGTATATATATGTATAAAGATCAAAGGTGACTGACTGACTGACTTATATAGTGATCTATCAACGCACAGCCCAAACCACTGTACGGATTAGGCTGAAATTTGGAATGAAGGTAGATGTTATGACGTAGGCATCCGCTAAGAAAGGATTTTTGGAAATGCCACTTTTAAAGGGGTGAAATAGGAAATGCAAGTTTGACTTCTTAATGCGAGCGAAGCCGCGAGCACTCACTAGTACTACATAAATATTGACTTTTTAGTCACTATTCTTATTACAAAGCACGATAAGCAATCAAGTTAAAAAGCTCGTAAACTTAACTTTACCCGTATAGGGAGTAAATAAATAAAACTAAAGCTCTATAAGGTAGCAAATGTGTTTTTAAGTTCGTGCTTAGTTTGTTAGTATGCAGTGCGGTGAGTATACACGAGGTGGGAATTTAAATGTACGGGATAATAATAAACTAATGGTAGGAGATTGTTTATTAAATGGATTGGTTGGTACAAATTGACTACTTATGTGTAGAAAATTGTTTTCGTGTTGTAATTATGAAAAATGAGCTTTTAAACTGTCCTTCTGGTATTTAGTGGGTACCGTTTAAACAAAAGTCAATTTTTGTATGGTGTTTATTTAAATTAACATTAGTTGTTGGCGGTTAGAAGTCAAGCTATTTGTTTATAAGTCCATAATATTCATAATCAAATTATATTGATCTTATTTAACAATACTTTGTATAAAATTCCGCTCAGGACATTTCACGTTACTGATAATGATTACAATACTTATCGATACCTAATCACTAGCCCACATTCAATCTGAACCTTTAATCTAAATACCACATCTGTGACTCACTCCAACATAATGATGACAAACCGACCTCCATATCTTGCACTAAACCATTTAGCTAATCTGTTGGCTGCTTACTCTATTTACTGACACATTATAATTATGTGTTACATTGATTCTGATACCAGTTTCATTATTTTTATAATATAATTAGAATTGTTTAAAACTATAATGAAAAAGCTACAAATAATATGATAACTTCATGATACATAAAATAAGCAGATGTACTCTTTTCAGTGACGTGCAAAAAATGTTGTAAAAACCTTATCCTGGGCTTAATTTTATATTATTAAAAGCCAAAAAAGTGCTCCGCAGTGCTGCTACGAGGCATCTCGCAAAAAAACCGCCGCCCTTGAGCTCAGTTACATTTCCAAACCCGTTCGAAGGAATCTTGAGCGTATTCTTGAGCGTATGCAAGTGAGGGCGTCCTGCCAACACCAGGACATACTACACATGTAGCTGCGCGCGCGCCGCTCAGTACCATGGCGTGCGCCGGCCGCGGGAGGCGCGCCGCAGCCAGCTTTAAACAAAAAACGAAATCCATTTACAAAAATTAGATCGTCACGTGTTCGGTTTCGCGAGCGGTTCGGACTTTTTGCATTCTTTGGGAATGCCGACTTTTTTGTGCAATACATTTGATGTGCAATTTTTGTGGTAAATTTAAACAGTGTTTTGTGACCGTTTAATCAAAAAGTTTTTACAAGTGTTTAGTGATATTGTGATTGGACTTGGAGTATTATTGATGTTTGTCGGTATCACGTGTAATAGGCTTATCGTGTTACTGTAACTGTTATCTCGTAATGCTCGAGTCTGTAACTCGAGCTCCGAGCGCTGCCGCTTTCATGTCAAGTTTGTTTTGATATTGAACATAAATAGAGCGATTAGATTTAATTAAACAAGATGGATCAATAATAATCAGAATCAATTGATTTCACATAAATAATTCTGTATGAGAAGTTTATTCTCTTATCATAAGATTTTTTGTTTGATTTGAACTTATTATGTATAGAGGTTAGATATACTTTTATGGAATAAAGCAATAATGTATTAAGAATCACAAAAAATATCACAAAATTGAGCAAATTGCAAAAAAAAAATTATGCGCGTTCAGGGCCGTTTTGTGAATCTCATTGATAAGTGAATAAAATATTACAAGTAGGTACTACTTAGTTGCAGTAAATATCTACAAATTATACTAAATTAACCATCTTTCAATTAAAATAAAGCTCACAAACCTCACAACGAAACAAACCACATCTCCAATCGGCAAAAGCTCGTCTATTCTGGAAAGCTCGCGCGGGCAAGAAACTAAAGTAGCATAACTGTGTGCAAAAGCTCGCGCTTTGAATAAATCTAAGTCAGCGAGGACATCCTGCCGGGGATTTATCTATCTAAGAGAGAGAGAGATGTTATTCCAGGACTAAAACGGGACGAGAGGAGGGAACAGGGAGGGAAAGAATACCTAGGTTTAACTTTAAACAGTCATCATTTTATGTGGATTAATAAAAAGTGTAGGGATTTTATTTGATTGTACGTATTACAATATTGATAATAGAGGGCTTATATTTACTTTACTCTACTTTACTTCAGATTACACGGGCTGTTTTTTTTTTTGTTGATAATTAATGGAACAAAATAATCAAACACACTGAAAGAGCTTAAACATTTGGTGCCACATTCTTTAAATCATTTGTACATGTCCCACAAATCCGTCTGTCGGCACATCTCCCTCTGCCTGCCTTATCTGCGTCCATTCGTTAGCGCTAGTTGGTGCCTAGTTTTGCATATCAGTCCGAACGCATACCTAGTACATACTACCTGTTATTCTTACAGCTAGGATCTAGGTGGCTAGGTACTAGATCGGGAACTCTGACTAAGGATATTAGTTTTACTCCATTTAAAAATACATTATGTAGACATAGGAAGCTGCAAGTTATTTTTACAACTAGGTGTTAGGTAGGTATATATATATTATAGCTACTAGTCTGACATAACTCTGAAAGCTTTGTTCCGAACCAGTGCGAGCATTGTAGTTTTAGTTCATTGAAATATACGTAATTACAGCTAAGTGTAGCTGTAAGTCGAGTTGAGTATCAATTTTACTTTAGCTACGCTTAGTTTTTGTTTGAAAACTTGCCTAGTTATAGTTTGCTCAGAATCACTTAGATTAAAAACAAGTTGCTGTTAAAAATAAAAGGTTTTATTGTAGTTTCTAATTACAAATAATTGTTTTGCTCTTGCGCCCTTGTATTAAATTATTAAATGTGACATTACTTGACCAAAATAATGACACAATATTTTATAGTTCACAGAATCTATTAATGCATAAATATTTTGTGCATATATTTCACAAGAACGGTGTAAAAATGTAGCATGGTATTTCTAATAGTTGCAAAAATTGTTTGGCTTTGTATCGCTATACGTGCGTGTCTGGAAATAAAGCCAATCAAAACCCATTTAAATAATTGGCAAAGCTTAATTTTTTGTGCAAGCTTTACACTTGTATAACTACTGTAAATTTAATTAAACTATGTAACTACTAAGCATTTATTTACATCGTATGTTAAGTAGGCCAATATGTCAGATTGCTGCTGATAAGGGGATTTCAATCGTTATTTAATAACACTTGAAAGTTCATTGAACTTATTGAAACCTCGACATGCTGCCGAGTATTTGATTAAAATGTAATCAGAGATAACGCTAATGATGTTGAGTACCTGTTTAGCTCAACTAACACAATGTATTTGAAGAAAATTTTAAGGGGCTACCCGATGACTTAATTTTAATGCTTTTCCCAATAGTCACACTTTCTAAAAGAGTTTTTATGCAGAAATAAACAACATCTCTTTTCCCGAGTCAATTAAAATAACAATGTAACCATTCAGTACTTAGCAATGTAAGAATTTTCAGTCGAACTCGGTTAAAAGTTAATATAAAACGTTCGCAAAATCGCGCACACATTTGACGCAGTAGATAGGTAGATACTCTATAAAAACAATTTGTAAACCTCCAGACAAACACAGACAAGAAATAAACGATTAAGTCCACATTTCCACGCGCGTTAAAAACGTAAACCGCGCCCGACTTACTTCGCCTGAGTTTATATTGCACTTCCGCTCTCGATACCCTATATACATATATACATGTATGTGTATGGTGTTGTATAGGAACGTTGTATTAGTACCCTGTAGCAAGAATTGGTGCGGACTTAGGAGCGAACTAAGGGCATTGACATTTATGCATGAATATGGATCAAGTCAGCTGAGTGGCAGAAATCAATAAAAAAACAAAAAAACGGTAACGGTACTATGTTGCTATTGTTAACATGAAAACCAAAGAAAAGAAAAGAAAATAGAATATCATATTCACCCTTCATATTATCAGAAAATAATGCAGTATCGGGTGTATCCAAGTCGACAGTCGAAAGCGAATTTCTTTTAGACACCACGTTATGGCCTTGTAACATAATGTGAGAATGATGTGTAGTTTGTAATACAGAATGAGGTCAAAATACAGTTCAGTTTAAGGTTAACACACTAGTCAAATGCTAGGATACAATGTTTTATTTTTAAACTAAACCCTTAGCCTTCTCCTTGGTCCGTCCAGGCAGCACTCTTGAAACTATAAAACAGCCATTGATGCGTGTAGTAGTGAGGGGAACTACTGAATGCAGCGCAGTTGTACTGTACTCTTGTACTTATTATTCTATACTTTACTGCACTGCTGCTTTCATGACTTGATAGAAAAGGGGTTTTATTTGGTCGTGATAAGGTAGCTTATCGGCGCATACATATTAAACATGTTTAGGGTTTCCTTATGACTAGCTGAGGATTGTAGTTTGTTTTTGCCTATTATAAAAGAACGTTAGATATAGGTAATGGTATAGGTAATCAATCTGTTTAAATTTTATTAAACAATGTTCATTAATTTGTTTTCGCGATTAGATGACAAAACAAATATAAGAAGATATAGAACTTGACAAGTTTTGATTTTAACAAGATGAAACAATATCCTAAAATTGTAGATTAGAATACATGTTTATTGAAATTCGCCACATTCTTGCAATCCTGCGTCCCACATATAAGATTTCGCTTGTTTCCTTGCATCCTCACAGCGATGCACGCTGCATACAAAGTGACACTGACACGCGTAGGGTGGCCATTACATGGCATTTTAATTCTATTGTAGCTAACCCGCCGAATATATAATTATACTACAGCGAAACTAAAGAAAGCTCGTATTGAAGAATAGTAGTGATCGAATTTGTCAAACCGCCATATGGTATGGTCTAAGGGTCACGTGTCACGGTTGGATAGTCCACGCATAGCTAGAGTCCATAGAATTTTAAGAATTATTTGTTCTACGAAAGTGCTCAAATTAAAATGACAACCATTTAATAACTGACTGTAACGATACGAGTAAATATATAACTTTAATAAGCTTTAAGTCATGAGTGCTTCAACAGACCTAATAATAACATAGGTATTATAAGTTCTATTGCTCATGTAATTCCTGGTCACCGTATCCATTCTTACCGCTATCTTTATTCAACTCACATCGAGTCACATGTCAAGCGATTTGTTTTCACTGGTTTCAAGGGAAATTCACTTTCTGCCTGCCGACGACGGCAAGGAAACTAAACCAATTCTTAGACTTTTCTGGCAATACAGAGCAACTTTTTAGTACTTAAAGCATAATATATGGCAGAGAAACAATAGCAGCATTTCTTTTTTGTACGTTTAGTAACTTCCACAGTCCGGTGGATCTTGCTAGCCTGTGTCCAAATGTCCGATCGAGTGGGGGCCCTCGCCTTTACCTCTCCTTGGAGAGGGCTGGTGTAGGGCCCGGGGCGTGGAGCTCGCCGCACCTCGCGATGCAGGCGGAGCTGGGTGCTCGTTCAGAGCACCCGAGGTGGTCGCCGAGAGGCGAGAGGAGTTCGGTGTACCGGTATAGTAGCGGCGACACGGGAACCGAACTCCGTGCGCAGAGGGCGCATTGGAGGAGGGCGGCCGCTTTGGCGTGCGACTGCCTGACTCCTGGGGGCTCTGGGTGGCAGGTCGGGGAACCTGTTGCCCTAGAATGAGTCCCCACAGGATGCACGACGTGTCCCGTGTTTTGACACGTCGTCCATTGAGGGTTGATCTGAAGCTCCCCGAGGCGGGGCCCGATGTCGGGCCAGCATCACCAAGGCTGCGGATGTATGCATCGCGCTCTCGTGGCCCTGGACCAACGATGCGGAGGTGGAACACCCCAGGTTTTTAGTGGGTATGCCGCCCTTATGGAGTGGGGCGGAGACTCCCACATAACCATCCGCCCTCCCCGGGGTTTGGGTGGTACCTACCTGTAATAGGTTTTGCTGGGCCAAAAAAAAAAATAGGGTTACAAATAAATGAGGAATATAGATACTTTTATTATTTACTAGCTGTGCCAGCGACTTCGTCCGCATGGAATAGTTATTACCATAAAAACGGTTCTAGTGAGTTAATCTTAAAAGATAGACATATACTGTTGCAGACATTTTGTTAGATCATTTCAAGAAAAATAATTGTTTATACATATTTTTTTGATATCTTGAACAGTTTTCGCAGCACACGCAACGGAAGCCCTCAAAGATGAATAATGTTCCCCGTTTTTTTCACATGTTCCATTGTTTTAGCGCGTTCAAACAAACAAACTCTTCAGCTTTATAATATTAGTATAGATACTGACACATCTTAGATAAATTTGGCTAATTTCTAGCGTTTCTATATTCCCTGTACATGTGTATTTTCTAGCGTTTCTATATTCCCTGTACATGTGTATTTTCTAGCGTTTCTATATTCCCTGTACATGTGTATTTTCTAGCGTTTCTATATTCCCTGTACATGTGTATTTTCGCTTTTCTAGCTAGTAGTGCGGAAATGTCGCTTATTTAGCTATTTTTCTCGAGAAGCGCACGTATTGAGTAATGTTTCTGTAACGTCGGACTGAAAAGGATGTTGCACACATTCACGGGAATATTTATAAAACGTTCTAATTTACAAGACAGTTTTTAAAAACAAGTTGATTTCATTTACTACTTTGATTTGCTTTTTAATATTTTTTTTAATACAGTATATTAAATCACTGTTTTGACTCTTCTTCGATAAGAAGAAGACTATTTATAGGATTTGTTTGTGACTCTAAATGAATGTGTGCGTGATTTATGTGTAATGATTCACATAAGTAACACACGCAATATGTTTCAGTATTATTATTTAGGCCATCTGTTGATGGAAGCTTCACATTATTTAGGACAAGTGTATTAATTATCCTATGAAATTCTCTCACGATTTATATCTAAATCGTATTTTAATTGCGTGTTAAAATAATGCGAATATTTTATGAAATAAATGTTTTAATTGCTATAAAGTATAATGTAATAAGCATATTGAATACATTAATATATCTCTTAACATGTATTCTCAACAACACAATCTATAAATAATATAATCAAAGGATTCCTAATCCACAGGCAAATTTATTCCACTGCTGAGTATAGGCCTCTCCTGTTGTGCTCTTTGATCTTGTGCCAGTCTCATCCATCTTCCCACATTATGTACTAGTTCTTAAACGTCCTTAAAGTAATACTATGAATGACTTTGTATGTTTGTATGTACATATGTATGCATGTCTGCATTCCTGCGATCTAAATCAGTCGAGTCGAGTTCCGACGCGACGTGCAAAAGGACACCCAAGTGTGTTCTAAGTGTATGGAAATTGTCTTTAAATGGGATTTATTCGGACTAAGTTTGTACTTAAAAATTAAAGATCATCATTCTGGATTGATTGCAGATGTTTATTACTATAATTACCAGACAGATAATTTATATAAAAAAACGTTAGATAGGTAGATAAACTTGCTTACTCTCTTATCTTGCGAAAGATTTAAATTCAGTAAGTTCATTCATTCTTAAATAGATTTAATTGTTTTAAAATCTTATGTTTAAATTTAGGCTCGGTTTCTAGAAGTAAATGCGTTGTTTGTATGCAACACACACAAACAAACAACCACTAACATTAGAGACTTCCTAAATCCATAAACCGAGTAAATCCCGGCGTTAAACTTGTTGTTTACTTCCCCATACCTAGCCAACTTCCAAAGTACTGTAAACCTAAGCCCTAGATTTCCGCAAGCCTTAAGAATAGACCTAGGACCGGAGTCTAGTTTGCCAAGAGATCTAGAAATAGTAAGCACTAAAGTACTAATTCTACGGCCGTGGATAACTCCGATTGAGATATTACGACTTTTATTGCCCATTGCGTGGTCTGCTTGTGGAGTTAGAGGGACTTCCTTTTGTAGCGAGCAATGTATAGTGTGCATGGAATTGTTATTGGAAGAGTCGAGTGAAATTCTGTGTTCCGAAATAGAATTGGAAAGCCTATGTTTTATAGTAAAGTGCCGGGAATTCAGCTAGCGCGAATTGATTCTGAATGTGGCCATTCTTGGCAGTTTCTGTTGTTGTCAAGCAGCCAAAGTGAATATAATGGTGTTTGATAAACAAACGAATTTTAACGCCCGAGTGTTACTAATTGCGTACGTTATCTTAAAGCTAACAACTTTAACATTTGAACTCTTAATGAGTGTGTTTTCTATTTCTATTTTGAGCGTTTTATCTGTAAACGAAAGTTAAGCTTGCACATGTGAACTTTGGATGGTTTTATAGTAATTTATGACATTTAGAATATGATAAAAGTATTATGTTCTACTGAGTATTAAAATTTGTGTGCTAAATTTTAGCTTTAGGTTTCAATGGTTCTTTTAAAATTAGGTACTTATTTTAACATGCAAGTCTGAAACATTTGCCTTCGTAATAACTAATTTTAGCTCACAAAAAAGACCTAAATCCGGTCTGGTAGTTAATTCAGTGTTTCTCCAGAGCGTCCTGTGAGTAAGCTGTGATGAATGTTATACTTAAATTACAGGATATTTATGTCCTTGAGACAGAGCCCTGTCTGGCCTCTTGGAGCTTTGGACGAGCTTTGGAGCTTTTATTATTGAGCTTTTTCTCAGCTTAGCAAAAAACTTAGACGTTTATAACGTCTAAGCAGATTTGAATAGAATTTGCGATGATACATTTATTTCAGACACTGGACTTTCTGGTTTAAATTTTTTTACTATACGTTTTTGTATAATAAATATTTATACAGTGCCCTTATATCTTTCCAAAAGCATTCACGTCCGATATTCACCACTTAGCTTTCAATACAAACCGGAGAATCTTATTTATGTAAGTAGGTGCTTTAGTTCATAAACATTGTAGCGATGCTTTGTTTACTTGAGCTCGATAAATTTCAGAAACACTTTCCCAAAGCCGCCATCTTTGCCAATATTTACATAACAATACTCTTGACATACAGCGTTACCGAGAAATGAAATTATGGTCAAATAATGTGTTGTACGAAATACATAAAGTAGTTGACAAATATTAAATTCAACAAATTAATCGATATTATATGAAACTAAATATATTTGTCTCGAAATCTACATGTGATTATATACACTCGCCATACACGTAATAAAACAGTCGTTATATTCACAACTTAGCTCTTCCTTACTTTAGAGTTAAACCAGAACTTATAGCTTGTTTAGCTTGGCAGTCAGGGCACTGATCACATTACTAAACCAAGCTATTAGTAAACAGTAACTCTGTGTAAGTTGCATTCAGTGAAGGTGTTAAATGTATTGTATTCCTTAAGGTTGAATCATAGCACTATGGGCGGCATTGCCTCGGATCATGGAGGCTCTATAGGCACAATGGCGGCTGAAACGACTAGATAGGAATCTCAATTTAAATTGATTCTAGGTATTATACGAGTAATTGCGTAGCTAAGAATTATATTTCAGGTCTTCGGATATGGTAAATTAGGAGGGTAAGCAATTTACACTTCATTCATAGTAAGAAAAGCGATAAAGATACTTAAATATTACAAAAATATAGTTAGTAGTGTAAATTACTTTGACCAAAACAAAAAATGATTTCAAATTTAAACGACAAAATCATTTTAACATATACAATTACTCAGAGCTTCTGTCCTTGTATTTTACCAGATTTTTTGTAAACTTTATAATTTTCTACGATAGCAACTAACTATTCCTAATTTTCCTGTCAATGACTACTACAACCAGCTCTACTATGCTACCTGCATATATGTACATTGTCTATACATCTGAAACATACCAAGTATTACCAACCCCTGCCCCCGGATCTGTCTGCGTAAAGCATGACAGATCGTGTGTTGTTACATATATGTCTACCTTATATACAACAATCAGTATCATTACTTACATGTCTCAGCTCGCAGCGCGACGTGTAACAAAAAACGCACAAGTGGTGTAACACACTCATTTGCGAGCAATTGGGGGAATTGGAATTAAATGGCCGCTTTTTACAGCACATTCGTCTTTTTGAAGAAATGTAAGGGGTTGTAAGAGGGTTTATGATTTTAGTATTTTAATGAAATGAATAACATTAGGTTTAATTCGTTACCATTACTACTTTCTATGGTATTTTTTAATTTAAGAGAAATAAAACAACGAAACAATACGTTTTACGTAGAATTTTCACTCAAAACAGTTTTTAATTGTAGATATAGTTATGTTAAAAAAGATAAGTGATCTTCTACTAGTCCTATATTCTGAGAACACGTCCATTATCTATTTGTATCATTTTCTCGTACTTCGATAAATAGTTTCTTCATTCATAGTTACAGCGCATTGATAACAAGTTTGTTACGTGCCTATAACTATCTATTAATTAATATTGAGCACGTTAAGTAATGTTAATTACGACATAACAGTTACACGCGACGCGACGCCGAAGATAATGTAAATATTACTATCAAATAATAATGAAACTGAAAAAAATATGAATGGAAATAAAGTGATCAACATTATGTCATTGAGAAAATTATTTTGAAAAGTGTATGAAAAATATTTTTATTAACATGAGAGACCTGTCACTAAAAGTGACCAAAGTGAACCCTTAATGTGATAAGTTAACCATAAGTAATAGTGAAAGTCACTATTTGTGACAAAACACAACACCACGCGTCACTGTCAGTGACAACCATCAAACCCCGTCTCATAAGTGACAAATGTCTAGTGAACCCAAATACGGTTCGAATTTAAAAAGACAACATTACTGACAAGACCCGAGTCACTATTCGTGACAGTGACAATCATCAACCCCCGTCACAGCAGTGACGAGTGCTATAACTGACCGTAGTGACGTGAGTGACAGTGACAATGAAGATGTTGGTGTCGAGTGAGGTGCGCGAGCTGGCGTACTCGTGCGAGAAGCTGCAGGTGTCGGAGGAGGCGGAGATGCTGTACTACGAGCTCGTGCGGGCCATGGAGGAGGAGGAACATGTGAGGGTCGTAGTAGTAGATATATCCTTCACAGGTATTCACTTGTCACTTGTACTAGTAACACTGCTTAATGTCACTGTCAAGTGGCATTGAGCAGAGTCACTAGTACAAGTGACGAGTGAAGCTAATGATTTGAGTGAGAGTGAGCGATGAAGAAGTTGGTTTGGTATCCAACGATACGAAGAGAGTAGAAATATGCTTGTTTTTTTTGGTTGTAGGTCGACCTCATTTAAGCTGATTGTTTGGTTTAGAAATTCACTCACTCAATTAAAATGATTGTGACCATTGACAACATTTTAGCCTTCGTTTATTGACTGTTTCATTTCTGTGAATAGACCCCTGCATAAAAAAGTAGTCCTCTTACATTTAAAACACTCAGTTTCCATATTTTACTTCGTTTCTATATCTATTTTATGACCCAGTGACCATTGTAACTGTCAACCCCAGACTAGTTGATTCATTAAAATGTAAATGAGTGTCAGAAACCGTAGCATCACCAGTTTTGACAAGGACATTGATAGATGGCCGGCAAGTTACAGGTCCAGTTAATTGTCAGACTGGTTCTTGCTTCCTCTCAGGGCATTCACACCGGGTTTTGCATGTCTACTCGATTGGACCTGTTATGTTTTGCATTTTTGGGTGAAATTGTTGAACAATAGAATATTATTTTATGTTATGGCATAAACAAGGGTTTTAATTACAGGGTCGTGAAATGGAAGGATCTGAAACTCAGTTGTCGGTTAATTTGATGATTTTCATTCTATAAATCCATTATTTCCCATCAAATAAAGACTAATTGCTTTGTTGGTTTAATAATAACAGATGTATCTATATCTTAAGCCGTACTTATTGTCAAAATGACACTATATTCACCAAGCATCTGAACTATTTCCCAACACTTAGTCCAGGAATGTGATTTCGTCCATCACACCCTACTGCTGAGAACAATCGCGTGACTCACATTCATACATACACAGAATATAATATAGTTAGTACGAGGGGACACAGAATACAGTGTAGTTAATACTGCCTGCCTGAATGTCACAGACACAAGACAATGCTCTCGGTCAGGGCTGGCAGGAGCTGACACTGTCA
>OZ026828.1:7418825-7541285 GCA_964023185.1 Macaria liturata | reverse complement strand
GGCGTGGCGCGGGACGGCGGCGGCGGGCGCGGCGCAGGGCTTCCTCGCGGGCTCCGTGGACGCGCCCTGGGAGCGCGCCGTCACGCCCGCCAACGTACCTTACTATATCAAGTGAGTATTAGAGCTACATGACTAAAAGATATGCCATAATAATATGATCATAATCAGAGAAAAGTTGGGCAAACTAGAATAAAATATGACTTGTCTCTGAGATGTATCTTACTTTTGCATGTAATATGCGCATTATAGCATTATGCGAGTGTCTCTGAGAGCACATACAATTTATTTAGATATAATAACAACTAAGAAGGCAAGCGATCTTGACACTAGCGCCACAGAAACTCACTAAACCCACAATCCTGCTAATATTGAGACCACATCTGAGACTCTCGCATTGGTTTATTTAGCCACGAGTGCATTTACACGAATCATTCGGACGCTAAATAATCACACAAAGATAAAATACGTTGGATGATGATGAATAACACGTTTCTTCATCTCCTTCCAGCCACGAGTTGGAGACGACGCACTGGGACCACCCCAAGATGATCGAGCTGATGAACTCGCTGGCTGACCTCAACGAGGTGCGCTTCTCTGCGTATAGGACCGCGCTCAAACTCAGGACCGTGCAGAAGGCGCTCTGCAGTAAGTCATTTTGTTAATAAGGCCGTGTTGTCTAAGGAGGTCAAGGAATTGGTCAAAACCGCCAAGAATTTCCTACTGCTCAGACAAGGCCATTGCCTTTAAATTTTCAATATATCATGGTGTAATCAATTCGTTAATCAGATTTAGGATCTGAACATTTGGAAAACTCCATATCAACCTCCATTTAAGTTGGCTTAGTCGTTTTGAAGGAGTCTTAACGTCCAGCTTTATGAATATAGAGCCTTAGATTTGACTGTTTAACAAAACAGTCAAAACACTGAACTTTATGACACCAGCAGGGCAAGCACGGCACGAGGACTAATAGTCTTTCCACCATTTTTATCCACTTGGTGTATTGTGACTGACAGGTGGATAAAATTGTAGAAAGACTTTCATTCCTCATGCCGTGCTTGCCCTGCTGGATAGTGATTTTCCCGTCTAATTGTAATGTTTCACTATTAACCCCCCGCCCTCGCATCGCAGTGCACATGCTGCAGCTGCCGGCGGCGCTGGAGGCGTTCGACGCGCACGGGCTGCGCGCGCAGAACGACCGCCTCATTGACATACCGGACATGATCAACGTGCTCACTTCGCTCTATGAGGTAACTTACTATTTTATCCATAAAAAGGTATCCTACGTTGCAATCAAACCACCATTGTATCTAGACTTATGTATTTAATAATTCAGGTAGATAATAAATAGCAACTTTTAAGTAGGAGGTAGATAATTACTAATGTGTCATCTGTCATTCCGATATACAGCACATTTTTTTCCTGACCCTCTTTACTGAGACCCGTGACTCATGGCTGAATTGTTCATTAGAGAATGTTATGGGAAAACACCTACCCAATAATATTTTGTCAGTTTTTAATTCTTATGTTAATAGAGTAGAAATAAAATGTAACTATTTATGCGCTCACGGCTGCTGAGGCAAACAATCCTATTTCTTTCACTTCCACGGTTCTGTTTACTTCATCACGTATAAACAATCGTATTGAAACCCTAAACTCCAGGTGATAGCGGCGGAGAACCCGAGCCTGGTGAACGTGCCGCTGTGCCTGGACCTGTCCGTCAACTGGTTGCTCAACGTGTTCGACTCGCAGCGCACCGGCCAGCTGCGCGTGCTCAGCTTCAAGGTGGGGCTCGTGCTGCTCGCCAGGGGACACCTCGAGGAGAAGTACAGGTGAGGGAGAGCAACAAGTTCACGTAGGTACAATTATGACCATTACAATGTATGGTTCACAAACAAGTTGCATATATTCTCTCTCTCTCTGTGCTGACCACGGACTGAAATAAACGTGTTCTAATTTTGAGCAAAACTCATGTTATGGCTAAATGAATCCAGTCGAAGGTGAAATTGGATAACGTTTACTGTATGAAAATAAGAACTGTAACTGTAATATCACTTTAAAAATGTTGCATATATCATACTACCTTGGAATAATTATGTTTTTCAGGTATCTGTTCAGACTGATCGCCGACCCGTCGTGCCGCGCAGACCAAAGAAAACTAGGATTGTTACTACACGACTGCATACAGGTTCGTTTTCCTCTGATAAATATAACATTTATATCATCTTTACAAAATTGTTTGTTCTACAAATAATAATTCATTTGCATTTTCTCAAATTTAATTACAAATCAATTTTACATAAGTGACGCAAACAACTTCCCTGAAAACCCTGCAACACCTCTGAGAATACAATAGGTAATAATTCCATAGGTAATAATGACTGCTTATTATCAGACAGTTTGGCTGTTTCCCACCTACGTCTAAAAATCAAAGTATTATCGCATGCGATTACCAATGTTAAGCAAAGGTCGACGCGGCCAGTCCTTGGATGGGTGACCGAAAAGTGGCATTCGCATTTTGGGCGCTTCCGTGGGTCAGATAACACGTTAATTGTAGGTTTGGCTGTTTGTCTAGTACGGCAGTCGTTAAGCCATGTCTGAGGCCTTTAGGGCGGCTTGATAAACTCTTGATAAGAAGAAGAAGAATATGTTCAAAACATGTTCACTTACAATTTTGACCCTCCTTGCAGGTCCCTCGCCAGCTGGGTGAGGTGGCTGCGTTCGGCGGCTCCAACATCGAGCCCTCCGTGCGGAGCTGCTTCGAGCAGGCCTCCAGCAAGGAGAGCCGCGCGGGCACGCTCGACAGGAAGACTGCAGGTGAGGGCTTCATTACTGCTAGTTGCAATACAGCAGGGCAAGCACGGCTTGAGGACTAAAAGTCTTTCCACTATTGTATCCACCTGTCACCCACCATTCAACAAGTGGATAAAAATGGTGGATAGGGTATAGTAGACAAGGTCAATGGGTTCCTCTGAACAAGTGCAACCTTACATTGGAGTGGAAATGGCTGGGATCTATCTATATATATAAAACTCAAAGGTGACTGACTGACTGATATAAAGATCTATCAATGCACAGCCCAAACCACTGGACGGATTGGGCTGAAATTTCGAATGAAGGTAGATGTTATGACGTAGGCAGGCATCCGCTAAGAAAGGATTTTTGGAAATGCCACTTTTAAAGGGGTGAAATAGGGGATGCAAGATTTACTTCTTAATGCGAGCGAAGCCGCGAACACCCACTAGTCAAATATGAAAATTAACTAGTGGACGCCCACGGCTTCGCTCGCATTATTTCAGGACAAAATGCCTATGACGCTCCTAAGACCTCATACAACCAAATTTACCAAACATCATCATGATCCGTATAGCCGTTTTTACGTGATGAGCGTTTAAAGAAACAGAGACACAGATAAACAGACAGATATAAATTATAAAAATGGCTGAAACGTATTTAATTATCAACTAGTCGACGCCCGCGGCGTCGCTCGCATTTTTTTGGGATAATAAGTAAATACAGGATCCCGAATACGAACGACTTCGAAAAAAGGAGGTTATAAAGTTTTCTTATTTTTTGTGGGTATGTTACGCGATTACTCCGTTATTTATTAACAGATTTCAAAAAATATTTTTCATTCGATGAGGATAGTTTCCGAAATGGTTCTATAATTCTTTTTCCATTGGTCCAGTACTTTTTCAGTAAAAAACAATAAACCAACAAATAGATAATGTTTACGTTAACCTATTTTACCTATACTTCCAAAACTACGACTCGGATTTTGATGCAGTTTTCTTTGATAGGCTTAGATTTGTTGTGTAAAGTAGACTTAAAGTCAGTTTTTGTTTTTTTTAATAATGATTAAATGTTACAATATTAATGTTTACCCTGTGCTTATATCTAGGGAATATTATTATGCTAAGAGCATACATACATACTACTAACACGACTATACATATAGTGTTAAGCAACTGTTTTATAACGGCGATTTACACCAATAACCGTTCGCCGTCCAAAAATACTATTCAATTAAATAATTATGTAATATCGATCACCTACAGTAACTGTAATCACACAGGAGTTCTGGTTAGCACACCCTTTTGCGCGTTTTAGCGTTTAACAGCGCCACCTAGTTACTTGAACTTACAACAATTTTCTATTTTTATGATACAAAGTTATCGATTTAATTTACGTTGCGTTAACATATTAGGGACTCTTTTACGGGTTCCTAAGATAAAAACAGAAACCCTACTTTTTGCGTTGGATACGCCTGATGTTAGGCATTGCTGTAGCCTAGGGATCTATTAGTTTTGTCGATTCCATACATTAATCTTTCTATTCCATAAGTAGGTATTCGTCAGTACGCATACTAAAATTCGCCTCTAGTCTAAGAGGCCAGAGGGGGTTGAGCGGGTGCGTCCTCTGTTTAGGAAAAAAAAAATGTAAAATGTAATCGTTACCAGGCTTAGACTAATTTATCGGTTTAATTGTGTACCGGTCAATTAGTCGGTCAGACAGGAATAGGGTTGTTACACATTAAACGAGTTTTTCACTATCGACAGGTCCTACCTAAATATAAAATTCTCTAGGAATTATGTAAAACTAGCGGCCGTACCCGGCTGCGCACGGTCACATGTGCACGATGTATAGTTACTTAGAAACCGTCCTCTTAAAACACTATCTGTTAAAAAAAAACACAACAAAACCCTTTGCGAAATTCTGGAGATCTAAGCATGTAAGGGCTGCCCTTACATAGCCCCTGCCCGTCGGTACCGTTGCAAACGCATAAAAATATCTTAAATCTGTATGTAATATCTTCGAAAATCAAATATTCATCTAAATTATATGCTGATGAATGAAATTATATTTTAAGTACAATTACTTAGTACATTATTTTGATCTATCTCGTAGAGTTCTGCCAGCCTTTGCAATGTAAGCGCTAAAAATGTGTTTATTTACGACTTCACATAAGAAATCATGAAGTTATCAGTGGTTCTCTCGTATATTAAGTTTATTATTATACTTATCAAACTTCTTCTTGTATCTTTCTTTTTAAAATACTGCATCAAATTCCGCTGGGTAGTTATACAAATTTAAACAAACAAACATACCTACATACATACAGTACAGACAGACGCGGAAAGTGACTTTACTTTATACTATGTAGCGATAAGCGTTAAAAAATATATTTGAAAGGATTGAAGTAAATATAACTTAAGAATTCTTGATTTCCATATTTAACTCGGGAATCTATAGTAGGTATACTTACTCTCTCGCTACGCTCAAAACTTATTTCTAGAGATCATTCCTGTGTTATTATGCCACGTATTCTATAAATTGCGATGACCGGGACTTAAGGCATAGTTGTTATGCCGGTTCGCTATTTTAATAAAATTGTTGTTTGAAGTACCTACTACAAAATACTTTTGTCGTTCATATTTTTTGAGACGAGCTCGGTTTTTGTAAGCTAACTAAACTGTCATTTCATTCCATTACCCAAAACTTTTGTTCCACTTTCAGAAAAAGAGAAGGACAAAGAAGAGGCCAAAGACAAGACGCTGGAGCGTGACGCGGACGGGCAGCTGCAGCACATCGAGGCGGTGCACTTCCTGGCGTGGCTGCAGAAGGAGCCGCAGTCCATGGTGTGGCTGCCCGTGCTGCACCGCCTGGCCGCCGCCGAGAGCGCGCGCCACCAGGCCAAGTGCAACATCTGCAAGGACTACCCCATTATTGGGTTCCGGTAACTGTACCTACTATACCTACTTGCTATGTACATATCTTGTAACTCGTGTGAGAGCCAGTTCCAACAGACAGACTCATCTGTTCTGTTCCTTGTTTGGGTATCACTTCAGGTGTTTTATTGGCCAATGCCAGATTGTAAAGTGTATAAAAAGCTCTTCGTTCTTAAAAAACAAAAATAGGTTTGTTTATATGGGAAAGCGTAATCCTTACGTAATCATCAGAGCATTCAAGCCCCTTAGGTCATTTTTTATAAGACACCATTTGTATAATACAAAACCTGAATAAAATAGTTAACCGAAATTTCGTCATGTTATTCCAGGTACCGTTGCCTGAAGTGCTTCAACTTCGACATGTGTCAGAAGTGTTTCTTCAGCGGGAGGAAGGCCAAAAACCACAAACTCACGCATCCCATGCAGGAGTACTGCACTGCGGTAAGTCTCTTTACTTACTTCATCACTATATTGTTCTTAACAAACTAGAGCATGATTATCGACCACTAAATTCAAACCACTGAGAAATAATTAGAAATTTTAGAAATAACGTTGCTTTTACAACGCCAGAAAATGAAAGGTCTGCCATGATTCTATCCTGGATATTACAACCTATTATGACGGAGCTTAATTTGAAAAGCAATCTTTATTATGTTCCGTCCGCAGACAACATCTGGCGAGGACGTGCGTGACTTCACTCGCGCGCTGCGGAACAAGTTCAAGTCTGCCAGATACTTCAAGAAACATCCACGAGTTGGATACCTGCCGGTGCAGACTGTGCTGGAAGGTACTTGCTGTTTATTGATTAAATGCATTGTAGATGTCCACATATTTGTTTCACGTGATGTATGAATTTCAAATTTCACTGATCTAAACGATTAAACCCTATTTCTTCTGATTGACATTCATTGTCCATTGGCATTAGGCAGCGCCTACGATATATCTGCCTACATGTCTATTAATTTGTCACATTAAATTGTCTCGTGACATCCCCGAAACACAACCACTGTGTAAACCACAGAATAGAAAACAGTAATTATTAGTATTTTTGTTCCTATGTATTTTTTCTAGTCTCGCGTTAATGGCAGTTAGAATTCAGCTCAGCGAACTTTTCCCTGTCTTGTAGCAAGCTAAATATAATGCTAGTATATGTATGGTTGCAGGCGACGCGCTGGAGTCGCCGGCGCCGTCCCCGCAGCACGGCGGCGGGCCGCTGGGGGAGGACATGCACTCGCGGCTGGAGTTGTACGCCTCGCGCCTGGCGCAGGTGGAGCTCGGCGGCCAGCCCGGGGACACGCCCGACAGGTACTGGAGGCCCAGGCCGCCGCCCCGGCACCGCATTTTAACATGCCTACTTATACAGGCTTCCTACAGCTGCTGTCTTTTTTTGCCAATTCATTCAAACAGAATAGTCGACGGCACAACGAGCGGCAAGTTTTCTTTAATTGACGTACGTTGACGAATGTAGCTTTTAACGTTCTTTGTCTTTATTCTCAATTCTTTCCATAGTTATCTTTTTTTATAAATCTTTCAGCGTGAGCCTATTTCATGTAAAAAAAAGACGCATGGAGTTAGAGAAAAAACTATGTTTAATATTTTTCAACACAAAACTCATTCCAACCCTGTTTACTTTCAGTGACGAGGAGCACCAGTTGATAGCCGCCTACTGCCAGTCCCTGAACGGCGGCGCGGAGCCTCCTCGCAGCCCCGTGCAGGTCGTGTCCATCATACACCGCGAGCAGAGGCACGAGCTCGAGGCCATGATCAGGTATGGTTTACATCCACTAAAACAAATAGGCGCGACCAGAACATGATTCGATGCTCAATTGATGCGAATGTGGATGTTAATAATCACACAACTACATATATAAATATTGCCGAAGTTATTAAAATTGTAACAGTAAAAAAATACAATTAGTAGGAAGTGAAAGGCATCAAAATCGAGAAAGAATTAATTTGAAATAAGGTACCTCAAATACGTTTTACGTTCACACATATTCAACGACTCACGTTTGTTGCATTTGTTCTAAACATCGCTACAACTAATTCCAGAGAGCTAGAAGAAGAGAACGCGAGCCTGCAAGCTGAGTACGAGCGGCTGAAGGCGAAGCAGACGCCGGGCTCCACCCCCGAGGAGCAGCTCGGAGCCAGCGAGCGCGGGGCGCCGGAGCAGGACATGGTGGCGGAGGCGCGCCTGCTGCGCCAGCACAAGGGGCGGCTGGAGGCGCGCATGCACATACTGGAGGAGCACAACCGCCAGCTCGAGGCGCAGCTGCAGCGCCTGCGCACGCTGCTCGATGAGGTAACACACTCTTCTGTAAAGTGACTACAGTAAAGTACTACACCGTTGATTTCCTTCAGAATTAGAAGAAATTTGAATACCAGTCCAAAAGTCAAAAATTTTACAGAGGAAATCGTGTTACAATACCACATATACTACAAATATTGTAAAGGCGAAAGTTTGTGTGTTTGCTTTTTTACTTCGTCAAAGTCAAACATTTTTTTGGCCAGAGCTATTCTGACGTCCCGGAAGTGGGGATACCATATTTAAACAATAATATTTTTATACCTGGCAACACCAAATATATGGTATTTTTAATATAGCAATAATGATTTTTCTGAATTTTTGTTCATGGTAATACGTATACGTATACCATATAAAAATTCAAAAAACCGTACTACCTACGTTCATTCGTTTTGAAGACATGAAATTTTGAATAAATGGGTTAAAAAAAAGTAAAAAATAGGTATGTTCCTGTATCTGCTTGAAATGCTGGATTTAGCTACTTTTTCTTGTGTATGAGTTTATATTATCTTAAATACCATTTTTACTAATAAACATCGAAATCCTGTAATATTTTACTTACTGTTAAATTGTCAGGGGCCTTTAAGGTGGTTCTGCATACATGTAAGGTAGATCAGACTCACGAGGTATACTGTTCGGAGAACTATTAGTAATAGTATAGTTTTAATAACCCTCATGCTGTAGACCATATTAAATTGGAAAACAAACATAACTTAAATCCATAGCCTAAGGCTGTGACCAACGTAAAAAATCGTGTAAATTATTCTGCTATACGATACGACCCAGATAGAAGCTGTAAGGCAGCTGCTGTCTGGGTATATGGAAAACATCTAGCGATTTTAAAAAAATGTTATAAGGCAACGCATTTCTCTCTCACAATAGTTTCTTGATAAAATGAATGTTTTTGAATTTATATATCCTCTCAATATCTTAAAAACTAATAAGTAGGTATTATGTGAACTTTTAATCAGAGATTTGACCTCATAGGTATAGTTAGGCACTACCTACCTACTAAGAAATCACAAAGCCCTATGATAAGTTAATAGCTTAAGCTCAGAGTTAATTACCTATTACTATAATTTAAACAATCAACTGACTGACATATTCAATAATATAATTAGCTGGACGACAGACCACAACCTTGACATTAACTTTTCCAAAACTAAATTAATCCAATTCAGACCCCACCAAAGAACCCCTTTAGACATTAACTTTAAATACAATAATATGGGAATCCAAAGCATCGATACGGCAACATTATTAGGCATAGAACTTGACTCACACATCAATTGGAAAAAACACGTTAAAAAAATTCAATCTAAACTATCAAGCTTCGCGTATGCGCTCAGAGAAGTACGACAAGCCACTGACCTTGACACTGCATTGTCAGCGTATTATGCGTATGCGTATTCGTGGCTCCGGTACGGCATCATCCTCTGGGGCAACAGTGTCGACGTAAATGATTTGTTCGTGGCTCAGAAAAAATGCATCCGTATTCTTGCTCAAATTAAAGCTCCAGATATATCAAAACCACAATTCCACAAAAAATATTTTATTGAATTTAGTATTTTGACTGTAGCATCAATATATATATATGAGGCATGCTACTTTGTAATGAGACACCCGGAATATTTTATAAAAGTAGCTGACATCCCGCGAAAATATCCACTTAGGTTCCCCCACAAATTAAAAACTTCTAAAGCTAGATTAGAAATGCTAAATATGGGCCGTAAATCAATGGCTATTAAAATTTTTAATAAATTACCAGAAAACTTAAAAAGTATTGTAAACTTAGAACGTTTTACCCGTGATTTAAAAATATATTTGACTACGAAATGCTATTACTCCGTCGACGAATTTTTAAATGAGAAATTGAATAATCGAGATGAATTTTAAATCGAGATATGAATCGGGCCGCTTCTCACTCAGACTTACATATACATATGTACATATTTGCATACCCTATCAGGGTCATTGTTAAGTGTTTATATCTTTACAATAATTTGCAAATAAATGATATGACTATGACTATGACTAGGCTTAATAGTTTCCTAAGTACAATATGTACTTACCTAGCTTATCCATACTTAGCATTCAGTATTTATATCAAATAAAAAAATATAAGGTACATTAGGAGCATCGAACTATATTACTAGCGTACGTAGTAGTATTAACTCAATGATTAGGAGTTAATAAGTCTAACCTTTAATGTTTAAAAAGTCCTACTTGGGCATACAATTAAGTATGACTAATTTACAGTTATTTGAATAATCATCTTTGGAAATGTCTATTATTAAAGCTTAGGTAGGTACTATAGTTACCTACAAATGTGGCGATAAAAAAATTAACATAAAAGATATCCCTTGGTTTACCAAATTCAACCAAAATTGATACAGCATCTAAGTATGCATTTATTTCCAGGTGATGTGAGCAGGCAAAGGGAAAGTTCTCGAAGAAGCCAAGATCACATCATCCATACCATATCAATTTAATTGCAATCTAATTGTTGGTTATCTACCTACCTATTTAATTGTAAAGTTACAGATTCTGAAAAAAAGTCTAGTTTTGGAGATTCATTCCGTGTTTTAAACCTACCCCTGGGCACAGTCCACAACTGTACCTAGGTACCTATATAAATAGTTACTTATTTACTTTGAAAGATTATTAGAAAATTATAATTAGATAGGCAAGTATGTTATTATTAAAATTAGGTTAAAAAAACAAACAAGATTAAGAGATTAGTTTATGAGAACACTTTATTAGATAAAAAAATAAGTACCTATATACTTAAATAAAAATAAATAAATTAGATAATCAGTCCAGTATTGTTCTCAGAATTAGGTAACTCTCCTGAAAGTTGAGGTGAGCTGGGGAATGTTCAAAGTCAGGCAGGAACGTCAGTAGGTATAGATGGTGAGACACAGTTACACCAGAAGCAGGCTTCCATGGAGTGTCTCTTCTGATTACAAACACAGTTGTCATTACCAGTTTATGTATAAAAGCCTAGTGCGGGTTCAGCACTTAGAAAAAAAACCTTTTGATAGTTTTCATTAAAGTATACTTATTGCTGCCATTGCTTTTCAAGTTTCCTTAGTGTGACATTATTCTGTACTAAATAAGTTAAGTTTCATTTGAAGTAGGTAAACAAGATAAGGAGTTTATCAAATAAAATTCTGCCAGTCATCAATGCTAGTTGGTTTATTTTTCGTAGTTTTTCTGCTCTGCTTTGGTGGACAAACTATGTACCTACATGAAGGTAGAAGCTATATATTAGACTCAAAGTTATTTAATTATGTAGAACAAACCTAAATTTTGGCAAAAGAAAATGAAACATTGTAAGTAAATGATCTCATTCTTGATGACAATGTTGGCTACATACAGAATGGCAAGAACTGACTAAAAGGGTTAGATGTGATCATCATTATCAGCAGATTCTGCTCTACTTTTATCGTTTAGCCACCATCCTTGCCTTTCTTTGAGGTTATTTGAAGAGGAACAGGAAAGTAATTTCTGATGAGATGATATCTTATAAATAGGTACTCCGAATATCAAACTCAATACAGCAGTTATGTACTTTAGCACCACACGAAATCTAACAACGCGTGATAAGCATTACCATTGATAAATTGGTATTATCATTCATTATATCGCTGCATCAGGTTCCAAATTGATTTTGTAACGCAGACTAGTTAGAGAACGGTACCTACGCGTTCGAGTTGAGAATAAAGATGGCGTAACCAAACCAAAATAAATCCAAAACTAAATCGTGTATGTACCTACACGATATCCTATCCGTACACCACAAATTAAAAAAAAATTAATACTCCTACAAGCAAACAAGCACCCAGTAGATCTAGACCCCTGTTTTTAAATAAGTAAATAGGTACGATAGCTCTCGCCAGATTGGTACTGCGTGAGAATAGCCAAAACAAACAAACTATTACTTATTCCATGGCTTCACGCAGTTTACTACATTAATAAAAACCTAAACTCATTGACAGAATAATTACTCACACACAGAAAAAAATATATTTTTTCAAAGAAAAGGGATATTGCCAGAATAAGAAAATATTAGCGTTCAACAAGTACTTATTCGACTTTTTCGACATCTACGGAAATAGTAGTACCTACAGATGACAAATATTTTCATTGATTTCTTGTTAGAATGAACTAAACCGTATATTTGTTGTCTGTGTAGAATGAACAAAATGAACGTTGTTATGAACATGTTCATTCGCGAATGTACGATACTGGTATAAATAACTGCTCCGCATTTTTTTAATTTTTTGTAAAGCACTTCGTAACCACAGTGTCTCCTTGTATCCCAGCCGAGCTCCGGGTCCCCCCCGGCCCGCACGGGCACGCTGCAGACTCGCTCGGTGACGGCGTCACAGCTCGCCACCGACTCGCCCGCCAAGATGCACAACGGACTCTACCACGACGTGCATACTAGTGAGTATCTGGGCCATTGGTAGACATCAAAAGCAATATTGGTCCTGTGATGGAACCTTGTGTAAAACATTCTAGTTCGTTTCTTCGAATTGTTGCCATTTTAAAGCTTTAGAATTATTCTTTTAATCTTAAAAATAAATAAACCTATTTGTGTTTTATATCTGTAAAAAAATAAATGATAAAGATTACAGACCATATGACGAATAGGTTACCTACATAAGAGTATCTTCTCGAAACTATTGTACCTACATATATACCATTTAAAAAATCTACGTACCTACCTAACTTGGTCGTTATACAAGATGGCGGCGGTCGCTGGGCGGGGGGCGAGGCGCGGGAGGCGGAGCGCCCGCCGCCGCCGCCGCACTCCGTGCACTCGCTCATGCACTGCGCAGGTCAGGGGAGATGCGACTTTATGTCGTTTAACATAGAGTTCATTGTTATTTGCAGTTTTGTATATATGCACTAATTTTTGGCAATGACAAAGACTTTATGTCGTAAAGTGTAGAGTTTATTGTGGTTTGTAGTTGTGTTTTATGCACAAATTAGTTATGAGACATCAGGCTTTTTCGACGGTTGGCACTTTCATGTCGTAAAATACTTATAAAATTCACTTGTGTTTGCATTTTCGCTTAGATGCACTAATTCGCAATTTTTAGATTACCTAGGCAATATGAACTTTCATATTGCGTTGTTCATATTGCGTTGTTTGTTATGTTCTCAGTGACTGATTGTTTCAACAATCTTTGTTTTAATGTGCCTAATAGAAGAATTTGTGGCATCGATAGGTAATGTTTTTATTAGCAGTAGCTTCGACTTTAACAATACCTAGTTTGGCTTCGATTTGATTATTTTTGTTGATGTTTTTTCTGTCGTTTGCATGGTTTGAATTGTGTCTTACATCGTTTTCTATTTTTCATTTCTCTTTAATAAGTTTACTAACAATATTATGTCTCTGTTCATGCAAACTCTACAGGACGCATACCTTGAGGTAATAATTATAATTTGAATTGTTCATTATACTTATTATTTGTTCTTTTGTTGTTTTGTTCTTAAACTACACTTTATATGTAGGTACATTAAAAAACCTTTAATGTTTATTCCATATTTTACTACTACATAAGTATTTAGATACTTAGTTTACTGACCTCGGATTTCTAGAGATTTCTAGTTCTGTTATTCCATCTTGGCCAGTATTGGCTGAATTATGAAACATTCACAGCGCTAGGTAATTTGATACCCGGATCATCGGTTTAGAAACTGCGGTTAGTATCATTTTCAACATATTTTAAGCAAGTACTAAATATATCTCCTCCCTCGTTCCAGACGACCTGGGTCGCGCGGTGGAGGAGCTGGTGTCCGTGATGACAGACGAGGCGAGCCCGGCCGCCCCGCCGGCGCCGCACTACACCAACGGGAAACCAGCCAGCAACGAGTGAACCACCTCCCTGCTGCTTGTGTTGCCAGTATATACTATCTTGACCATTTTAACAGCTGACAGATCAGCATCTTTGACAAGTGGCAGATTTTACCAAGTTATTTATTTCTTGGGAAAATATGGCACTAGTTTAAGAGTGCAGTTCGTTTATTGATGAAATATGAATACTTCTAACGTATTCTGAAAAAAATGCTGTTAAAATGACTAAGCTTAGTTAGACAAGGAGCAGTGTGATCAATAAACTACAAAATTGTACCTAATGTAGGTTTGATACTTAAAGAAAACCATCAAAGCTGTTCCGTATGTAAGTTTATTAAGATCATTTTGAGTCAAAAGTGATTTTACAATTAGTATGGGTATAGCAAACAACTTGATTTGATATTTGTTATTTCATCAAGTTTTATGATCACACTGCAGCAACACATTATTTCGTTAGGGCAACACTGTCGATACGAACCAAAGATTTTTCAAACAATGGCTGCTTACTGGGACCTTCCATAAAGGAAGAGGAAGACCTTGTATGACTCTGGTTTGATAATGACGCATGAAGTAAAACGTTTTATAATACTGCGAATTTTAACCATACTTACTATAATAGTTTATTTTAGACGAAATTCTCCAGTGTTGCCACACTAAGCGTCATTATTGAGCCAACTATGTAAATAACCCACTAATTTTCGACTCATCACTAACATACCCGCACCTACTGTACACACTGAATTGCCTTTATTACCCGACTACGCGAAAGAGGGGGTAATAGGATATTAGATCTAAAGTAAATTCTTAACATTCCATTCCTATTCTAACAAGGGGCTTCACGTCTGGGTTCGGGGGAAGATTCCAAAGAATAGATCAGCTATCAGAACTAACCCACGCACGGTCTCACGCCACGCGACCTTAGTTCGTATTAGCTGCGTCAGAAGAGCGATAGTCGTATGCAACGCTTATTGTACAAATAAGGGCATGCCATTGTTGCAGTACGTATCGTGATTGAGTCGATTTCCTACTTTACTTCGTAGCGACAGATTTTCTACTATTTTTTGTCTCTCTCCCCCTTCGAGGTCCCGACAGTGTTGCCAGGACGGGACTTTCTGACGAAAAAGACATTTTAACGAGCATTTATGTATATTATAAATCGTACCAAATTCGATATAAAACTTTTGTAATCGTTTAAGTACATATCTTTTAGTACAATCTTCATACTATCATATCACTTCTTGTATACTTCCATATCATTTTTGCTGTGTATAATAAACAGGCACGTGTATAAAATATCACGAAAATACGATGTATTAGGTGGTGGCAGTCGTTTTTATATGGCAGCTTTGACGTGACCGAATATATTTTTTACTTTTACAATAACTACCAATTCTATTGTTTATGTGTAGTTGGCAACTTTAGAATTATACGCCATGACGGCAGCTTTTTTAACTTCACTCTGAAATAAGAGTTACAGCCGAATTAATATTTGTCACGTTCGCCATTTTGTATATTCGTCTCCCATTAGAACTGCTATGTTTTCACATATAGAGACAAAAAGACAAAATGGCGTCGGTGGAAAAGATTTATATCGCTTGTCCAGAACCAAAAATTAAACTGGAAGCTTTAAGTATCACAATTTAGCTTTAATCGCTGTGGTGACATTTTGTAAATGCAATTTGGCGATGCAATACCGGACTATGGCCTATGTTCTAGTGAATATGTATTGTTATTAGATAGACATATCGCAGCAACATTATTATGCCAACATATTGGCCGTAGTTAAAAGATGAATTCGTTGAACCAGTTTCGCGTAGTTTGTAGATATGTAGATGAAACAAATGGATAATCAAAGCATGTTATTTACGTACTAATGTACAATTTATTATCATGTTATATCGAAATATATCGTTAGATCATGAATAATCGATGCTTCTACGCAACTAGTGTTTCCTTTCCGACATTCTTCTTAGGACTGACCCGGACCTTCATAGGATTTTGTTCGTCTTGAGTTTTGTTTTCAACTGAATATGAATAATTTCCTTCATACTACGATTATCAAAGTTATCAATTTATTTAATAACTCACTCTTCGCACCTAGTGATGCTAGTCTGGTTAGTCTTAGTTATCATTGTCCATATTTTGTCAAATTAGATTTTTCATTTATCAGAACAATTAATTTTAAAATAATGTGATTGTATCAGTTTCAAATAAAATTCAAGATATTTAAGAGTCCGGAGCTGGTCGTTAGTGACTATGAAAGTGTATCCGAACTTGTTCACATAAGCCAGGGCGTGAATTAGTATGAATGGGACGGTTTTTATGTCCCATTCTAGTAATTTGACAATTTGTGTCTAATAGTAAGATGCTGCCTACCTTTTTAGATAAGATTTATGAAGAGACAACTTTTATACGGATGTTAAGTGAACCTGTTATTAACTATACATTGTAAGGACTTCCGACTTTTTTAAACCTCTTGGTTAAGTTTTATTTCTTTTTAACGTTTCTGCGGTAGTTTTAAACTGATGCCGGCTGGCAGCACTTTACAATCATGGCGGATTCGAACGTTACTTACTTAACTCTTTTCTTTAATATTCGGCTAATATTAGATTATAAGAAAAGAAGCACAATTTATGATTATTATTTTAACGAATAATTAAAAAATCTACACTAATATATTGTTAATAATTTTATTATATTTTGTTTATAACTTAGCTTCTGTTTCAAAAGTTACATTACTTTGTTTTAACATTTGGCTAATTTATATAAATCTTTAATACTTCAGCATTTATTTGTATAATTTACTGTGTTTTTGATGTTTTAGAAGTTAAATCCAAATAAACATTCTGCATAGTATTTTATTGTTTAATTTAATATTTATATACCTTGGTACGTGAATATTTATAGCCTATAAGTGTAGTAAGTATGTCTAGGTATCTAATATGTAGTAAGTTGTAGGTAGGTAAGTATGTAAAAAATGCTACCTACTTTTATAGCCGGCACTGTACAAACCTAGAAGAAAGAAAGAAAGAAGAAAAGTTCATTAAACTTGAGTTTTACAAATGACGGCGAAAATCATTCCATCGTGACTGCATAACTGATGCAATGTCTTTTGCCGCCATTTATAAAACTCAAATGAACCGTATTATACAATATAGGTACATATATGGTACATATCTACTCATGATGAAGTCTTCGCTTTTTAACAGTGAAAAGTTCAGATTAATACTCATTTAGATGTAGACCATCCTAAACCATTTCTTCAATTTCTTAATTATTTTTCTAGACTGAAAACGTATATCTACTTACCTACTTAGTGAAACTACTTACTTTTTTGAAACACTACACGTTGTGTTTCATTTGATTGCGACTAATCGTCAGGAAAAGTATAAATGAATTGAATAAGTTTTACACTTGGCGCCAGCATATTTTCTAAACTTTTTGTTTGGGATAACTAAGATTTCGCAGTCATGTCTATTTGTCACTTGCCTGTAAGTAGGTATAGTATTATTATGTTCGGTGCTGTTTGACAATAAACCGCGTGATAGCTCAGAAGAGTCAAAGAATGTCAGGCCTCGCTTTGGTATTACTTCCATGAGAAGAATAATTAAAACCATATAATGGATAAGTATGTTATATGGGATACGGCTATTTAATTATTTCTGTTTGTTCGTAAGCTTCAGATAAATAACGATACGAATGGGTCCATGGTTTCTATGGTTGTCTATATAAACCATGGAATTAATATAAGAGAGGGATGAAAATCCTTGATTTAAACATGCATCACGCAAAAACGGCTACTTTTTATTCACTTACGAGTGACAGACATATAGGTAAGTAGGTTACTTTTTATTCCGATATAATGCAAGCAAAGTCGTCATTTACATTTAAATAATTTAACTCCATAACTTTTTGCTTTATATGTACTTATAGGTACCTACCGTTTTTTAGGTATATCAAATTACTTGAACTTACGATATAATTGAGATGAGTTATAAATTGCATTTGCATGTAAATAAATAATCATTTACTAAAGTAAGTATATCCAAGTGTTCATCAAAACTCCCTATAATACGTTTTGTTGAAACGGTACGACATACATTACAAAATAATAGTACCATAGGGGAGAGGGGGGCAGCTTTGAACAGGGGCACCTTTGAATAAACGTGTATTTAACAGCTATTTTAAAAGATTTTTAGTAGTAGTTTTGTTTTGGGTAGTGGCAACACTGACCTGCACCACTGTCATTTGTCACCGCTGACGTATTACAGCCCGCCATTGAGTTACGAGAAGTGTTAATTTTCCAGTTTAAATTTGAGGTAGGTATGTGGAGTGTTTTTTTTCCTCTTTTAACCAGAATATTTCATGTATCACGCAATTATATAGAGATCAATGCCATGGTTTTACTTTTAAAAAAACGTACTTACATATTTTTTATTTCAGATACCATTGGGGCAGCTTTGAACAAAATGAAGGGGCAGTTTGAATATTGTTCAAAAACTACCCTAACAGTCTTAAACATAAGTAGGTAATTGTTTATTATACATAATTTTTTGCAATATTATCATATCATATCATTTATATATCATCTACAGTTAATAATGGTTCGCAATTACAAAAAAAAAGAGAGATTATGAAATCGATGAGGAAGATATGAAAACTGCTGTTCTACAAGTAGGTACTAACCGGTAAAATGAAACTCAGAGAAGCTGCTGACACGTATAAAATGAAACCTTGCATTATCGAATCAAAAAAGGAGGATAAGTGCTACGTTTGTTTATCAAAAGTCTTACGTAGATTGCCTACCCCAAATCCAGTAGCTGGCAAAACATTTAGTGATGTACGTACATCACGTACTGCGTCCATATTTTCTTTCAAATTTAATTTCTCTAAGTTTAATTAAGGTTAGGTAATTAGCTGTTCATTAATCAAATCATTTATTTTGTTAATTTTGTAAATGTAAGGTTTATGTTATTTTACACTAGTACTAGTGCATTCGCTATATTAGCTATAAGTATTTTTTAATTTTATATGCCTAATTTGTCACTGATATTTGATCTCCACCATTTGTAATGTAGGTATATGAGTAATAACTAGGTTAATAAAATGTTTAAAAAGCATGAAAAGCCTTTTAGTTTCATCGAATTTAACTATAGTTCAAAACTGCCCCATGTACGTTAAGCTACCCCTGGGCGGGGCAGCTTTGAACATTTTGACTATTGCTACAAAAACTGATATTAAGCTTTACACATATATAATTTACCTCCTATGATGCTGCGATTATCTGGCTTAATAACCGGGCATTGTGAGCATTGTGATACAGTAAAGATGTTAATAACAAGATATTTTATAAGATATTACATATTGTCACATATTGTTTAGAAAATGTTCAAATCTGCCCCCCTCTCCCCTACATGTTTTGTAATGTCGTAAATAAACAATAATTTAACTCGATTGTCGCATAAATGGTTAACTTTGTTTTTTTTTCTAGATGTCCTCAGATTGATCATAAATAAACTCAAATAATTTTTATTGTCTGGAATAAATAAGCTTCATTTAATAAACTTATAAGTACTTAAGTATCAAAGTAAACAATAAAATAAACAATAATTTAACTCGATTGTCGCATAAATGGTTAACTTTGTTTTTTTTTTTCTAGATGTCCTCAGATTGATCATAAATAAACTCAAATAATTTTTATTGTCTGGAATAAATAAGCTTCATTTAATAAACTTATAAGTACTTAAGTATCAAAGTAAACAATAAAATAAACAATAATTTAACTCGATTGTCGCATAAATGGTTAACTTTGTTTTTTTTTTCTAGATGTCCTCAGATTGATCATAAATAAACTCAAAAAGTGGAAATAAATACAGAAAAACAAAAAAACATGCTTGGTCGGTAAAAGGTTAAGGAACTAGTTCTTTTACACGTTTTGGTTTTACTGTATGACATAATAGATAGGTATACATTGTTGTTTAGAATTAAGCGTTATATTGTATTATAGTAAAGATTTATCACAAACGTCTAAATAAATAATAGAAAGAAGAAGACCCAAGTATAAATGCTATCTGCCTATCTGAGACATGGATAACCGACAAACAACCTATTAGGCTCTTTGACAATGCGAAAAATAAAGTGTCAATTGCTGACATCAGTATATTATTATGAGTGTAAAAGTGGTTATTTATTACCGTTAGTTGAAAACAATAATTAATATATTAAAAAATCCATAAATTAAAATGCATATTTTTAATCGCTTGTCACGTGACACAAAACGCTCCTCATTGGTCGAGTTTATAATGACGTCACTAGCTTGTAAACATTGTTTGCCTACATGTGTATTATTATATTTCGAAACATATTTGATAAGATTTCATTATTTTGTGTGATTTGTTTGCGAAATTTTACAAATTCCATCAAGAACTTTTACCATGGACCACGATTTTGTAAAAACAGACAGCAGAAACCTGCCCCAAGTAGACGCAATCATGGTCGGATTATATTTAAAAAATAATTACGATTTTTATGCTTCGGAGCTAAAAAATTTAAAAACAGCAAAGTAAGTAATAAAATAACATCTAAATGGTAACTTAAATTATATCATAAGGAAGTGTAATGATGATGAACTTCTTGCTAAAACCCTTTTTGTACTGATAGTGACTAACCATGTCATTTTCCATCTGTAAAAAACAAACAAGTTAGTCTGGAACCTTTAGTGCAATGCTTATTGAAATCATAAGACTGTATGTAGCTACAATTTTTAAATAATATTATGGAAAACAGCGGAATAGAAATGTTCGAAGTGAAATCACTTCGAACATTTCTATTCCGCTGAGAGAGACATTCTGCAAACAACATATACCTAAGTACATATTATATCCTCAAATCCATAACAAAAGATTAACATTCTAAGTGTAAGCATTTAAAAAGAACCTATCAATATTACGTTAACTTACATCGAAATGGTCTTCACAGAAGAAAATATTTGTACTATTCGCTATGTCATTGTTATCCCTCCGAGAAAGTTGCAGCCACTTTCGGCACACGGACATACTTTGGAACACTTAGAAATAGTTAGTTCGGAGTTTTTATTGACGTATTTGTACACTTTGGAATTGCACACCATTTGTAACTCATTTTGTAGCACGTAAATCACCAAATCCAATCGCACTTTCGTTATTTGTTTGCAATATTGTATGTGGATGATATGTACAGATCTCAATACAGGCTAGTGACGTCACCGATTCCATTGCAGCGCCATATTGTCAAAGTAGCGTTTTGGCGGACTATTTAAATATAGAATTTATAATTTGAAATTTTTCCGAAAATATGTACCAGAATTAAAAAATACACATTTCTTAACCCCTAAATAAATATATAAAATGGATTTTAAAACCAGTCAAAGAGCGTAATGCTTATTGTATTAGTAAAGATTTATCACCAAGGTCTAAAAAAAACTTTGTTACTTTTTCTGTATGTTGTATATACTTGTGAAATATATGTAAATATAAGGTCTAAATAAAAAATATTGTTAGACCATGGCCATAACTAGCTGTCAATGTCAAATTGTCAATGTTTCGGTTATATAAACTGTCAAACCGATTTTGAAGTTTCGTTTTAATTTGTTTGTTCGCCTAATTGTGTTTTCTCGCGGTTTTATCAGTTTTGTGCACGAATTATTGTGTAATAGTTCGTCTTACTATTCTTTATAAACTCGATAGTGTTGTGTCTACTGCAATAATTTGATCCGTGAAAATGCCCGTGGACCAGATTCAATATTCGGAGCGGTATACTGATGACGTTTACGAATACAGGTACCTACAGTAACTTTCTTACAGCATTTATACTGATTTTATGACTAATTTGCCAATAAAATACATTTGCGCTCATTCCAAATATAATTGATATTATTATCCTAGTCCATGACCTACATATCAACACGCCATTCACGCTATTATGTTTGCAATATGGGACCACATTCTCTAACATTTCAATCTCTTTATTGCATAATTGATGCTGTAGATGATGATGAGTAGTAACCCATATGCAAGATCAAATCATGACTATCGTGATTACTAAAATTGAAATAAGAATATTTTGTTTACTTGTTCCTAAAAGCATAGCTAGAAAAAAAGTATTCTTTAACTATTCCTCTTCATACTAGAGTAAACAGACTTTTTTATCATTTTATAATGTCCCTGTCAAAATAGCTTTAATCTAAGAGAACACATGCCCCTTATGTCATTTACCAACCATGTACCATCTCATAATAAAGTCTTTTATGACCTCTTACAGTCTTTAGCTTAGTTTAATACACTTTCTTAATGTACGGATTAATATCCTGTTAATATAACTTCCTACTTATATTCTTATAAAAAAAGGAATATAGTTTTTGTCAATGAGAAAGTAATAATAAATTGTATTTTAGTAAGTTAGACCTTGTAATGATTGATCAATGATAGGCTTATCATCAAATATTTAGCACAAATCAGCTGATAAAACTAAGATTGTTGAAAAGGAAACTAATACTTTCTAGAAAAGGCATATAAGTTCAATAAAAATTTAGATACTTATATCTCTTTTTTAACATAAAATAAGAACCTGTTTGATTAGGTACAGCCTATTTAATATTAAGATTGGTTGATAAATAAACAATATTTTACTTAAAAACAATACTTACTATAAAATCACTGAACAGAGCCTACTCAGATATATGATAGAAACAATAATTGTAACCTTGCATCTAAAATGTGTTATGTTTCTCAACTGCAGGCATGTGATCCTTCCGGCCGACATTGCTCGTCACGTCCCCAAATCACACCTGATGACAGAGACGGAGTGGAGGAACCTCGGCGTGCAGCAGAGTCCTGGCTGGCTGCACTTCATGGTGCACAACCCTGAACCACATGTGCTGCTCTTCAGGAGACCTCGGACAGACATTCAGCCTGTCAATGGCCTCGATGCTAACACTACTAGCACTGTCAAAGTATGATTAAGGAATGGAATGGAAACAGATTGTTATAAGTTTTATTTATGTTCTTGCTCTTTACTGTGAATCTTAGCACTTCATGATAAAAACAAAGAGTTTACCTGATAGATTAAAAATGGCTATTATGTTTATTATAAAAATAAAATTGTATGTATGATTCTGTGATTGACACAGAGTTGTAAGAATAAAGTAATTGTTGTCAACTTTACTCATAATATCAACATTGACCAAAGTTTGTCTATCTTGCAACTCAAAGTCAATAGATAGGCTGCAGCAATGCTTAACATCAGGCAGGCTGTAGTCAAACACAAACCTATCCCATGTAAAAAAAAGATGGACTAGAACTTTTTAGTAAATCAAAAATACACCTATGTCCTTTTACCAAAACCTGAAGAAGAAAAAAAGAACTGAAGAATAAGATAAAAAGAAACAAATTTTATATTGTCAATTATTTCAAACATCTCACTGATCACATAACACTGCATAATGTACTCATAATATTTTTTGTGCTTATTATTAGCTAGTCAATGAAATTACAAATTGATTGTGTACTCAACATCAATTAAGTGGAGCATCACTTCATTTCTGTAACAAAAAATATTAGAAAATGATTACAAAATAGTTATTATATTAGTAAGCAGGTTTGTTGATTACACCCAGCCTATAGAGATCTTATGAAACAAAATAGACCTAATCGAAGTTACCCACTATACCACTCGACTAAGAATAAATATTTTAATTATGTATGTATGAATTTCACATTTGTGTTTCGCTGTCTGTATGTAGGAATCTACACCAAGTAATATATCCATGCATGCACTGAAATGACTGAAAGTTTTTAAATCATTGTGCCTTGCTTTATCAACTTGATTGGCATTTAAAATTTTATAAATATAAAATTGTATAATATACAAAGTAATTTTAAAACACATAAAAGACTAATGTTTATTGTAGGAAAAATTAAATGCACTTAAAAGGCGGCCTTATTGCTTTTAGCATTATATTTGGGAGCCAACTTATTTGACTAAGTATGTATTTGATAAATATGAGTAGATTAGCTTATTAAGTTTCGCTTAGTTTAATTTGTTAAAGAGAATAAATATTTATGTAACTCTGCTCTTGTATTTTTATGTACCTACCTATACTTCGTTAGTATTGCTTAGGTCGTTTATAAAATATAACATCTGTTCTATTATTATTTGTCTGTTTACAAAGAATGTTGTATGATTAGAATAAAATTGTTTTAATTTTTTTTGGTACTCACATTCAACCTTTTTAAAATGATGATGAAAAAATAAACAATAAAGTGTACTTATATTGGATGCATAAGGTAAGTTTGTATGAAAGTATTTACATAGAAACATGAATTAAAATTCGAAATATGTTTTATTAGGCTGGGCTATACCTAAAGCAGTCAAGGTCGGAAGTTCTAGAATGAGTCCCCATGTAGGTATGTATGCAGGTAGTATCTTCACAGCTCACCGCCGTCATTATCCAATGAAGTGAACCCTCCGAGCTGCGATTCAATCACATTCTACACGCTGCGTGCACCATGCTTCGGGAATGTTTAGTAGTAGTACACTATATTATATTAAAGATAAAAATGTTTTCATTGAGAATCCAAAGTGATTGATAATTACAAATTAAATAAATATACCTACATTGTACTCCGGTACACTTTGTTTTACCGACCTCAGAGAGAATATGAAATTTTCAATTCTATTGTATGTATAACTGTAGATATAAGTAGGTATATCTGAATTTGATAAAATTCCTTGAATATTTCTGTACCTATTTGATTTGGTATGTTTCAACATAGGTACCTACTTGGTAAGAACCTTCAAACTATTTGTAACTTAGGAACCTACGCTACCTACTATTAAATTAATCGAGTAGAAAAGAAAAAGAAAACAACATCAATCGAAGAGTGCCCCTAGCGGTGAATTCCGGAACTAGGTATATTGTAACAAAAAATAGTTTATTTATAAATTGAATAATTTTAAATAAAAATAAACAAATTAAGCCATTTTTTTCCCAACTTAAGTAACATTCAGGAGTTATTGGTTTTAGGTTAGTAAAGCATTATTAATTAATATTAAATTTCACTTTTTCTTAATGTTTTATTGGGCACCCAAATTTGAGCATAGGCCTCCTCCATGCGCTGCCAGTGTCTTCGGTCGTGTGCTTGTCTTGTCGAGGTACTGCCCGCTGCCTCAACAATATCGTCTCGCCACCGTCTTCGTGGTCTACCTCTGGATCTTTGGTCTTCCACTGGGTACCAGTGAAGTATTCTTTCACTCCATCGACCATCGGTGGACCGTGCGACGTGGCCCGCCCATTTCTACTTCAGCCGACAGAGTGACTCTATTTTTTATGTCTTCGTTCCGAACTCTATCCCTTAGTTTTATGTTTAGGAGAGAGAGTTCTGTGGCTCTCTGAAATATGGCAATTTTGTCTACTATTTGTTTGGTCAGAGGCCAGCATTGACAGCCATATAGAAGCGAGGGTAGAATAGTATTATCCATAAGTTTCTTTTTAAGTCGCATTGGAATATTACTTTTAAACACATCTTTATTCATCCAGTACTTTTACCACGATATAGCGATTCTTCTATCGATTTCCTTGAGGGTCGCGTTTTGGAATGAGATTGTCTGACCAAGGTATATAGGTATATATTCCTCGACGTATTGTATGTCTCCGCTTGAAACTATGGGCTTTGGCTCTCCCTTTGTCATCACTTTGGTTTTGGACATATTCATATGGAGACCAATTTCTCGACTTGGGTTTCCAGCATAGTGATCATGATCATAGATTGAAGAGTCTCGTGATTGTGGGCCAGGAGAATGATGTCGTCTGCGAAACGCAGGTGAGACAGTCGCTCTCCGTTAATATTAAGTCCGTAGCTCTCCCAATCTAGAGTGCGGAACATCGTTTCTAAGATAGCTGTGAAAAGCTTGGGCGAGACTGGATCTCCCTGTTTAACGCTTCTTCTTATAGGAAAGTTTGGTCCAAGTGTCTCAAGTTTCAGTTTAGCCAATGCTCTACCATATATGATTCTCAAAATATTTATGTATTTATTTGCTATGCCTTGTTGTTACAAACTTCTCCACAAATGCTTGTGTGATATCGAGTCAGCCGCTTTTACGTAATCAACAAATCTAGGCCAGGTAGAGTTCTTTGTTACCTATGTTTAATTAATATAGGTACTTGTGGTAAATATATAATCCATGAAAGTACTGAAACCTTGATGTGGTGGCCTGCCGTCGACTCTAAACAATAATAAAAGAAAATGAAAATCCTTCCCCCGTCTGAACTTATGGGCACTGTGGGAGGGTCCTCCTCCCCTGCGCGGGCGCAGCTTCAGGCAATCAGTCATCCAGTCCTCCACCAGACGTCGTAGAGACATGACGCAAGTCACACTCGCTCTACTCCGGGAGTTGCTGCACGATGACTATCCTGATGTCGAGATCCTGGAGTTCGAGGTAACTACTTATATTTGAGAGATTGGGCCCGAGTAAGTGGAAATAATTCAGGCGCACTCCATTAAAAGTAAGCTCCAGTGTCTACAGCTTTCAAACCACCCTTAGGGTCTCTACCCATGAAAATAAAAAAATATCATGATAAAATGTTTGAGGACAAGGCTTATTATTGAGCCTGATGATACATAAGATTAAATGATGGTAGTATCGATCGGTAGTGATTAATACATTGCCGTGCCTCAGGTACTTACTGGATGTTGATTCACCACTAAACATGATGTCTCTGCTGGAATAACTAAGAGTGATTCTTACCTATCAAAAAAATCGTCTAGTCAGTTATCTTTCTTAAAATCGTTTGAAATTCCAGGGTGCTCCTGGCTCGAATCGCGGCGACAACTACACTTCGATGGTGTACCGAATCACAGTGAAAGGTGTGAAGAAGCTACCAGATACAGATGGAACAGAACCATGGACTGGCTCCATCATATACAAGTGTCTGCCGGAATGTTTGAGTCGCCGGGAAGCTTTCAAAAGCGACGAGTTGTTTTGCAATGAAGTGGCGTTTTACACCAAAATCTGGCCTGCCATGGATGAATTTCAGAAGAAGTGGGATGTAGAACCGTTTAAAGCGATACCGAAGTGCTACTTGGCTAAAAATGATTGTGTTATTCTGAAGGTACTTAATTCAAAATGGTCAAAAAAAATCAGTAGGTATCTATTTCTTTCTAAGCTTTGTACTTAGCAGCCCATGAAATGATTGATTGGTATCACCATTACGAATTGCTTAGATTTGCGAAGTTCACCATCACAAACAGTTCTATAGTACTGTCAATACTTCCTGTTTCGCTATTCTTTTCCACAGGTATTGCCTTTAATATTTGTTTACAATATTACGTGTAGGTACCTAATCTTCAATGTGTTCCTAGGATCTGAAGCAAGCTGGGTTTGTGATGCCAGATAGAACGAAGAGTCTAACATTGGAAGAATGTACCATGGTGCTGAACACCTTGTCTGAGTTCCATGCACTCTCTATGGCCATGAAGATAGAGGACCCTGACGGGTTCTTTGAACTAATAAACGAGAAGAATGGGATAAATGAAGGTAAGTATGTCTCATTTATTTTTAAAAAACGTGCTTTGACCCAACACAGTAACAATCTTTAACCGACTTTAGTATGTTTCTGTAACAAAAATTCCTCAATTGTCATGTGGGTTGTATTGATATCGGACGGACAATAGGTACATTCAAATATTTGATTAGCTACGCAGGTGAACAAAGAGTGCAAAATGAATCCGTTTGTTTCCAGTATTTTTCCTGGAGAACAACGTGGAGTACTACCGCAGCTACTACCAGGAAGCCATCCAGAACGCCATCTCCATGCTGGAGGAGGAACTCAAGGACGCGCCCACTAAGGACTTCTACTTGGACAAGTTCAGGAGGTACTCAGTACTCATACCTCACTCACATCCTTCAGCTGACGCTGCGAGTTTACTGTATCCTGGCCTCTGTTACTAAAAGACGCTACTAGTTTCCTCAACTATATTTTACCTAGACTATGACAGCACTATGTTTCAATTCAAACTAAGCGGTGGCTCAAACTGCTTCTTTCCCCGAGTATTATTCCATGTAGTACTTGCTTAGTGCTAGACACTCGGCTCGAGCTCGTATTGTTGTTTCCAGTTTCTGTTCCGAGGACAAGTTCTTCAGCATGATGGTGGAGATGGTGCGTGCGCGGGAGCCCGGCGCAGTGATCACGCACGGCGACTGCTGGACTAACAACTTCCAGATCAGGCGCAGCGGGGAACAACTTCAAGAGGTTACTATTATCTACTTTTTGACCAACCGGGCGCTTCATAAATTTGGAAACTTTTCACTCATCACATAAACTCAATGGTCATCACAGACGAAACTTATTGTTAATAAATGTTTATTGCGGTATTGTTGCAATTTTTCACAATGTTTTAGATTTAACACAGTCATTCGTAAATTCTATATTATTTTGAAGGAAAAATCAAATTTAAACAAAAATCAAACTGAATAAATGGCTCTTTGGGTGGCGGATAAGTGAACTATTTCGTTACATAGGTACATTGCATTCGGCACTACATGATCAGTGCGCTCCCCTCGTGTTCCAGATGTGCCTGGTGGACTTCCAGATGGTGCGGTACGCGTCCCCCGCGCTAGACCTGGTGTACGTGTTGTACCTGTGCGCGGGGCGGGCGCTGCGCGCGCGCCACCTGCCGGCGCTGCTGCGACACTACGCGGAGCGCCTGCACGCGCGCCTGCGAGCCACCACGCACCACCTGTGCCTCGGGCTGGACGAGCTCCACGACTTGTGGGTATACTTGTACTAGTACTGCGGTCTAACCCGCGGCCATCCGGGATTAATCGTATCGGTTCAGTTGTACAGACTTATAAACTCATTCTCAGAAACGTATTATTTGAACATATACATTTTATGATATAAGTATACATTTTACTGCGCATTTTTGGTGTGGCCTGCGTTCAACCATGTTTCATCCAAGTAATAGGTATATTTCCTTCTTTGCCTGCCTTAGGCCTATCGAGGATACCACTATAAAAAACGCGCCAATATTATCTACTTCTCATAATAATAATAATGATAATAATTCATTTATTCATCTATAGTGTTACAGCGTTATTATAATAGGTATGTGATTTAATAATAAAGTGTTTCACTATGAGATAAGTCTTACATTTATAACCTATTTACATTTTGAGTGACGATTTGATAAGTTATTGTAATTCATTACCTAGCTAATTAAGTAGGTATCTATTATAATTGATATTAATATGAGACAATTTAAAAAGAATAAATAAATTAAACATTTGTTAAACATTATGTAGTTAGTTACTTACACTAATTTTCAGCTGTATAGGGGCTTCGTCAATAAATAATTATAAAATATAAATATAATAAATTATAAAATTACAAACTTCCTCAACTTATATTACCTATTACAACTATTTTATTGCAGTTTCATTAACCGATATTTTAAAATTACTATAGTCATTTTTCATAAATTCCGATACACTGTAAATAGTCTGAGATAGGAGTAGTTTTTTTACATTATTCTGAAAAATGCCCTCACTCTCAATTTGTTGTATTTGTACTGGTAGCTTGTTGTAAAGTTTTTGACCCATTACTCTAGGTAATTTTTCATACATTACTAATCTACAATGAATTTTTTCTAATAGTTGAACAGGTTTACAAGCTCTGGGTTTTGATGGGGGTTTTCTTTGATATTCATTTATTATAGACCTGGCATATCTAAGGATTTCAAAAATGTAAACGGAGACAGACGTCAATATGTTCAGGTTTCTGAACAGTTCCCTACATGAGTCTCTGTAACCAGATTTTGTCAGTACCCTGATTGCACACTTCTGCATCTTCAGGACACGTTCGTAGTCTGTGGAGCAGCCCCAAAGTATGATTCCGTACGACATTACTGAATGTACGTATGCGAAGTAGACCTCTATCAGTTGCTCTTTGGAAGTCACGCTATCTATCTTAGAGTAGTGTGGAAACGATAATACAAATCATTAAAATCAATTGCAAGTGCGAGGGGATCCGTGAGAACGATTTTGATCGTACGCGCGGACCCGTCCGAAAATCAATAAAATCAATTCCAATTGGTTTTTAGTTTCAATAAAATAATAAACTGTTTCTCAGCAAATATTACACAAGAACAAAAAATAATTGTTAACGAGTTATTTATTATTTTATTAACATTCATAATCAATTCATTTAATCATTGTTTTAAACAATTAACATCAATTTTGACAGCTCCGCCGTATCGCTCGCTTCAACCATTGCGAACTCGATGCGCTCGGCTGAAGTCGGGCGCGTTCCGAACCATTCGTGGCTCCGCATTAGTCTGTCGCGAGACTCAAGTCACCATAAACCCTATATTACGTACCTGTTCACCGATAATATGAAATTAGTCACATAGATTTGAAAACGTAAATTGACGATGCCATTGCTTTGCATGGTTCATGTAAGACTGGTATTGGAGTGGCATTCAAAGCTTTTGAGGCATTATTCGATTGTTTTCATGATGAATTACTTAATGTAAGTACATACAATAATATAATTCTAAAAATATTGATCTTTATTAGACGTACTTACCTACTTAAGTTGTTTGTGGTGATTAAGTTATTTTTTAACTACAATCCAGGGTTCTTCAAATCTAGAGTTAATAGGTATTTATTTATTTAACTTAATGTATCTTCTAGGTAAGCGTGTTACACCCTGGGCTGCAGCAATGCTTAACATCAGGAAGGCTGTAGTCAAACGCAAACCTATCTCACGTAAATAAAAATATGTGTGACAAAACCGTCTTTCCAAAAAAAGGATAGGTAGACGAGTTTCTTCAGAGCGGAATAAATGTTGATATTATATACTTCTATACTACAGGATCTATGCAGACTTCAAGCGGTGCTCAGGGTTCGGGCTGGGCATAGCCCTCGACATGTTGCCTATACTCACCTGTGACAGCGACGAAGCTCCCAACGTCTATCAAGCACAGGTAATTTTTGCTTATATTTTTGTTACAGTAAACACAAACAAAACCTGAATCATACAATATACCGAATCAAATTGAGAACCTTCTGTTAGTCCAGAATAACATGCAGTTTTGCGATAGCAGGACTTTATTTGGAATATATTGCATAACACGCCTCAGGATGATCTGTAGAAATTAAACGAGCAGCGACCCCTGTTCCCCTCTTCTTGTTTGTTTCTTGGTGTGCCACTGAGAGCGCGTGCCTCACCGCAGGAGGGCGCTGGCAGCGTGCAGGAGCCCCCCGCGCCGGTGTGGACGACCAACTCGGCGTGCCGCCAGAGGATGACGCAGCTAGTGCAGGAGCTGGTCGACCAGGACCTCATCTAGCTCCTCCTCACTGAGGTTAGGGACTCCCCCGCTTAATACAATCGTTAAGTTATCTTGGGAAAGGAAATTGTGGTGGGTGCTCAGCTAGTTAGTGGAATTGTTGTATTGTGGTCTTATTTTCTTGCTAAAACTTGTATATAAAGACACGAATTTTAGTATTTTAAGGATTGTGAAATTTTCCAAAACCATAGGGGTTTTTTTTTGAAATCTTCGTAACCACATACAATTTAAAATTCATCGCTGTGTACAGTACATACATCAATGTTTTTCCTACTCGTTTAATATGATTACAACAGTTTGTAAGGAATAGTCTCGGAAGCGTTCAGGTTAATAAATGAAACAATATTGTCTTCGCTTGAGTGTATATATTTTATTGTATTTCTTTTAGTAAATAAACACGTACTCGTATATAAGACGTTGGTGTTAAATCTTACAAATAAGGTCGTAACTTAACGAATATTTTATTTTGTGACATTGTCTAACAAACATCTATTGATACAATAAAATCAGATCATTTTATCTATTTGTCTTTGTTTTTAAAATAGCTTAATGTTTTATTTCTTAAAGTAAGTGTTAGAAAATAATAAAATTGACTTCACTGTACAACTGGGATTCGTTATTTCATAGACTCCGACAAACTGTCTGTGGTTCATAGAGAAAATAAAAACATTAATTAAAACTACGATATGGTAACTAAAACCAAATATAGAAACCACTACGAGCAAAAGAGAAACCAAGACAGGGGCTTAGATAGTCAAGAAAATTGACAATTAGGTTAGTTATCCTGTTATCACAAATTTCGTTGCATTAATTCGTTACTTTTATCGACAAATTTTATCTATAGATTCCAAGTCTATTAAGTATTTAATCGATATATCGTTGCGTTTCTTTAAACGCAAGTCTCAGTACATTTTCTTTTGTACCTATTCCTAACGAGTAGGTATCGTAAGAAAAGACGGACTTTTTGTTATTGTTACTACAATGTTATTCCACAAGTCATACTCATAGTCATCAAGCATGCTCCAAGTGTCGGTTATAAAGATTTGTGTAATATTCCTAGGTTGAAGGATAAAAACTCTGTACCGATATATTATTGCTAGAAAAAGATATCCATAGATAGCCAAGAAATCTGTTATAAGAAAAACGTAGGCCTAGGCAGGTTAGTAGCTAGTATTTTACAACACTTCATAAACCACAGATAGTTTGTAATCCACCAAACACCCTACAATAATAATAAATCATGGTAATTTAAATTAAATACCCGTACAAGCTCGTGGCACGTTAATTCAAATCAAAACACTTTGATATTAAATAATACTTACACAATAATCGTATAAAAATTACGTACGGGCTTACGTATAATAATAAATGTAATTTTATAACAGATCTATGTTTAATTACTAAGTCAGTCATTGAAAGCTTCAGATTGTTCACGTTGAGATTCTAGCACCTAATTTAAATCTGAAGTTTCCAATAATTATAAATGTTAATAAAATTTTAATCGACACTAAGATTAAGCCACCATAGTAAGGCACTTTCAAATTCAATTCACACGGACAAAACATCCTGTCTTTTCATTTTAAAAATAAATAATATACAAAGTTACTTTCAACAGTAATAAAATTATATGTTTGGTGATAATTGTCGTGCGTGTGAATTCAACTTATTCTTAACGAATTTTTAATTTATCGATAGCTGTCTGTTTCACGTCACTATTTTCTAGCACCGTAAAGAACGAAGTAAAGACTTTGTTGACTATGTTCCAAAATATGACTATTGAATGCATCTCTCTAGCATGTGGTATATTACTTGATGCTGGCTCGGAGCACCTGCTGCGTGGTGACTCCGCCCCTGCCCTTGGAGGCCTGCGTGGGACGCATGAAGCCCGAGGTCTTGCCCGGGGGAGTCTTTAGAGGAGGCCTGGCGGTGCCCACGGAGCTGCCGCTGGACGACGACCTGGACGCAGGCATCCTGACCGCGGGCTTGGGGACCGGCCTCGGGGCGGGTCTGGGGGGTGCTGGCGCCTTCTTCACCGTCGCTACCGAGGCAGAGCTGTTCAAGGAGCTCCTGGAGCTCCGCAGGGACGCCCGCGAGGTGGAGCGCTCCACTCGCAAGGAGCTCGCGCGCTTCGGAGTCGTCACTCGCTTGGGGTCCAGGGGCGTGCGCGGAGGCGGTCGGCTCTCTTTGGTAGACGTTTTCTTTGGAACTACTGGCGATTTGGACTTCGGTATCGGAGAGTCGCACTCGACGTTACACCCGGACGAGGCTCCTTGGGACGCACTCTCGGAGTTCAGGCTTTGAGTCTCCTCGAATCCTTCATCGTTCAGTTCGTGCTCGCTTTTGACTTTAGAGATGCGAGGAGACGTCGTCCTCTCGTCCCTCGCGGCTCTCTCGGCCTTCTGCGGGGAGCCCACCGACTTATTCCTATAAGCGTTTCTCGACCACACTCCCGTCGGGTTCTCAGTCGGAGACTTCAACTCCCTGATAGCTTTCTGAACGTCCTCCTGGTTGATGGAAGTCTGTCGCCGCATCCTGAGGAAAGGCTTGGGTTCTTTGGTCGGTGTTTTGTCAGTGCTTTGGTTTTTGAGTCGGTCTTGCCAGCGTTTGAGTCTATTTTCCTTTTCGTCCTTGATAATTTCCACAGGTTTAACCGGTTCTGCCACCACCTCGAGGGGATACGACGCCTGGACTTCTAGCTTGGTTGGCCTGATGACTTGTGTTTCTGCCAGGACTGGTTCTGGTGTTACTTCTGGCTTCTTCTCGTCTTCTGGTGAGCTGGAGTCTGTGTTCCTCTTGTATCGTCTCGTGCGTCGAGCTGCCGAGAATCTGTCGAACTGTCCGTCACCCAGTATCTCCTGACACAAATCTTTCATTTCTGCGGAGGCCTTTTCACTAAGGTTCTGTCTGACTGGGAAGGAAGGTTGGAACTTTCTGCAAGGCTCTCGCTCTGGCGGTGGATTGAATGACTTTCGTTGTGCTGGGGGGGTCTCTATGTTATCGGAGTCTATTTCTACCTTGTCTGATCTCTCCACCTTCTCCACCCTGTCAAGTCGTTGTACCCTGTATGGTCGTTCCCTCTCAGTTCGTTCGTGTCTGTCTGCCTTGTCCTCTGTGACAGTGATGTCGGGCAGCTTCCGTTTCTCTTCCTCCGTGATGGAGACGAGAGGTTGTGGAGACTCTACGTGCTGTCGAGAGCGCTGCCTCCGGAGGCGTCTCATCTCTTCATTCTCTTCTGTCTTCCTCCACGGCACTCTGTTGTCCTTCTTTTTTGGTTGCACATCTGAAAATTACAGTTTTTTTAACTAACATGATAAAGCTTGCTTTTAATACTAAAAAACCCTGATATAGCTTTTTAGGACAAGGCTCCTCTTGGCCCTCGACTAACAATCTAACATAATATAAAGCGGTGTAGTAATGCGCAGCCGTATACCTTCGACGGCCTCGAGCGCGCGCACGACGTCGCTGTCAGGCAGCACGGCCGGCCGCCACTGTGCCGGCGTCTCCGCCAGCGGCTCCAGCCCGCTGCTGCGTTCGCTCTCTGCAATGTAACAATATTTACTATTAATTATTTATCTAGTGATTTTTTAATACTTTTAATTTTCTATGAGACGATATTAATTCATTACAAGACACGTAAATATTTAGATCTCGTTAGTAAGTCATAGTCATAGGCATTTATTTGCGAATTGTAAAGGACACAGTTACACAAACAAGAAGTGGAAAGTGAACACTGAACAATCACCCTGATAGGGTATGCAAATATGTCTGAGTGAGAAGCGGCCCGATTCATAGCTTATTAAATAGACAAAAACAAGAACAAGAAAAGTCAAACACAAGAACACATCATGTCACCAAGCAGTAGTGTGATATCATTTTTTTTATGTCTTTGTGTTAGCGCCATGTTACGGTATGAAAAACTTTGTTTCTAGTGAAGTAATTGTGCAGCGAGACTACACAATATGTCTCTTGATGCATCGCATTCATGGAACAGTGAAGAAAATGAGACGGTTATACTATAAGCTATCTCCTTTTTTCATGATGTCATTAGCCACTCGTCTTATCACTTGATATGAACAAATTTAATACAGTGAGGTGATTACCGGAGTCGTTTTCCAAGGAGCGCCTGTGCGCCTGCAGCTGCCTCGCTCGCTCCCGCAGCTCCGCGTCGCGGCGCTCCTCGGCGCTGTTCGCACGCAGCCACGACTCTATCTTCTGGCGCCACTCTCTGGAAACAGCAGGCGGATGACAATTAAGATATATTTCTTAGTACTTTATGTAGGGTTACAGGTGATTAAACAATTTCTGTTATAATGTGACTGTTGGCAATTAGCAAAATTTGCTATCGGAAACAAAACCCAGAATCGAAATGCCTTAACTGACAAAACCAATGACAGTCATCCACCAATCATAGAACTCCCAAGTGGTCTTACGATTAACATTATATTTTTTTCGAGTAAAAAGCTTTCCAATTTGTAAAAGTACCTGGCAGGTTTGGTTGACCCTTTACAGTGGAATTTATTACATAGTGTAACTACAAGGGCAGAAAAGCAACAAAGAGTGTACACTCGTAGTAAATAGCTTCATACTTAGGCTTGGCAGGTTCTGGCTGCGGCGCGGGGGAGGAGGGCGTGCGGGGGGAGGCGGGCCTCTCCCTCTCGCGCTCCGGGAGGTCCAGCTTGGCTCGCACCGGCGCGCGCCGCGACCACGAGCGGTCTGCCGAGACACAAAGACATTATACATTTGGTACGAGTAGGTATGTGGATATCTGTGTGGTGATTAGTTTGTGCGTGTTTATAGAATAAAGTAATACTTCCAATTATAAGTGATTCGTAAAAGAATTAAACATAATTATAGCCTGTATGAACTGGTAAGAAAACAGACTGCCTTCATAAAGCAAAATACTCTAGACCCTTAGATTCTTTTTATTCTGAACGTATTTCTTGAAAGGGTCTACGTGAGTAGTGCGTATAATTCAAATAAAGCTTCATGTTTGGTCGGTGTTTCCAAGTCACGTGAGTGTAGTAGTGTTGTAACGTGTAAGTACTCACCGAGGCTCCCCCAGGCGGAGCGCTCGCGCAGGTCGTTCCCCTGTGGCGAGGAGTGGCGGAGGAACTCCAGCAGTCCCTCGTCCCCCTCCCCGGGGCTGGCGCGCCGCCGCCGCAGGGACCCGCCCGGAGTCACGTCTGCAACAGAGCGAGGATCGTGTTACGATGACTGGATATATTTTGTGTCATGTGACGAAATGTTGTTCATGGTAATCTCTTCAGGGTTGCGAAGGTCTGATGGCTGTCGCTCTGCATAAAAACCATTAAGAATATGCTCCTGAACCAGCAAATGATGTGATTCACTCCAACACCGGCGTGCTGCACACACGCTCACTCTCTCTCTTACACACACACACACACACACACACACACACACACACATACCTGGCGAGGGTGAGTGGTCGTGCGGGCGGCGCAGTGAGCGGCGTCCGAGCTCGTTGCGTATGTCTGTGAGCAGCGACTCCATGAGCGACTCACACTCCGACACCGGCGTGCTGCACACACACACACACACACATACCTGGCGAGGGTGAGTGGTCGTGCGGGCGGCGCAGTGAGCGGCGTCCGAGCCCGTTGCGTATGTCTGTGAGCAGCGACTCCATGAGCGACTGAGCGACTCACACTCCGACACCGGCGTGCTGCACACACACACACACACACACACACACACACACACACACACACATACCTGGCGAGGGTGAGTGGTCGTGCGGGCGGCGCAGTGAGCGGCGTCCGAGCCCGTTGCGTATGTCTGTGAGCAGCGACTCCATGAGCGACTCACACTCCGACACCGGCGTGCTGCACACACTGCCACCTGCACACACACACACATACACACGTGTCATGACAACACTACAAAAGCATATACCCCTTAATTCCATAGCATTAAATAGCCCAGCAGCGGAAAATTTGACAATTCAAAAAACACATGAAAACGGATCGCCAATCAAATATTTAGTAACATACTTGATGAACGATAGTGACCCAATTGAAATTCCAAGGTTTCTGTGACTGACGATGTGTATTAACGATAGTGACCCAATTGAAATTCTAAGGTTTCTGTGACTGACGATGTGTATTAACGATAGTGACCCAATTGAAATTCCAAGGTTTCTGTGACTGACGATGTGTATTAACGATAGTGACCCAATTGAAATTCCAAGGTTTCTGTGACTGACGATGTGTATTAACGATAGTGACCCAATTGAAATTCCAAGGTTTCTGTGACTGACGATGTGTATTAACGATAGTGACCCAATTGAAATTCCAAGGTTTCTGTGACTGACGATGTGTATTAACGATAGTGACCCAATTGAAATTCCAAGGTTTCTGTGACTGACGATGTGTATTAACGATAGTGACCCAATTGAAATTCCAAGGTTTCTGTGACTGACGATGTGTATTAACGATAGTGACCCAATTGAAATTCCAAGAATTCTGTGACTGACGATGTGTATTAAGGATAGTGACCCAATTCAAATTCCAAGGTTTCTGTGACTGACGATGTGTATTAACGATAGTGACCCAATTGAAATTCCAAGGTTTCTGTGACTGACGATGTGTATCCGAATGAAAATTTGTCGACTTTATGAAACATTTTGCAAACGCATGACATTTCCCCGCACAAAATAAAATGAAAAACTCAAGTTCCAACCACGGGTCCACTTTGTCCCAAATGTATGATGAAGCCTAAGTTGAACTCTACAAAGCACGTAAATGATCTCTCTGTACCTTGTGCCTTGAGTTTGTTGTTGGTGTGTTCCCTGGCGCGGCGGCGCGCGGCCGCCTGCTCCTCGTGCGCGCGGCGCCGCGCGTTGTCGGCCACCGCCGCGCGGAACTTGCTGCAGAACTGCACGAACGTCTGGCAACGAAACAATGTATTATTGAAACTAGCACTAAATCATATTTAAAAAAATATGTCGAGTTCAAGCTTCAGATAGCATATTTATAGCTGATGGTAGCTGCGGATTATATTATCGCTCCAAAGTTGTAGTCTATCAAATCAAGTTCGATAAAGTCAACTCCGATTTGAAACCAGGCAAAGTGATTATACGGTAATATTAGTACGATTTAATACTGGATGTCGCTGCTTTGTGGCACTTTTAAAATCTTTTTTTTGACAGGCCTGTTAGCTTAGTTGGTAGTGACTCTGCCTTCTAATCTAGGGGTTGCAGGTTCGATTCCCGCGTGACACAAGTAATTATGAATTAAAAAAATATATATAATTACTTGTGTTGAGTCTGGTCGTTTCTATGTATAATAAGTATGTATTTACAAAAAAAAGTATATAAGTATTATATTCGTATCTAGTACTCACGACACAAGCGTTTGCTTAGTGTGAGGATAGATGGCGCTGTGTGCAATCTCCCGGAATATTTATTTATTTTACCGCTTAGTTTAAAAAATCACAATCACTCAGTTGTGGCGCGAAAAAATCTCAAACAGACAAAACTACTTTTATATAATTTTGCATGTTACACCCTAAGCTGCAACATTATTTAAGACCAGGTGAACTGTGGTTACAAGCGGACCTATACGTAAAAGAAGTGTGTTATAGTACCTTGAAGCAGTCCTCCAGCTTGAAGGCGGCGGGGTCCTCGCAGAAGAACTCCGCGAGCTGCGTGCGGGTCACCTCCACCTCCTCCATGTCCTTGTTGAGCGCCGCCACCTCCTGCTCCGCCACCTGCACAACACACAATTACAAGAACAAAACACTCAATAACATAAGAGGAGGATAAAGGCAATATGCTGATTTCAAATTATGAAAAATCGTTTCCTAGCCAATCAAAGCTTGGTATTAAGACGTTTAAATAGGCATATCAATGTTGGCATCCTGGAATCATTTGCTAGTTAGCTTTTCAGTAAGTTCACACGCATTTCTTGTTTATGACCTCCGTGTTCATTGTGTCCTTTCACTTTTTCAGATGACTTGTGCAATGAATGGCTAGCTGTCATATTTGACAGCACCCCACCTGCAAGAAGTCCCCCATCTGTTCCCTGATGTCTGTCTGCGTGGTGGGCAGCTGGATCTCCCGCTGCAGCCCGCTGATTCTGGCGCCCAGCGTCCTGATCTCGTTGTGTAGTTGCTCCACGGACGCGCGCGCCGCCTCCTCCAGCACGCGCGTGTCGTCCGCGAAGTGTGGGAGCTCCTTGTTCTTGCGCTCCGCTTGCTGGAATACAATTAAACAATATGTCAGTATGGTATTCAGGTTTTGAAAATAAAGAAATATATTTACAAGCCTAATTATTTATTCCAACGATCTTTTATCTTTTAGGAGGTCGATTATTTCGTGTGTCAACATTGCCAGTGCTTTTTTTGTAGTGTTTTGCATTCGTTTGTATGAAATAAAACTGTATTTTTTAATAATGTGTCCTGGTAAAGAAAAAGTCTGGAAAGAGCTGGTTTGTAATTGTGTATAGTGGGAAAAATATTGAGAATTTGAGCTGACATAAGTAACAGAAAGTATACTAACCATAGCGACGTAGTGCATGAGAGTGACGCCGGGCTTGTTGGCGCGGATGTCGGGCAGCTTCTGCAGCGAGGCGAGCTTCACCCCCGCCGCGCACCCCGCGTACCCCCCCGCGTTCAGGAAGTTGCCCGCGATCAGAGCTATGTACAGCACCTCCTGGGAACCACGCACGCACTAATATGAGCACAACAATGAAGTATAGACATTAGGCACAAGCTGATTAAGAATATTTTCTTCTAAGTTGTTACACTCTAAACGTAGTGGTCGATGGACAAGACGTTGTCTCACGATCCCTCTCCCTTTCTGACAACTGCTAATTGATCAAGGTTGGTTACGGGTGCATTGCAAGTACACTGTACTCTAGTCATTTCTGTCGTCGTTTGATCAGGTAAATTTAGCAACCTTAGGCTTTTTGGGTTGGTTATTATAATTAGACGTCAGTCTATCGATTCCTGATGAAGAATATCCAATATTCATGTTGTTCTGAAAGAGGTTTAATTGTAGCCACGTGTACCTGCAGCGCCCGGGAGGACATGAGGTCGTCGCCCGCCACCAGGATGGAGTTGATGGCGCCCTGCAAGTAGCCCGCCGCGCCGGACCACTCCTCCTTCAACAGCATGCACTCGATGCGCAGCTTGTAGCTGGAATATTACACACGTTACAGATATACAAAAGACACCAGAGCTCACCACACTTGAACTTGAGCAAGGTTCATGATCATAGCTTTTGCTTACTATCTGGCAAATTATGGCCAAGTATAAACCCGGTCTAGTTAAAAAAAAAAACAGTGAATACTACAAAACGATTGAAAAATAGTCTCAGATTTAAATCATAATTATTTATTGATTTATTTTTATATATAACTAGCGGACCCGACAGACTTCGTCCTGTCTGTTGACTCTTTTACTCTTAATTTATTTATTTAATTTTTTTTCGAATTTATCTCGCACTAAAAACCATCCTTGAATTTCAACGAATATTAAAAAAAAAGAATTGGCCAAATCGGTCCAGGCGTTGTTGAGTTATGCGCTTACCAACACATTTTGCGATTCATTTTTATATATAAGATTATTCTTATGAAATCTACAGTAAAAATGGTAAAATTATAAATTATATTTTAAATTTCTACCATTGTATTTAATTTCTACTACGAGCGGATCGGATCATATCCGACTCGTTGTGAAACGCGATGCTGAGACTTTTCTCAACCGTTTTGTAGTCAAATAACGAAAATCCTCGGAAGATTTAAATGTGCATGAATAGTGTTCAATGAATAAAATAAAATATCATTATCTGTCCATATCTCCCAGGCTTAGAGATATTCCAAAGATTCAGTTGTATTATACAAATCTACGGCACATCCAACTTTGAAAACACCTAACCCAAAATCCAAACTTCAAACTATTCAACTCGAATCTCGTCGTGATCATATAGTAACACTCACTTGGGCAGCTGTATGAGTTGCAGCAGGAACTTCTCAGCGTTCCCGAGCTTGCTGACGTCCCCGGAGAAGGCCTTTAACATCTCACATTCGTCTATCTCGGGCAGGATCTTCAGCAGGCCGCGCAGCTTCTCCGTGCCGATGTCGTCGTGGCAGCCCTCGCCCACCAACTGGATGATATCCTCGTTGGAACTGGAAACAAGCAGGGTTGGACGTCAGGATAGAAGTGAGAGGAGTTTGTTATTAGTGTCGAGGCAGATTGTGACATCTATGTAAGTTAGTGTGACTGATTAATGATGACTCCAATAAGATGACTTATGACTAAACAGTACAAGAGTTTTCTAGATATTTTTTTAACAAATATTGAAATTAAAAATCAATTCCCTACTGAACTACTGTGTGTACTGTTGTTAGGTGTTTTTTTAGAGTGCAATAAAGAGATATTGTATTGTATTGTAAACAAATCTGAAAATAGTCTAGCTAAATAAAAACGTTTGATCTTTACTCCTCTCTTTACAAGAGATAACTTAATGGTTTTTACTATTCTATGGCTTTAAACTAAGAACACACTCGACGTGATAACAAGTTACACAACCCTGCACAGACAAACATATGTGTCTACATTCTTGTAAACACATACGTACAAGTAGAGGTAGGAATAAAGTCTTGTTAGTGGTACCTCCGGAACTGCTTGAGGAAGATGTTGACATTGAGACTCCTCTTCCCGTCGAGGAGTGTGATCTCGGAGGCCTCCTTGCGCGGCTTCCTCTCGCCGGAGGAGTCGCAGATGGGGCTGCGGCCCAGCCGCGGGGAGGAGCCGGCGGAGCCGGGGGGCTGGATCTGAGGATGAAAATAAATAAGCTAGCAGTCTAACGGAGTCACGAGTTTTTTGTATCTGTGGCCTTATTTGGCTTAACGACTGCCAATACCCCTTGTAAAAATTGGTAAAAGAGACGTGTTATTTTTACATGTAGTGTGTTCTTTTTTTTAGAGTTTATTATTAGTTTTATTATTTTCTGCCACTCGTGCATTTAAACATTATATTACTCTTATTTATTACTATTATGATTTTAATCGTAGACAGATAAAACTTCAATTTTTACTAGCTTGGTTTTCTCAAAGTCAGCTCAGTTGAACGGTGCTAAAAAAAACTTTGAATCGTAGATCTAACGTAATGTAACATAAATGTCCGTACTTGTTGACAGAAGAGTCCCTCGATCTCGCCCCAGTCCAGCTCCGAGCTAGGAGAGTGTTTGTGGCTCGACGCCACCAGCGACCAGATGTTGTTCTGGCCTATCACCTGCAACATATACACATGTCATTGAGTTGGGATGAACATTTGTTAGAGGATGCAAATCTTGCATATAGAAGGAAGAAGATAAATTGCTGACTTAGTAAACAATCAACTATTTTCCATTTAATTTCTATGCCTGGTGAGAAATAATTGTTGTTGCCTCGATAGGCAAAACCGGTGTTTTCGGCTATGATTTGCTCAAAAGTCGAATAACCGAAACGCTAATGAACCCTCGTCACGCAAGCTTATTGTAGGTATATCTAAATTTGAATATACATAATTCATATTATGATCTGAATTGGCGTTACTTTATTATTGGGTATCTTGTTCCAATTTATGGTCTTCATCTTGGTCTTGGGTATGGGAGTCTCCTGCTGCGGTAGCTTGACGTCCAGCGCGGGAGCGGGCGGCGGGGAGGGGGTGCAGGGCGGCGCGGGGGGCGGCGGGGGGCCCCCGGCCGGAGGGGGCGGGGGGATGCACGGCGGCGGGGGGATGCACGGCGAGGGCGGGGGGATGCCTGGAACACAGATAGTGAAATTCAAATTCAAAATGATTTATTTCGGACTACAATTGTTTGATTGATCCATATTTTGTTAGTAACTTATAACAATGTAAGTATTCTTAAAAGCTAGGGTTAGTATAATTAACAAGTATGTAATACGTCATGTACTTAGGAGGCATTCCTTGCGGGATCATAGTCCAGAAATGATTGATGATGAGAATGAAGCCTCAGTCACATTATATGTCTCACTCAACTCATAAGACACAAAGCTAGCACGAGTATGAATATCCATCAAGCCGTTCAAACTATCGGACAGTAGTCGCGGACACGTCCGCAGAGTCCTACACTGTCTTGGCGCGCTGGATATTTTGTTGGGACTGTACAGTTATAGCTTTGTGTAGCGGCTATAAGTCACGACTGAAAGCCGCGACAAAAATTTTGAAATTGTTTTTTGTTTTGAAATGTGTGATTTTCAAACTAGAAAATTATCTGCACTTGGGAGTCAGGTCCATCTGCGATATCTGAAGAAGTATTTAAAATTGGAGTGTAAGTCTCGATACTCACAGGGTGGCGGCGGCGGCGCGGGCGCGGGCGGCGGGGGCGGCGGGGAGAGCGCGCGCTGCAAGCTCTGCTTGCGCCCGCCCGACATGTCGCGGAGCTGGCACGAGCACCCCATCTTGGCCTGCAACAAGGAAGACGCAGGGAGATCATACATGTACGCCAAGTACAGGTAAACAGAAATATACAGTATACAGGTGTCTAGAAATGGATCTAGGTACATATCTTATAGTTATCAACATAAGTACAGTATTTTACCTTTACGAATTCATATAGTTTCAGATACGATGAGGATGTATTTTTTTTATCAACAACCCGGTGATGCGCCTGCAGGTAATTATTGAAAACGCCTACAGAAAACAGTGAGCAACCTGACAGAAATCGCAAGCAACAAATATCGATCGCTGCGTTATATTCACTAGAAATTATTTGAATTTTTTTTAACAAAATAATACGTACCTGCGTGAAGTCAGTTTATTTTATAAGTAAGTTTCACTTATAAAATTTATCGTGGTGCAAGAACCACTTCGAGATTTCATGCTCGCGTACGGCTGGGTAAAGACCTGACATCCGCCTTGTTCTATCGTTTCATAGTGGCTGATGGTAATATTTTTCCTCGTACCTGTAGGCTAGGCGCTCGCAGCAGCTTGGCAGCATCCTCCCGCGACTCCAGCAGCGTGGCGCGGTGCACGAGCGTCTCCGCGGTGTCCCACACGATGTCAGACACTGCCTCCTTGGGGTCGATGCGCAGCAAGTGCTGCAGGATGCTGAGGAACGGGATCTCTTGCGGAGTGTCTGACACCTGCAATGGTACATTTATGTTTTATCCTTACTTCATCGATTATACATTCTCTCTTGTTTAGTTGTTGATATGATGATGTTTGCGAGTGTGTACCTGTTTGAGTATGGCGTAGAAGACGTCGAGGTGTGAGTTGAGGTTGATCCCGCCGGGCCCGCGCGCCTCGTCCGCCTCGCGCTGCTCCTCGAACACGTCCAGCTGCACGCCCAGCGCCGGCTGGCCCGCCGCCTCGTGTCTGCAACAATACGGCACCACTGGGATCGTACCGGGGAGCGGCGGAATGGAACTCAGAAGCTGCAAACACCTCAACAAGAGTTGCATAATACCCGGATTTGAAAGAGTTGGGAGGAAAATAAATAACTAATAATAATATACCAAAACAAACGAACAAAAAAAATATTATTGAAAAACACAAATCGAGGCTTTGAGGTCAAAGGCTTGCCAATAATTTCCTCTTAATTAATCTTATCTTTATGACTTAAAAACCAAACCAGCTTATCAAGTACAAGTTATGAGCTTAGCCTATATAAGGACACCTAATTAAAAGCTATGAAACATCGTGTTACTCACGGTTTCCACTTACCGCGGATATTATTCACGTCAGCCGCCATATTAGCTGCGCCCACGCACGGTGCGCTTAGTTCGGACTAGACAGGATTATTGTACCTCTGGGGTATGCGACACAGGAATTTGATCACGCGTTTGAATGCTATTCCAATATTTTATTATAGTTACATACAATTTTATATTTTGATTCAGTGTTAAGACAATAAAAAACGCCAAAACACGATTACGTATACTTCGCTCGATAGTTTTATTTTTTGAAAAACAGTTGTTTTGAAATATTTTTCACCTCTTTTTCACAGAACTTCACTTTTTTTTTCTTTTTTTTTTACAGAAATTTAAACCAATTTAATTATATCTAAAAGATAATGTTATTATTTACCTAGCGCAAAGCGTTTTCGGGTGAAATGTGAAATATCGTGGCCTTAAGTGATGGACCAATTTGTACTTGAAGATCTACTGTACGCAGAATTAGTTTAAAATCCAGGATAAACATTATGAGGAAAAGATCAGATTACAGATTCCAGGCTAGACATCTACTTACGTAGGAGCTCATCCCAGGGGCATGTTATTACGACGCATTTATGCAGGATGCAGTATTGATTTAACAGGATGTAATGATAGGTACTCACACATCCAAGTGAGGCTAAATAACTCATATGCACTAATTATTTGCGCGACTTGGGTACTTAGAAATCTTAGAATCCATTTAGGCCAATATACGGAGTAATTCATAATATCAAATTGGACTGAATCAGCTAAATTGGTTCTCTAGTTATATGTAGCCAGGCAAGGAAGAAACGAATTCATTGAAAACTAAGCTTAAGTAAGCTAATTTACCATATTAAACGATTTCTCTTAATCCTTTCCAGCGAGTCTCCCAAATCGTATAAATGTCTATAATCCAACATTGGTTTGGTTACGGTAGTTCTTATCGTGTTTTTTCCTCCATCTTAAAGGACCGAGTGCGGTGTGCAAATCACCATTATCGACAAAAAAGAACCGATGGCTCATAAAAACCGTTGACAGACAATAAAAGAAGCTGTTGTCGAGAAAAAAGTATCGATAGTCGATAAAAAACGGACAATGTATCGTATTGTGTCTGTCTGTACCTAGCGAGTATCGCATTGTGTCTGTCTGTACCTAGCGAGTATCGTATTGTGTCTGTCTGTACCTAGCGAGTATCGCATTGTGTCTGTCTGTACCTAGCGAGTATTATTTATTGATTTGAACACTCTTCACCTTCAATATCATCTACAGCCTATTTAGTTATTCTTCAGACTGTTTTTAGTATTTTAGTGACACAAGTATCACGTTCTAGGTATTCCAAAGATAAGCTCTAATTTGACTTCAATAGTAGGTAGGTACCTATCAGCATATTATGTGTGCTGATAGGCACTTGGTTTAATTTTCTTAGCGTGTAATGTGCTTATCAGCTGAGATTTAAGGTTTGCCTTGTAATATATACACATGTACACTGTGGTTAACTTTTGATAAATTTTTTCAAACTGAGATTCAACGGTCCTTGCATATTTGACGCCAAATAATGTGCAAGTAGTTGCTGCTTCCACAGCCAGCCCCCGCAAACGAGGCCTATGACTAGCTCCTACATACCTACAACTATATAGTATTCTATTGGGAAGTAATTGGCATGGTTAATGGTAAAGCATGTTACCTTAGATTGTTGAGCGTGGGCAGCAGACCAAGGCCTGTGGAAAAATTAAATAAATTAGACAGTTTATGTACGTACAATTACACTTTGAATTTGTCGTTTGTATTGTAGTCTACCACATGGGATGGCTGTTGAATGCAGTTAGAGTGTAGGTACTGACTACTGTGTTGTCACATTTGTAGTCTACCACATGGGATGGCTGTTGAATGCAGTTAGAGTGTAGGTACTGACTACTGTGTTGTCACATTTGTAGTCTACCACATGGGATGGCTGTTGAATGCAGTTAGAGTGTAGGTACTGACTACTGTGTCGTCACATTTGTAGTCTACCACATGGGATGGCTGTTGAATGCAGTTAGAGTGTAGGTACTGACTACTGTGTCGTCACATTTGTAGTCTACCACATGGGATGGCTGTTGAATGCAGTTAGAGTGTAGGTACTGACTACTGTGTTGTCACATTTGTAGTCTACCACATGGGATGGCTGTTGAATGCAGTTAGAGTGTAGGTACTGACTACTGTGTCGTCACATTTGTAGTCTACCACATGGGATGGCTGTTGAATGCAGTTAGAGTGTAGGTACTGACTACTGTGTTGTCACATTTGTAGTCTACCACATGGGATGGCTGTTGAATGCAGTTAGAGTGTAGGTACTGACTACTGTGTTGTCACATTTGTAGTCTACCACATGGGATGGCTGTTGAATGCAGTTAGAGTGTAGGTACTGACTACTGTGTCGTCACATTTGTAGTCTACCACATGGGATGGCTGTTGAATGCAGTTAGAGTGTAGGTACTGACTACTGTGTCGTCACATTTGTATTCTACCACATGGGATGGCTGTTGAATGCAGTTAGAGTGTAGGTACTGACTACTGTGTTGTCACATTTGTAGTCTACCACATGGGATGGCTGTTGAATGCAGTTAGAGTGTAGGTACTGACTACTGTGTCGTCACATTTGTAGTCTACCACATGGGATGGCTGTTGAATGCAGTTAGAGTGTAGGTACTGACTACTGTGTTGTCACATTTGTAGTCTACCACATGGGATGGCTGTTGAATGCAGTTAGAGTGTAGGTACTGACTACTGTGTTGTCACATTTGTAGTCTACCACATGGGATGGCTGTTGAATGCAGTTAGAGTGTAGGTACTGACTACTGTGTTGTCACATTTGTAGTCTACCACATGGGATGGCTGTTGAATGCAGTTAGAGTGTAGGTACTGACTACTGTGTTGTCACATTTGTAGTCTACCACATGGGATGGCTGTTGAATGCAGTTAGAGTGTAGGTACCGACTACTGTGTTGTCACATTTATATAAGTCACTACTATATCCATTACTAACAAAGGAGCTTTTATCATTACTACGTCTTAATTTCAGTATGATTAATTCATTAAATACAACTTATATTATCTGAAAGGTAAGATTGTAGTAAATAGATAAGGGTAGGTATATGAGAGCGAACTCGATTCAATAGTTTTTGAACCGTGAAAAGAAATTTCAGAAAGCTACCTACTGTTACAAACGGCCAGGACCTGCAATTGAATATCCACAGGAATATCATCTAGACATATAAACGATCCTTTATTAAGTGTGTAGTAAAAGCAATGATCAATATCAAGTGTGTCCTGTACCTATGAACTCGTTCCGGAGCCGGATCCTGTCGGGCAGGCGCGGCGCCGAGATGATGAGGCAGTTGACGAAGCCCACCAGCGCCGTCTGGTAGTCCGTGCTGGCGGCCGCCTGCAGCTCCGACACCACCACCGACAGACGGTAGCGCTCGCTCTTTAACGCCTGCAATCAAACGTACCAGAATTTGCCTGATGGTAACCGATCGTTACTTATTTATTTATTATGGCACACAAAACAGAATATGTTCTTAAATAACTTAATATACATTTTATGCTGGTTTCGATCCAAATTCCAAAGCATGTACACAGCTTCTGTCACAATAAATGTTTTCTTTCTTTCTTATATATTACATATTACGGTCAAGTATGGAGCTTGCTTATCCAGCAAGAACCGATTCACTTACGCTTTGAAGATCGCAAGAGTTGTCTTAGCTTATTTAGTTTCAGTGGTAGATGGTTACACTGGCAGCAATACCACTGAACGATGGAATACCATAGCACTATCTGTACCATTGTACAGTGGTATTGCTGACAGTGAAACCACCTATCACTGCGTATACCTAGTGGCATCGTCGAGAAGCTTAAATGCCAGAATACAGTCAATGATGGTAAGTTTTTTAGCTTTTGTTATTAGCGGGATAGCGGGTCAATTTCCCTAGAAATATTATTTTAGCACAAAAATATTTTATTAGATATTAAATAATACATTTTGTTCCCTGACTGTAGGCGTGTGACGTACCTTGTATCTGTCGAGTGTGTCGACGGCGCGCGCGTATCCCTCCGCGTTGTACACACATAGCGCCGATAGTAGCTCGAACACCTGCACCGAACGACCATAACTATTACTACTGATACTAAAAACAAACAGTATCCGTTACTTTGTGATACGTGGAAAAAAGTAGGAAAGGGACGCCGTAACACTTGAGGATTTAGATGGATGCAAATACAGTAAATTAACTACAACATTAGCCGTACGCCAAATAAGAATGATGCCTGATTGCCTAGCATGTGCCGGCCGGTTGAAATCCGTCAGCACTGCAGCAACCTTAGCTTTTCATTGGGATACGAATTAATAATATAATGTTCAATGAAATGATTCAAATCTGAGATAGATCTTCGGATGGGTTATAATAAAAACACGGTAGAACATGGTTACCTGTTTCTTGACGGGTGCCTGTGGCGAGGTGAGCGCGGCAGCGAGCTTGGCCGCGTACTCCGCGTGCTCCACGATGTAGTCCAGCCCCACGCGGCTCTCCATGCTCTGGAGCAACATACAAATAATTAATAAAACGTTTATTTGATCTTTCACAAGGTTAGGTATATTATGCTTGTGTTCTTTTGCTATTGGTGTACAATAAAGAATTATTGATTGATTGATTGATTGATTGAGTAAAGCGTGCATTGGCTTATAGGTTACAATACAAGAACAGATGAACTCTGGACGACAAACTAAGTCAGCACCTGTGTGATGCCGTCCAATTTTTCCTATTTAGGTAACAACATAGATAGAAATGTAGGATAGTGTCAAGAATGTAGAATAGAATCAAAATCAGCTTAGTATAAATATATCCCTGCTTACAACTCCGCAGCACAGGCACAGAATCCTGGCTCACACCGTGCTGACACTAAGGAGATCCAGATTGATTGTCTTATCATCACGTATAAGCAATAGTGTGATTGTTGGTCTGTTTATTCCGCTTTTATTTCGTAACAACGTAACGGAGGGAAAAGCATCGTGACTTTATGATGAGATAACATAGCTAAGGTTTGCAGTACATGCTGTTGTAAAAACGGCTCAAGCGATACCAAATAAAACAAACTAAAAACACACAATTTCAAGCGACAACCATATCATTACTTTATTAATAAAGTAGGTAATTACAGGCTCTAAATGAGATAAATGAAACCTTTGCTGTCATCAATCGGTTTCTCAGTACACAAAGCACCTCGTATGATCCCTAGTAAGGCATGTTTGTCCAAGTTCTCGGAAGCTATCGGAGTTGAAATCTGATCCCGCGCTGCATCACAATCAGCACCTGCACTTGAAGCAAACATGGCGGCTACTTGGAACTAAGTACATACTACCATAGCTGCTACCTTTAGATTAGAGCTGATTTGTTCTCAGTAATTAGCCAGATGATCGCTCGATTCATTGAATTCCTACACACATTTCATTAACAATTACATTCGCACAATTATTTAAATATCATTAGTGTCCTTGATTTGTACTGTATAAATAATATTGCTTGTATCACTTTGTAACGTTAATAGCATTGCTGCAAATTGTAATTATAGTTATTTTTATTCTATTTTTACGTCTAAGTTTTGAATGTACATTAGGACAAGCACTTTACTACATTTGTAATAACAACACTGGAATCCTTTTACTCTGGGAGGCACTGATGCCTAAGATACAGTTTTATTACTAGTTTAGGCATCAGTTGTCCAAACCTACATTGAATTTTGATTTTTGACAACATATCCATAACCCATGTAAAATCTGCTGAACTAATTGTAATAAAACTAACACTATCTACTAGCATATGCTACTTTAATCATTCATTATAAAAATATGTATGTTACTATAGTTTCGGAGAAATCCGTAGTTATTTTTATGCATTATGTGTCGGACAATAGAGAAATTTATTTATTTATTATTTTATTTAGTTAATTCCCGAGTGGCCGCTAAGATTGCCCGAACTGAGATTTCGCGTAATCGTGATTTGAACAGGCTGATGATGGTTGGTCTTTTGATTTATATTATACATATTATTATCAGCTTTTCACCTTGATATTCTATTACTTTTTTTACCAAATATAGGGTCGCATTTAGCCTAATTAATGAAGTAAAACCTAAAACTTTCAGTTGTGTCTCGTAATCTGCAAGTAAACGAGACCTTTAACAAGCATCACACTTCAAAAATAAGCGTTCTCAATTGAACTGTTTTATTTTTTTGTATTTATGTCAATGTTCGATTATTTTGCGATTACGATTATCATCTTTTATTCAGGTTTACAGCCTCCCGAGCTTTACGTTCGGTATTTTTAGGGCATAAGTGGGGCTTATCATCTCATCATACTTAAGAATAGTTATTAATACTAAAGAAAGTACATAACATAAAAAGTGGATTTATGGATATATAAAGATTTCTATTGCAGACATGGTACAAGTTTAGGCTATTACGTTGCGCAGTTAATTGTTTTAATGTAACTAGTCTGTTGATAGTTATTATTATTTTCTTTTTTTAACAAGGAACTAAAGCGCGTCCAGTGAGCTTTACAGGCGGGCGGCTGAGAGCCCGCGACCTCCGCGCGAGGCCGCGAGCCTGATTTGGTGAGGTCGCGCCGGGTGCCGCCCTTAACGAGGCATACAACACATATGCACTAGCTAAGGAAATACCTACCTAGGTACAAGTACTTAAGGTACTGTTGGTATAGGTATACGCAGAGTAATGAGTAATTTGTACTTCTTAATTTACGCAAAAGTTCACCAACTGTCAAAGTCTAGGTTTGTCGTAATAAATGCTATTCTGATTCGAGTTTTGACGATGTATTTTTTTACTATTGTATCCACCTTGTTGTGTGTGTTGTTGTTTACATATATACCCATTGAAAATAATAAACATATAGTATCGTAGCGTGTTACACCATAGCCTGCAGCAATGCTTTACATCAGGCAGATTGTAGACAAATGCAAACCTATCCCACGTAAAAAGAAACTCGTTTCTGATGATGAGCACTTGCTCGTAGTTTGTTTTAAAGAATATAATGATTGACTGCAAGAAGTGTAACAGTATAACGTGTTTTCCTACGCTGAATACGCTGAAGCGCTGAACATATCTGCAAACACTAGACTATGACAAAACAGAGGAGCTAATTGAAGTCATCAAAAAATATCCAATAATTGTTATCTAAATTGCCAGAACCAAATAGACAGAATCACATCAAAGATATATACACACACACACACACACATACACACACACACACACACACTTCACCAGACATACAATACAACAATCACCTACACATAATAAATACATAATCATACACAATTTCATTACATACTCAATCTTACACAACACAGAAACTACACACCACCACTACATACTTCATCCACACGCTACAAGCTCAATAGTAAAATACTAATAAATAAAGAATGTACTGGCAACACAAATCTCTTTTCCAATCCATTCAAAGAATAGATAAGCTGACAGCTGTTTACATTGTTTTTGTTTCCTCATTGATTGATGGGTACCTAGGTATCTATTTTTCTAATTTCTAAGTTTGTTCAGTTGTTTTAATTAGCGTTTTTAGTGCAAAGAATCATGGTTACAAGTGTGGGGGTGGTGGTGACTTTGATTTCCTTGCAACACAGGACCTCTGGTACCTAGCGCAGGAGTCAGGCATTCCACCGCGTACCAAATACTTTTTAATGTACATATTTGCATATACATCACATAAAATAGGTACGTTTTACATATGTATTTTGTGACCAATAAAAACTATTTGATTTGATATAGATATACTATTATATACTTAGGTCATCCAGGTATTGTGACCTCAAGGATGCAATGTAAAGCTACTTAGGTACTTTAATCTTAGAACAAAAGATCAATTAAATCATTCAGAAAATCTCTCATATTTTTCCTTCTACGCAAGTCACATGACTACCAGATTTCCCTCCAAAGCGGGCATAATGTCTACCCTGGCTAGTACTCAGCCTATTACTTAGGATGCCTAGTGTTGCCTAGACTAGCGCGGGTCAGAGGGCGCTTTCACTGCCATCTAGGGAGGACACACCAGTGGAGGAACAAAGCCATTGTTTGAGACTCGCAGATTAGACTGATGTATGTTTTTTATAAAATCTAGCGATAAAACTATGTAAGTTTACGTACAATTTTGAATATCAAGATACAACGCAATATAGCACCTAAGTACCTCCGTCATGAGATTTGCTACTCCTATACCAACTTTCTATTTCAGTGGCAAATCTGGTGTCGAGAGCTTATAAACTGCCCCAAGGAGCTCTGACTCATTTAGACTATAAGCAAATAGATTGTAGTTGAAGTGAACCTCCAGCGGGAATAAGACAATACATTGAAAAGGTCATGAAGGTTTTTTAGATTGGATTGGCCTTTAAGAAGGCGTTACATTGTCTACTAGCTCTTTTTTTATAAAGTTGAAGTGAGGGATGTGTAGATTACAGTGAGTCTGATAACTGGCAGCAATATACACTTTGTCTCAACGAGCCGCTTCCAGAGCAATGCCCGGTATACTAGCTGCTGTCTGCGGATTCACTCGGGGTCAAAAGAACAGATCAATAAAAAAAAACCACCTGGGATGAGATGAATACAATAATGTTTTGGTTCTTAGCGGTGTATGGGGTGCTCAATTTCAGAAACAAAATATGCTGATATATTTTATTTATTTAGGTGTACCTAAATAGAAACTAAATCTGTCAGTGAAATTGATTTTATGTAGAAACAAACTGAGAAAACAAAGATGTATTAACATTAGCTGAAGCGATATAAACGTCTCGTGTAAACCAGCCAGCTAGTAAAATACCGACAAACGTATCCTCAAACACGTGTATCTACATTCAGAGACCCCGTGGGCCGAGACACGATACTCTGCCGGCTCAATGAAGTATAACAACTGCTTCTTGTACCACTTTTTGTGAAGATTTCAATTGGGCCGTCTTGTGATAGGACCCCCGAGGTATTAGGTTACAGAGTGTTAATGACCTAGGGTTTACTAGTTGTTGTATGTGACTTCTCTTGCGCGAGAATTAGGTGAAGTTATCAGTTGTTTAAATTTGACAAATTAACAAAGAAATCTCTCAAACCACCGTCACTAGCGACACTGTTGTTGAAGAAGAATCACACTTGTTATTAAATGTTTAAATAATGCTCAATAGCCCAATGTTAGATCCACTATCTATATTTTGAATTGCAATGACTCATGCGTTCTTGAAGTTTTTCATGTGGGTATTGGAAATGTATACATATTTAGCAAGGTTAGAGCACTCACGAGGGCTTGTTTCCAAGCTGAACACAATTACAAGAGTAGCTCTCCTTTATCGCGTAACAGTTAAAAACTCGTCTCAGACGCCCCTATGGCAGCTTACACATATCTATTGTATTCTTCTTAAAAAGCAGAAGAACAAGTTGCATTCTTGAGCCTCAGATCGGAAATGAGACAAAAGGATTATAGAGTGTGTGTATGTATGTATGTGTGAAGCAGAGGCGACACAGACCTTGGCGCGGTGGTTGCGCAACCATCGACCGCAGCCTGAGCATGGCTGCGCTGGATCACCGGCTGGTATCACGTATCATTTTTTTAACACTTCACAGTGAGCCAGCCAAGGTGGAGCATGTCTGTATCTACTGGATTGTAGCTGGTTCTCAAACGAGCCTGCCGGAACACACCGTTAGGCGCTTTCAATTCATAACCAATCAATATTCATTCTTTTAATTTAGCTCTCACTTTAACTTACATGTCTTCTAACGAAATTATTATTTATTCTAGTTTGTTCTAGACATTTGAAATCTATACCGAATAAAATAGCATTGTTTATTTACTATTTGAAAAAATAAATATGTTTTACTTATAACAACTAAAAAATAGAATTAATGCACATTTTATTTCTGACTGATACAGTAATTATGTTTGTAATTCTACAAATAACAAAACTTACCTGATCAAAGTATACTACAGGTCCCTTGATGTCAAGAAAAACCTAGAATGAACTAACTTAACCTAGAATGTTCTTTAACTAACTCTATTTGTAGACCCCTAAATCAACATGATAATTCCTTGTCCTAGTATGCATGCTAAAGCCTGTATCAGAGTGCGCACGCGCCGGTCGCCGCTTTACTGAGCATACTCCTCAATACCTTGCGACTGTTTAACGGACATCATCAACACATTCTAGAATATTTCGTTACATCCATTCTTATTATGAGAATCGTTTATTTACATTCTCGTTTATGTAATTGATTGTATGATATAAATACCAGTAAAATATAAACCACTACCCTAAACCTTTTAAAATATCAACAAGAAAAACGGCTGGATAATTTGTACAAAGGAACATTTTCCTGTTAGATAACAGCAAGTGCTTTGGCATTGTATGTAACTAGTCGATGGCAAAACCCAAAACCGCTGCCATGAAGACATGATAATGGTCACTCTTGACCAATGACTGGCTGACAACGTACAACTTTTTTACTTTTAAGTATTTGTTATCAAATGAAATATATACACAAACCAATTCATTTACAATTTACTAGTGGTCACCTGACATAATATTGACTTTGTTGTTATGGTCAAGTGCAAACCAATTAAATAATAAAAACTGTTTGTGTTCGTTCAAACGAATTCATTCAAAATCATCGTCATTGACTTTCCTCGCTGCACTGCTGGGTATAGGCCTTACAATGCCTCCTACATGACGCCACAGAATAGATAACAGTACTCTTACTTAGTAATGACGTTCATCCATCACATAATAACTGAGCTAGTGACGACTCACATCTGTAACTACTGCTCATCACGATAAAAGCATTGTTTTACGTTATTGGTTACGATTGTATACGAACGAGTACCTACACTACAACTTATGACAATAGGCATTTAACTTTATGGCATATTTTGTTTACCTACTGGAGAAATTACTTCACGAAGTGTCTAATTTCTTGATATCGTGAATAATGCAATGATACGCTGCTGGGTTTTGAAATCCAAAACTTGCAGTGTTATCACAGAAAAAAACAGTAAGTCTGTGTGCTTTCATTTGATCAGTCGTATTCATGTATTTATGACTAGTACAGAGTACTACAAAGCAGGCACTAAGCTAAAACACACATAATATAATACAAGAACAAATTACGACCACTATTTTTATATCCAATCCAACAGACCGCGGCTCGTCACAATCATTGCTTTGTATTCCCCGCAGTAGGTCCCGGCGCCGCGCCCTGCTCCTAATGAGGTGTCACTGATCATGTTCCTCCACTCATGCGCTTGCGCACACGCAAGGAAGTGGACTTAGTAGCTATATGTATACAGGGCTAATAGTTACTTTCGTGCAACTTTTTATGACTCGCTATAAGAAGATGGCTAAGCAATTTGTAACGTGAAGTTCTAAAACTTATACTTAGCACAAGTTTAGTGCTGAAAGGTTGGAGTTTAGTGTTTTGCCATTTATATTAATTTTTATATCGGCTAACATTTACTGACGTAAATGTTACTGACGTTCAGTGACCTGAACTTGTAATGTTGGTTTTGTAATACAAATACGGGTAATTAAAATTGTCTCACGGGTGCTTTAGATCTACAAATATTTAGCGTGAGTTTCTAGTAAACCTGTATAGCTAGGATAGGCTTAGTGCGTGCGCAGGTCGACGGTCTCGACGCCAGCCATGGGCCTTCCGGTGCCTCGGCACAGGGCTGCCTGTACCTTCACCAAATGTGACACACACAATATGTAGAAGGGCCAAACGTTTTTTGTGAACCACTTTAACTAATCAGAGACCGTACTACGTAGCACGTTGGAGAGGAGGCTTATACTTAGCTATGGGTGAACACGGCTGACATGATGATGATGATGATTAACTTATCAGGAAAATAGTCAATACACATGGAATCGGTTAAATTATAACATGGCTGCGTTTTATGAACGATTTAAGGCACTAGTGGTACGAAAGAGGACTAGTAATGTACTCAAGAGGTGATCTTATTTGTTCTAGCATTGTACATAATAAACTGTAACAAGGCTGAATACATCAAACCAATAATGGCCAAGTAAGTTCTTAGTCATTATAGAAAATATGCAAACATGTTTCCCATTAAACAAAGACGAACTACCGTCCACTATCGACACCCCATACAGGTGGCCATGACTCAGCCCTGCCCCGCACCTCGCATGGTGTGTCCCGAGCTATGCTATGGAGCGTCCTTTGTCCCTGCACATTGTCCCCAGTATGGCGCCCTGACTCACGCACTGTTGACGCAGGTGCTGGACTACAAGGGATGTACTACCACAAGGCTCGGTGAAAGAAAAGCTCAACAGTGTTGCCTGCTACTTATAGTACAGACTGACATTAGGGAATAATTAACAAGAAATAATAAAAAAGCTTTATGAGGCAGGCAATAAAAACAATATTCTTTTAAATATGTCATCAAGTTTTTTATCACATATTAATGACACCAGCTGGCGTCCACATATTTGAGCAAAATGCGTCTTTTGTCTAACGCGGAGCGAGCAGGAAGCCTGCGCGGCCACTTATGGCCCCAATAAGGCCATATACGGCCGCCTTTAGCCCATATATGGCACCTAGCTGGCTCCGACAACCTTGTGGCGGTCTCAATGAGAAATGCGCACACGCAGACTTAGAGCATGGAATGTAGCATAGCATTTTATACGCTGAGAAAATAACTAATTAATGCGTAATTAAAGTGGCTATAAATAAAAATAGAACACTGTACTTGTGATTTGAAACGAGTAAAAAAGTTGCCATTTATACCTTGAGTCTTTGATAGATTATTACATTTTTTTTACAGTACATATCTATTATAAATTTTGCTGTCATTCAGTCTACCGTCGGATATTTTTTTGCTATTTTATTAATTCATAGATATTATACGTGCATAAGTACTTACAGTAATCATGTAACGAGTAACATCAGGAAATCTGAAACAAAAACAAATGCAAAATTAAAAACTAAACCAATTTACGAAAACATAAATGTTGTTCTCATTCGCTTTGTTTTAAAACTAAAAGGCAGGCGTGGGTGTATGAAGAAAGTACCGATTGCCCTCATTAGTCTAGAATCAGAGAAATAAACTATCATAAAACTATCAAGCGAGCGACATTTTAGGCCTACTGCCCCAACTCGAGCAAGTGGGAGCAGCATTTTAGTCAATTGCTTCGAAAATTGGATAAAGTTTCCGATTAGTATGCAAATATTACAAAATAGGTACAAGAACTGAACAAAGAGGAAGTCGGAAATCCTTACTCGTAAATGAGAAGAAAGTGATGTTTTCTGTTATTTAATTGATTTTATTTTAATAGGAACTCGTGAGATATTCAAATGAAATCGTATAGTTATTTTAAAACTAATCATATGCGTGAATCCGGCAGGATTGAAACTAATATAGTATATTATATTACATGGTGATTGAACTATTTTTTTAATATAAGGCACTGTTGTGTGTAACTGTAATAATGTTATATATACGAGTACTATAGTAAAGCCTTATAGCTACTATTATACATTATTGAGTCATAATATGGGTACACAAGTAAATAGTTGTAAATAAACTGTATCGATTCTTCCTACATAATGTAACCTCCTGCAGAGGTCGCGGCGTGACTCCGGGCCCAATGCCAGCTGTGTTTGGCTAGCGATATACCTACCTATGTATATTGACACTACTTATATGTCCAGATGTGGACAAATACTAGAATATTGTATAGATCAATACTGGTTACAATTTACTTAGTAGCTGCGGGTGAAAACACACCGCGAGCACTTCAATATCATACTGGTTAATTGTGTGTTTTTATACATTTGTACTTAGAAACATATTAAGGTTTGATAAGAATAAAAATATATTCTTAAAAGTATAAATCCGGTATTGAAATATTAATAGATAAATAAAAAATGACGTCACAATCAGGTAGTCTATAATTGAATTATTGTATTAAATCATTATCAAATTAATTAAATCTGAAAATTCTGATCATCATCTATCGCGTATGGGCTTTTTTATGTAACTGGATCTACATAAAATAATCTGATTTTACCATTATTGTAGTTGTTGTAGGTATGTAGGTATTGTATAATCCCTTGCAGGTGCAGTTGTACCTCTACAAGCAGACAGCAGGTCGTGAGTCGAATATGTTTGGTTTCCTGATTGCACTCATAATGATGCAGTAGTACCTCTGCAAGCAGACAGCTTGGGTCGTGAGTCGAATATGTTTGTTTTCCTGATTGCACTCATAATGATGCAGTAGTACCTCTGCAAGCAGACAGCTTGGGTCGTGAGTCGAATATGTTTCGTTTCCTGATTGCACTCATAATGATGCAGTAGTACCTCTGCAAGCAGACAACTTGGGTCGTGAGTCGAATATGTTTGGTTTCCTGATTGCACTCATAATGACTTACTCGACCACTCACACCGTTTATACATATTATTCGCGACTTTACTAATACGTACATACGAGTACATTTACAATTATTTTATAGTAAGTTGCCATGCAAGCTAGATGAACCATGTAGACCTCACGAATTATGGTTGAGTCGTCGTGAAGCTAAGGTATATTTAAATGCAGTCCCAACTTTGCTAAGCTCTCAAACTTTCACAATTAGAGCGAAATTTGTTGAATAAAGACAAATTTGAAAAATAAACTCATTTTCTTTCTACGCTTTCGGCTGAACCTATTTGGGTGTAACAACGGCAAGGAACGTATTTTATTATTGAAATTGATCACAACACTCCGCGGGGAATCGCTCGAATTTAAAAGGGTACAACATCTAATACAGTTTATTTGTTACGTGTATATTCAGAATGCAGTTTTATTCCGCTTCATTTGGAGGCGCTGCCTACTAATTAGCGCGGAGTGCACTAATTACCTGCAATTATCGTCCAATAAGGCGCCGCGGGCTGCTCCGTCAGCTTCCACATACTGACATGAACAGACTGGTTTCTATATTCATAGGCACTGATCGAACACATGCCGCCGCCATAGAAACTTAACAATACGGGCTTTAACTTGTATCGCTTTATTTATAAAACTAAAAGATTGAGTAATCCTACTCATTTGAAATACGAACGTCGCCAAAAGTGTAATGTATGTTCGTTACTTCTTCATAAGATTGGCCGAACTAATCTGGTAAAAGTAGGAAATAGAACGTAGTTTACAGATTAACAATACCCGATCATGTAAAGGTATCGAACTAATCTGGTAAAAGTAGGAAATAGAACGTAGTTTACAGATTAACAATAACCGATCATGTAAAGGTATCGAACTAATCTGGTAAAAGTAGGAAATAGAACGTAGTTTACAGATTAACAATAACCGATCATGTAAAGGTATCGAACTAATCTGGTAAAAGTAGGAAATATAACGTAGTTTACAGATTAACAATAACCGATCATGTAAAGGTATCGAACTAATCTGGTAAAAGTAGGAAATAGAACGTAGTTTACAGATTAACAATAACCGATCATGTAAAGGTATCGAACTAATCTGGTAAAAGTAGGAAATAGAACGTAGTTTACAGATTAACAATAACCGATCATGTAAAGGTATCGAACTAATCTGGTAAAAGTAGGAAATAGAACGTAGTTTACAGATTAACAATAACCGATCATGTAAAGGTATCGAACTAATCTGGTAAAAGTAGGAAATAGAACGTAGTTTACAGATTAAAAATAACCGATCATGTAAAGGTATCGAACTAATCTGGAAAAGTAGGAAATAGAACGTAGTTTACAGATTAACAATAACCGATCATGTAAAGGTATAACGGGTCATCATGACTGTCAGCGGGACTAGTAATACAGGCAGGAAGTAGTATCATCCTCGTATAAGTGGCCGATGCACATTCAATTCCTTTAGTTGAAACAATAACTAGCGTTGGTATAACAAGCTGTTACCCAGCTAGTCTAGTCTAGTCGGGTTACCAACTAGTACTTAACAATATTTTTATTAATTGCATCTCCCAATGAAGTCACCGGGCGCAGACAAATCACCTAATTCCAATCTAGATAGTATCAACAAGTAGGCACCGACTCATGCTAATTTATATTTGTCATTCGGAGCCACAACCAGTCCCGACGCGCGTAACCAGTCCCGACGCGCGAAACATATTTTGTATGCTAATTAATTGTTAAATGAATATTCGCATTGACATGGTGTTGTATGTTCCGCCTGGGGCTTCAACTTTACTATTCATTAAATACTATGTGCTTATATTAACACTACATATGTATATCACATATATTATATACATAGATGATCATGCTAAATCTAAGAAGTCGGTAAAATATTCTGATACCCATACAAATTCAATTTTGTATGGGTATTAAAACTATTGCGCCGCAAATAATGTTAACCACTCTTTTTAAATACATATGTATGTAAATATGTATACCTAATGGCAGGATAACAAGACGATGATACCAAGCGATACTGTGCATGAAGTTCAAAGTTTACTTACAAATTATTGCTTTGTTGATGGATTTTAATCCATAGAATCCATCAACAGAGCAATAATTTGTAAAATATCCATTTTATCATATGGCTTTATGGTCAGTCTTTATCCAATCCCTTTATGAGAGACAATAGAACTTTGGTCGCCAGGCGCGACCACCTCGGCTCAAAGATTAAATAATGTATTTGCGAGTCCTTCCAGCACATTATGTAAGCTGCATTGTGTGCTAATTCAGTGTTGAACAAGGTTACATCACGGAGCCATTGTCTCTGCTCTGTACTTACAAGCTCCTGTTGACAACAAGCGTGTACACACTACTGTGCTGCAAAGGAAGGTGTTATGCGTTTGAAAAGCACATTAGGAATGAGACATGTGTAAGTTTGTTTAATCTGTAGCTCAGTAGATTCAAAGAATAGAAAAATTCCTTTTTAGCACAGCTTTATAGATTTTCTCTTCTTCTTTAAGTTGTATTCCCCGTTACTGGGGGTCATAACTCCTCTACAGTTATATGTTATGGGTTCTCAACACAGACAAACAAGGAATAGCTGCTTACTTAACATGTTTACTATCTATAGATGTGTATTACTTGTTAAGTAAATGAGTGTATAAATTATGTTTAGAATTAATGTTTGTACAATTAACAACAGTCCTTTAGAAGTAGAAGTACTCGAGAACAATGCGTGGCTTTAATCACCTCACATCTGCTGTGTTTCCTGTTAGTTTAACTTATCACACGAGTTACATAAGTGATTCAGTTTATAATAAGTAATGTGACCATAGTTTAGTCTTGTCACAAGTATAATAGAACCGTAAGTAGGTATGCTTGTTTTGTAAACTGGGAGGGAGAGAGAGGAGTGACATTACGTGGATATCAACGCAAGTGCAGATCAAAAGGTTGAATCAGAAAAGGCAGCCGCTTATAGGACTAAAAACTAAGAAGTAACTTTAAATATAATATACCCAGATACACAATGTTATGTGATGTATACCATTGACATGACACAAGGTTCAACAGCCTATCATGGTAATAAGGTGAACGTTATCAATCTACTGCAGGTTGGGACTAGATAACAACAACGCACACAAAAACAAGATCTTGTTTTTGTGTCAGTATTATGTGTTCAGTATTATTTTCAAACATTTCTGCATTTTTCGAGTTTTCAGCCCAGTTTCCTTTAGTCAACGGTTACATTAAGTGTTCAAAGACAACTAAAACAGCTATGGTGATTTACATCAGACGAGTATTAATTCTGTTTCGCGTTAAACTAAATAGAATAACTTTTAAAAATATTGTTTAACGTTGAGTGTAGCCACGCAAAATGCCAAATAAAGATAAAGAATCTTTATTGATAATGTAAAGTTGTAACATACATAGGTATAGGTATAAGTACTAATATCACAGAATATGCTACACAAATTACAATATCTCGTCAAATTTAATTTATAACATTCAGTTTTTATAAAATTTTAGAAGTTACATACTTATGTCTAGTTTTATTAATAAAATAATGAAATTTTTTGTTATTAAAATCATGTCAAACATAATAATAGGTATGTAATCATACAATATGTCAACTTAAATAAATCTTGGTACTGTCACTATAGCTGTATAGGGGCTAAAATGTCAATTTGGCATCACACTCCTTACCTAGTAGTTAATTACTTAATTTCTAAGCAAAATTAGAATCAATTGCTAGTTGACTGTAGTCATTTTCAAAGTATTCTTTAAAACTGTATAGTGTCTGATCTAACAATAATTGTTTGACGCTATTGCAAAATTGGTGATCCTTATTCAAAGACTGAATGTGTGCGGGGAGTTTATTGAACAGTTTCTCTCCCATTATAGTGGGTAGTTTCTTAGTCATACACAGCCTAGGCACAGTAGGTTCAAACAATACTCTGTTTATCTTTGTTCTATTTGAGTTATAAGTCTTAAATTTAAACAAGTGTGGATTTCTTTTTACAAACTTTACAATCTCTAATATATATTGCGACACTGACGTCAAATACAATTTCGTACAAGTTTTCCTACTACATTAACTTAAAAATAAGTATATAATTCAAAGAATCCACTCAATTAATGGATGCACAATACAACCAGGTCGAGGTCGGCTTGCGGTGTGATTTGTATGAACTTGACTGAACGAGGGTTTACAGTAGGTTGGGTATAAAGTCGTGTCTCGCGGGCGCATGCGCGGGGCTAAAACCACTTTTATGACTGTCGATTAGCTAGGTGCTAAGTGAGATCTATAAAACGTTGAGTGGTCTTTACAGCTTTCGGCGACGGTTATTTTATTATTTTTTTTATTACATCGTTTTTAGCGCCAAAACAGGATAATATATAAGCACCACCGTAATTATGTTTGAGATTATAAATCAGTGATGATCGCTGGTCTATTACAACCTGTTTAACTGAGTACTATTGATTATAAAGCCTCTGTTTGTAGGATACACATACGAGATGCTGCTTTATTAACTTGTAAGTGTATTCTCTATAAAAAATGTGCCTATTTCCTCTGCTAAAAGTGAAAACTAGATAAATACCTACTAAGCTCATCTATGCAAGTGTTTGCTTTAGTAAACACATTTTTTGCCAATTACGCCGTCAAAACCAACAAGTATAGTATAGTAGTACAGTGTTGGGCAAACAGACTCGCTTTCATCCCAGTGTTTCCCACGGCTGGGCTGGCTGGCCCACTGCCCACTGCTGGGCGGGCGTGGGCAGGGGCCGAGAAATTCACACCAGACATGTATGACTGTTTGACTGTTGACCTTGTATGAACATAGTATATATTTGTTTTGCGAGTTCTTTTGGAGAAATTCCCATTGTGATTTGACCCGCCCCGCAGTAACATCTCGGATTTTAGAATTGGTATCTTAGTTTGCACTGCTTTCGTTAGTGGTTAGAATTGCACAGATTATGGAGTACTGACATACAGAGTTAATGGTATCACAATCAGGTTTAGTAGGTAATAAGCCAGCAATGGGCCAAATCTGACAAGCCGCATAATTTATTCAGTAAGTTATGAAAACAAAAATAATCTAAACAGATGATCAGAGAAAGTAAATAAACATTATGTTCCCGTGTTGTAGGCAGAGACACAAACATGGTGAGCTGGGTGGGCAGTTATGGATGCTACTTGTATCAAATATCTGCGACAAACATCACTAAACTAAACTGCGTATTGTTTGTCAAAACAATGCAGCCGTTCTGCCATTTAATAACTTGGCTAGAAAGTAATTAAATCTAAAACAAAGATACTAATTTTATATTCCATCCTGTAGTATATCTATCCAATAGGAGAGTGTAATTGATCTACCTATGTGTCAATTGACATATTACATGGCCAGTTACCAGTGTTATCACGTTGTATTGTAAGCACGTATATCATTGAAGACTGGAGGTTCTATTCGAAAGGCACTACTTAATTTGTACAAAATGTAAATAACTTAAAAACAGTAAGCTGTAAGCAAACAGCAACCACTCTTTGATGATATTTAGCCAAGCGGCTACACTTGACCTCCTGTCTCCCACACACACACACACACACACACACACAGTGCGCGAGCGCATGCTAAAGTATCCATTTCTATGCAATGTTTACACACACTTTGTGGTACCAGCTTTTGTGGATTACTACATAATAGTTTCTGCTCAATAAAATGATAATATGGATAATTTGGTGAAACAAAGAAATCATTATATTCATTTTATACAAGTGAAAATGTGCCTTTGTTGGCCCGTTCGTAGCTTCTTCTCGCCGCAACAGGGTGTCAGTCGGATCATGATGATTATTGTTATGGAGTTAGTATAGGGTCCAGAGAACGACATAAGCTAGTTTTTATTTAAAACAGTGCAACGAAGCCGCGAGCACGCACTGACTGTAAAATAAAAGGTTTGTTATGAATCTCCATACAAAAGAGTTCAACGCTATACAACCGGCCAACGCCTGACATTCTTGTGTAAACAACCAGAACTTATATACATATGTAGGTTTAACAACATGACATTCTTTTTTTATATTGTTTGTTCTTTCATTTATTGATAGTTAATTAAGAAGACATAAATTACATTAAATAAACAAATAGATATTGTGACTGATAAATAACTACTGGAAGACATATTTAAGACTACAAATGACATTAGTTCAGAACAGACACAATATGTTATTTCCCTTGCAACACACTATACATACTCACATATATAGTCGAGTATGTGGTAGAGCCTCTTTGTTAGTAAAACACAGTTCGTGCGGAAAATTAGAAAAGGAAAACGTTTTACAAATAATAACGTATCAATACAATATAGCAACGAATGAAGGATTGACTGCCTTGTTATGACATACCCGTGCTAGATGTAATGGCCTCATTCTAGTAGCAGCGCCTGTGCTTGGAGTAGCTTGCAAGAATAATGTAGGTATGAGAGTGGTGGCCTTCAGTGTCAAGAGTTTTTAAAGTTTTAGAGGAAATGGACACGGCTTGGTCGATAGTATTATGAAAACATTAAATTCAATAAAGCTCTACGATTAGGACCACTTTGAAGTTATTTGTACATCTTTACCTAAACATATAAAAGTCGTTTGATCAAGATTCAAGTAAATAATAATGATCCTTGTAACATGTTTGTAAGTTCTACGAAAAAAATGATGTAATTTGTCAGTAACACACTTTCACCGACATTAAGTGAGTCCATATATGAGACACTAAAACATGGGTAAGTGAAGTAAATTGACGTTAAGTACGCGTAAGTACAAGATAAGCACTAATGCTTAAACTTAAGGCCCGATTTTATTATGCACTGCAGGAAAAATAAATTTGTTAGTGAATTTTACGCGAGAAAAGTTTTAATTTACATATTTATGTTTTGAAAACATGTAACATTTCAAGGAATTCAAAAGTTTTTAAATCAATTTTTTTGAAATTGATTTGGTTTAGGTTTAATTTGAATGGATGTTTTTTTTTACAATTGCTAGGTAACTTGTGTTGTTCGTTACATATTCACACTGTAAACCTATAAACCAATATCACTTACCAATATCGGTTACCTACTGAAACTTGTTTATATATTTGTGTAGTGCAGGGGGTGTAGTAAAAGGGAGCCTGAAAATTTATTTTTAACCAATGAAAATGAGATACATTTGTGACATTTGAATTTTGTATTCTTTCATTTTTAAATTTGGCGGCCACTTTAAACTTGTCTATTCCCTCGACTTATCATATTATATAATAATATGGTAACACAGCCTTTCTTCTTTTTAACCCATCCCTAAAATCGATAGAATCTCTGGTCTGTGGCGACCCTTCAAATTGTTCGAATTGACACATAAACTAATAGAGTATATTTGTGTCCCGTCCCTACCTCGTCGCTGATTGGTCGAAAAGAAAGTTTTTTATGTAAAGTGAAAAGCCACGGTCGCAATAAATAGTTCGGCGCAGTGCTCCGGGCCTTGCAATGGTAGAGCCGCAAAAGATGCATGGAAACCTCCCTCTCATTTCCCCGGGACCTGCGTGTTCCGGAGTCCAGCCCCTCCAAAGAAATTATTTTTCGAAGAGGTCCCTACCAGTCCCACTTAGGGGCTGGCAGTTGTCCCGCGATCGATCAGGGGCCTCTTTCTCAAAACGCAGACGCCCTAGGATAGGTGCAGCAGAGGCGCTGCAGGGTAAACCAGCTGACCACGCGGGAAGGCTGCTGCATCGAGCCGTGCACACGGGATTCTGGTGGCCGCCATTCATCTTCCAGAACGCTAGCATTTCCACCATCAGCTTCCAGGCATTTCACGTCCGATCCCGTCTGCCACGTGCCACCTTCTAAGAACAACCCCAGATTAATACTGCTAAGTCGTTTTTGCTACCTTTAGTGCGGTATTACTCGAGTTGTGTTCCGATTGTACGTCGCGCGGTCTCGCCATCCCGTGGTTCGTGTATTTCACTGGTTTCGTCTCGTGGGTGTTCGAATGCCATCGGGACCCGCGGGCCTGGCTTGCTACACTACCCCGTGGTGCGTATTTCGCTACCTTCGCGTCTTCGGTGTGTTCGAATCCTGTCGGGACGGCCCGTGACGTAATCGTGCGGGACGTGGCACGAGCTCTGAGAATGCGGGCACGCTCGAGGTTCCAGCGACACGTGGCCCTTTTGCATCCTGTGCGCGGTGCTTACCCCGCGTGCAGGCGTGCCGCCACGTGGTAGCCCCGGCCTGCTGGAGCCCTGAGCGCGCGGGCACATGGCCCTGTTACGTCCCGTGCGCGCTGCTAGCCACGCGTACTGGCGTGCCGCCACGCGGCCGCCCCGGCCTGTTTCCGTCTTCTTTTCACCTGACCCCTTCTTGGGATTGCCTCATTTTTAACTGGATTCCTGTCTCAATTCCAGGGGTTGTTCCCGAAGGCTAGACCCCGGAGGGAAGCCCGGCCCGACTGCCTGACGCCTGTCCAGCCTCGTGCTTCGCTGCGTCACGATCCTCCGCTGCCCCCTCGCCGGCTTGGGTCTACGAGCTGGCTCCGCAACCTGTCGGCCTCCGGCCCGTGCCTGCTCGTTCCCGCGCCACGTGGCGATACGGTCATGCGGTAACGCTCAACCCTCATGGTATTGTAACTTAATTTTCTCTCTAATCCTTCGGTTTAATTTAATCTGAGATTGGGTCATATTATAGTCGCTAGTGTAGAAAAACCACCTAAATTGATATTATTTAACTTTCAAGGTTCTCCTCGCTGAGTTAGCACTAGGTCTGATCCTTTAGGTAACTTAGGCCTTAACTCTTTAATAACTTTGTCCTGTATTTTAGATCTTTCGGTGTACCCTAACTAAGTACTTACCTGATTGTGTATTCCTACTTTCTATAACTGTTAGTTTGACTCCCTCCGAGCCGTTATAACTTTGTTCAATAAATTAATTTGTCTACAACTATTTCCCACCTACCTGATTGTGTATACCTATTTTGTATAACTTGTTTTGTGCAATATATTATAAATAAAACTACTGTTTAATCTGTTTCTTATAGTTTTATTTGGGTCCTGCCACGTAGGTTAGGGTAGGAAAATATACTTGTAACACATAAAAAAATATGACTAACAAAAGGAACAACGAATTTGATTTGGTTAAACATCAATGCTAGGGCCGCGCCCACCTACTCAGGTGGGCGCGGCCCTAGCATTGAGGCCCTAGCTTCATACCGTGAGAAGATAGAGATTGCCCCACGATATCACAACTATATGAAGTAATGGGCATGTCTAATAATAATACCTACATTACACAGACCTACATTATATGACAGTTACAGAGTCAGAGGACTCTGTAACTGTCTTTCTACTAGATTAAACATGCTTATATTTCGTCAAGTTAGTAGCATCCCTTTTATTTTGAATAAGTTTATTTGTTTATTAATTATTAGAGGATACCGCGTGTTTGTAAAATTAATCCTTAATAAGCTCACGATCTCAGGTGATATGAAACAAAATAATTGTCTGCCATAAAAGCTGCTCAAAACAACATCCACGAAAGAATGTAAACAACAAATATGGATGACATATACGAGTACATTTAACCTCCGTCACAAATGTCAGTGCACACTTTCAATTTCATTGTTTACATTTTGCAAATGAACTCTAATTTATGTATGTGTGTGTGTGTGTGTGTGTGTGTGTGTGTGTGTGTGTGTGTGTGTGTGTGGGCAAAGAAGAGAAACTTATTGCAAACATTACTAATTGTGCGTAACTCGAGTTAAACAATGTCTTTGAAATCAATAACTTAAGAAATCCACCTATTACTTTATTTTATACTGAATGCTACAATAGAATTGCTTAGGAGTATTATTTTTAAAAGCTCGTATGACTACTTACATGGATTGCTGTGAGGCCTATTTGACATCTGGAAGAGAAACAATAACATGTTAGCAACATTACTTCTAAGACAACTAGCACATAGATATAAAAGTGGTGGGTTTGTTCTGCTGTCACGCCAAGACACAGCATTATTACATCGTAATATTGTGTATAGTGATAGTATAGGATTCTCAGAGTGACATAAGCTAATTCTTGTCCCGATAAAATGATTGAAGCCGCGGACATCCACTAGTATAATAATATACTCGTATCTCTGTGGTATGACTTATTATGCAGGAATGTCCGTCCTTACCAAATAATATGATATCTTTTATAATAGCTGCAAGTACTGCGACCTTGCAGGCTGACCTTAACTCTCTCGTTGCTCAACTTACAATAATGCGGGCCTTATAAGTGATGTCCTTTAAAGGTAGCATCACACCTTGCGGTACAGACAGCCGAAATAACTTGGGATAGATGATGATTAGAATTAACATTTCTAAGCCACCAAAATAATATGTGGGTACTTTTTTAATGATGTGTGATACTGATACTAATGATTAATTAAATGATGGGTAATGTATGCGGGTTTTATCACGATATATTATTACTTTCAATAAAGAAAGCTACTGTCGCTTCAGACTTATAAATAGTGTTTAGTAAAATCGTTTATAGACCAATTCGAATGTAATAATTGTTGAAAACTTGTAACAACTAGAGTGTGAACAATTATTTATTTGTAATACCACAGAATACATAATACAATAAATTGTATTAAATTTATATTTTGGTGCTTCATAGTCCCTGAGTGTACTGACTTCCATTTGAAGTGACATTGATTGTGCTTCCTTATAAAGCTCTCAATGAAAGTTCGCTCAGTAATTGCTCCGGCGGACTTCAAATATCGTTACATTGTGAAATACAAACATACACACACTCACAAATACTATGTATAGGTACGAGTTAGCTAAACATACACACACTCACAAATACTATGTATAGGTACGAGTTAGCTAAACATACACACACTCACAAATACTAAGTATAGGTATGAGTTAGCTAAACATACACACACTCACAAATACTATGTATAGGTACGAGTTAGCTAAACATACACACACTCACAAATACTATGTATAGGTACGAGTTAGCTAAACATACACACACTCACAAATACTATGTATAGGTACGAGTTAGCTAAACATACACACACTCACAAATACTATGTATAGGTACGAGTTAGCTAAACATACCTACGGGGTTTTTATTAATGCTAGTTACAGCTTCTAACACTGATTAAAGCTATCTGTATTAGGATTAAGTGATTTTACATTTCTATTAGAAACGTCTCCATTAGGTAATTTTCAAAATTTTTGATAAAGCTACAATTTTTTTAAATTATGAGATAAAAAAGTACAAAAACACCCAGTACATAGGTACAGTACAGAACAGTACAGTAGATACAGTAGTAAGAGCTTTACAAAGCTTTTTCGTGCAAAAAACTGTAAAATGACCGTTCTTCCAAGTAGTAAGTATCTTAGTAAAAAAACCATAGACAATAGCCCGATAGAGCACAAGTAACAAGTTTTAACATATATTTGTCTATGGAAATAGAAACACTTATCCTTTTTGAGAGGTGGTCAAATATGTTGTTCAGTACGTTGGGTAGTGCTAAGTAGTAGAATGTCTGTCGGAGCACGGAGTGCTTGGAAGCTCTAATCAGCTTCTGTTGGTGAATGACTGCTATTGCTACACGATACAAACTTCTGTAGTTATAAAAAGATACAGAGAAAACTACTGATCTAAATGCTCCAAACCATAGTTTTGTAAGTAAATAATGTTCTCTATTATATGAAAATATCCTGCATAATAATTACACGTTATTTCATTACCGACAAACCAATATCAACAGGTCTGTCTGATACTCCTATTCTATACGAGTGTTTTAAAATGAAAAGCTCTTGTAACACTGGTCGGTAAGTACCCAGTTTATAAAGAGCTGTGATCTTACAACAGTTGCATTCAAACTTTGCATAGGAGTAAGGGTCAAGTTATATTTGCTAGGATAATATTAGTAAAAACATCACGACTGTGTCAGACTTATAAAAACAGCTTCCTCGCCCTAGACTTTTGTTATTGTTTTGTTTCCTAACATTTCTTTAGTCACTGGTTCTCCAATAAGTAAAAACATGATCAATATGATAAAATGATTTAGTATAAAAGACAGGGTTTTTTTCCGTTATAACTATATGCAAACGCTTTGAAAATGAATATGCTTTGCAAGTTATTTTATACAAATTTGTACTTATTTAACCTTTACTATTGGAAATAGTATTAATTTAATAATAATGTTCGTATTTACGTTTCAACTATATGTAAATAAGAGTAGATGCCGCGCCGCGCTGGCTGCCACAGTACACTATGTTCGGAAGAGGAACATGTTGCACTTGTATTGTTCATTAATCGATTTCAATGCTAATTAGTTCTGAGTTACACTTTCAATGCTTTTCACGGTCTTCCTCTTACACTGTACAACGTGGTTGTAAACGAACCTAAGAAGAAAATTAACAGAATTAGCGAAATCTTACGTTTTGAAAGTGTGTGAGCAACGGTAATTTTTCTAACCAGTGTATTTTTTTTATGATATTAAGTTATATTAACACGTTCACTGCGCCATCATTTTCAAAAAACTTTCAGCTGGTGCTTTGGAGACCTAAAAGATCTCGAAACTAACCTACCCTTCGGTGCGTTCGAGACCTAATCAGTTTTGAAAATAATTTATATCTTCCAAAAAACCAATGACATAATATGTTAAAGTATTTGTGGGTCAAGAGAGGCTATTGCTCTACATTTTGCTAGGTTCGCACGCAGTATGACATTAGAATAAACTACAAATACCAAAAAAAAAATGGTATCGATTGTATGTCTTACCGCAACCGAGGATAGTTCAATGTGTGTAGTAAAGTAGTGATGGGAATAAAATAATATCTCGTCGATTGAAAAAGTTTTATTAAAAGTGGTTTTCATTAAAACATGGTTGATTGGATTGCGCACAAATGGTAATAATTCTTTTGGCTTTTTTGAAATGGAAAGTTCAGAAGCAATAACTGATCACGATCTGAATATTTAAAAGTCAATATGGACAGTTTTTTCAATTTTTGTATGGCGGTATATGGCAGAATAACAGCAACAAACACAGATTTTAATATATATTTTATTTTGAATTTAAATAGGTATTCAAAATGTCCTCCCACGTCGATGCTAGGACATCACTAAATCGAGTCACGTGGCGCCCGCGCCGCCCACCCTCCCTCTCTTGCGTCTACTAGGCGTACGATTTCACGAGTACCGACAGGTCTCCTAACGCAAGGATTGGAAATAATTATACTTCTGTGCGTTAGGGACCTAATCCATCTCTATTTTTTTTATGTCCTTGAATTCACTTTTAAATAGCAAGCAAATACCTATATGTATATTTGTCTTACTCATACTTAAAGAACTTTACACATTAGAGCCTCCCAGAGTGAAGGAGGAGTGAAACAACATGATTATTGTCAACGCACAATACAAAAGTCCTGCAAGAGATCTGATAGATCTCGTAATGCAACGAACGTGTTAAATAAGATACAAACTGAAACATCTGAAGACAAAACTGAAGATTTGCCTCAATTATTATTTTACCTTGAATTTTGTAAACTTTTCCATTTTCAATCTATTTTATTATCAAGTCTTCTTTAGCTCATTATATGACACATTCATTTTTAAAATGACAATATAAATTAATAGATTATAGGAGACTTCTATACTAACCTTCAGGTTAGTATAGAAGTCTCCTATAATCTATCTATCTTGGACCAGATTCTGAAGAATCTGGTCCAAGATAGAAAAATAATAATTTGGGAATACCTTTGCCCAGTTGTGGGACAGTACAGATTATTGAATTATAATAATGTAGTTACAATATACATTTATTTAAATTAATAGATTATAGGAGACTTCTATACTAACCCGAAGAATCTGGTCCAAGATAGAAAAATAATAATTTGGGAATACCTTTGCCCAGTTGTGGGACAGTACAGATTATTAAATTATAATAATGTAGTTACAATATACATTTATTTTGTTCAGCCTATTTCAATGCCACGTTGTAGTAGTTGCCGCGAGCGCGACCAATCAGCCGTCCTCCGCCAGGTGGAGCCATTGTGCCTACAATGGCTCCACCTGGCTAATCTACATCTACATCACAATATAACACATTACTTGTTGACATGTTTTCCTTCTAGATCATTATAATGCTTATGTATTGGTTCGCGTGAAACGCCATCGGCAAACTACGTACATGCAAGGGGGTTTGATAACAATATGTATTGTAAATGTTATACAAAGATTTTATTTTCACGAATCAAATTTTCGGTAGTCGCAGAATAATAGTTATTGTACTCACTAAAACCACACTTTAATGTTTATACATGTTTGTCCAGTCACCCTTCATATTCATTTCAACTATGATATCTAAGTATGCTAAATTGCCATCATTTTAGAAGGACTCAATAACATATATTTCCGAAAATTTAAAAGAAATCCTAGAGCAACAAGCTCGTCACCATTAGTCAGTATAGTGTCGCGTATACAATAGTTATCGATATAATTGTAGATGACAGTATGTGTGTATAGATTACATGAATCACTTCATTGCCCGCTTACTTTCACCCTCACGTACGCAAAGTGATTGTATGTTTTGTTAGAATATTAGATCACATACCTTTTGCTACTTCTGTTTAGTTTTGAATTGATGCGCCAGATTTTACATTCAGAAAACTTTAATCCTCTTTTGGCTTAAGGTAAGTTGGCTCTTACCTTGTAGACAGCAGTCAAAAATAAACTAAAAATTACAATATTTGCTTTTTTTTCGTAATTAGCAAGCTTAATATATCTATATTTTGGTGTAAATCAGGATAAAACAAATATGTATGATCCGACAGGAGTGCCAACAAGAGTCAAACAATCCGCGGACCAAACGAAAGAACTTTGCAAAAGTCGGTTGATGGAAGATCGATTGTTGATGGGTTCTCAATAAAAGTAAACACAATAGACATGTCGCAACACAAGTGATTCCTCCAGTCAATATAATAATTAGGGGCTATTTATTACGATGTGAAACTCGAGATAAGGCCGCGATGAATAATGTATGTCTCCTACTGGTGTTACTAGATGGCGCTTCTTTCTATTGTAGTGTCACTCAACGTTGCATAACCTTGCAAAATATGTTGGTAACTTTAAAATGTGTGGACAAAATTCGCAGTACTTTTACATGAAACAAGCTAAATAAAATAGTTTTAAAACGTTTTCAACGTGCAAATGCAAACCATTTTACAAACATTCAACAATACAAAAAGGCCATTTTCAAACACTTAATAGAAGCAAACTGAATCTAGCTTCTATTATTAGCAACAAACCAGCAATAATCTGCCGTCCGCTCGGATTAGGTCGCACTAGGCAATAATCTGCCGTCCACTCGGATTAGGTCGGCACTAGGCCATAATCTGCCGTCCACTCGGATTAGGTCGGCACTAGGCAATAATCTGCCGTCCACTCGGATTAGGTCGGCACTAGGCAATAATCTGCCGTCCACTCGGATTAGGTCGGCACTAGGCAATAATCTGCCGTCCACTCGGATTAGGTCGGCACTAGGCAATAATCTGCCGTCCGCTCGGATTAGGTCGGCACTAGGCAACAATCTGCCGTCCACTCGGATTAGGTCGGCACTAGGCAATAAATTAATATGTTATCACACATTCTTGGGGATCAAGCAGAAGATACGAATACAAATGTAAAATACGTTACGTTTCTATCACTATGCGAAAACTAGATTATTCTAGACGGATCTTTTAGCTTGCTTAGATTTATGTATTTTCATTGTAGATATGGAATTTTGTATCAAAGTTTTTGTACGTCATTAGTGTATGCTTGTATTTCAATATTTTATCATCGGTAGGTACCTACATGACGTAATAATTCAAACTCGTAAGTTGTAAACATTCTGTGAAGTTAGGATCTAGCGACGAGTAAGTATTTACTACTTCAGATTACTTGCTTATTCTTATGTAACGTCTTTACAGAACACATCAGCCATGCAGGCGCTAAATAAATGATATACCTAGATATCTAGTAATTAACTATATCGACAAGTATGCGCTGGAAGGTCGTCTGTTATCAGCTTATCAGTGCTATCAGCGGGCAGTGCGACGTCACTCCACACTCCACTGATACTGATACTGCTAATGTATTCGGTGATTACAGCTGCTTAACCTTATTTTGGAAAATGATACATAATTTTCTAAATAATTGCTTTACATTTCTGGGTAATTTATTATGTAATACAGTTTTTCTGTATTAAACAGTTTGGTTAGGTTGGTAATGAGTTGATTGCATAATTTAAATATGACACGCTTTTATGAAATCAAAAGAAAATAATAGAGATTTCCGTTTCACGCAAATAATTTTAATAGTATTAAAGTCACATCCATACATTGTACAGCCAAATGGAATCAGTGTATAGAGCTAGATATACAAGCTAGATGCACTAGATTCCTGTTCGTATTATTATTGTGGTGTCGCGAATAGACCCGAGCGTGCGTAATGGGAGGAGTGAGTGACCCACATACAAATATGTATTACTATTATATTGAGAGAGCAACGAACTCCACCACTGAGTACTGCAGAGATGTATCCTGGACAAGGTTTGAGGATCCACGCAGGCACACGCAGAGGGAGGCCTACACTTCTACACCAGCAGTGGGAGTCATTGGGCTGTGGATGTTGTTGCCTGCTGTTCCCACAGAAATCTAAATCAACAGGTTTTAAGCAACCTGTTTATTTAGATTTATGTAGCTGTTACATACTGCATGAAAGCTGGACGTTAAGCTTTACTTGTATTTGTTTTCCACATAAATAAAGTTATTAAAGTAAGGTGGTAAACTGACCAGTCGTTTACTAACCTACATTTAATTGAAAAGGCTATAGTTATTCGTCTAGTCCTCGCGCTACACATCTAAGAGATGTAATTAAACAAATTAACAAGTAAGTGAGACCGTGAACTTTTAACAAGTTTTCGCTTGAGTTTAATTGAATAAAGATCACATTTGGCCAATAAGGTGGCAACACCCTTGACCCAGTGGCAGCGCTGGATACTGCGAAGTAGTGGGCCGCAGGTTCATGTAGGTTGCTCGTTTACCAAACCACGCTGGAAGTATAAAATAACTTCCGCGTTTCAAGGTTACAACTTTAACCTATTAAGGTATCCCATGGACACCATTTTCTGTTAAATACATATTTTTCTGTGTCATGTATTTTCGAGCCCAGGATTTTTTAAAAAGCTGTAGTGCTCAGTTCAACACCTGCACTGCATACATTTTTTGCTAAGTTTTATTACGTTTCTAAATTATTTTTTGAAATGACTAGTAATTGCCGATTTCCTCTGTAATATCCCAGTTCGTCGACCTCGGTCCGCGGCGGGACTCGTACCAATTCGTCATCCATTATAATCGGAATTACTCATGCATTTCATCTTGACTAAATTTAGGCCCTAGATTACACGACAAACAGATGCGTCATTATTTTATTATTAGATTACCTACTCAGGGTATATATGTCGTGAGAAGTTTTTTTATCTATTGCGTGTTATTTTTAGAACGGGCGAGTACATCGATAACTTTTTATGGATATTGCCTTCTAAAATATAAAACCCAGATCAGTAAACAGTTATTTTGTTTTAAAGAAAACAGCAAGTATTAATAGACTGGACAATATTGATTAGAGTAATATTTTTCAGTATGATATATTTTAAAGAAAAAGAAGTAATGAATATGTAAGTACTAAATTACCCGCCTTTTTTTGTAAAGATTGAAAAACCTAAAACGTTGAGTTTATGTGTATGTAGGTAATATAATTAATTAATTAATTAATATAGTCTTCGCATTCCATAACCCGTATTATATTGATTAATGATTGAAAAACATGAAAACAATTGTAAGAATTGTGTTCAGATAATTTCGTCAACACTACACAAGTTGTGGTTCATCGCATCATCCTATTATGGATAAAAACCTCATTGTAGATGCATACAGAATGTACTTACTAAACTGAATATGTAAATAAATGGCAATTTTCATGTTGGAAATTGAATTTCAACTAAAATTACTAGCCAGGTAAGATTTAATTGTGAACTCTCGTCAGGAATTACAACATTACAGCTTTTCAGTATTGATAAAGACATAATTGAACGATATAATTTATAAATTGATTTGATTGAAAATTACATTATCATACATAATGTTAAACATTAAAAAGTTATCAACGATGCAGGTTGCTTGCTTTCTGAGGGTTCAATCAATGAGCTTGTTAACTGATATTATGTTGTTAAATGATTATTTATAATTTAATTTTGTCTTGTTTTACCAGTGACATAATGCTTAAACGGTACGCTGAGAATGTTGTTAGAATTACAAACATTTATAACCAATTTAAAGTAATTAAAATTACGTTCAAACAATTAGTTTTAAAGATTTTACAGAGTAAAATTCAAATACCATTGATAACAAAAACGTATTCATAACATGCATAAAATTTTCTAATTTGATATTACCACCAGTATTTTTTTCCATGAGTTATTTATAGAAAAGCAACGTTAAATTTTACCGGTCGTTGTACCTAACTTGCCATGTCCTATCTGCACGCACCGATACATCATTCTCCCTGCGGCTGAGACGGGTGTATATTTATGTTTAGGGCGGCAACAGACGCGCTCTGGAGTGGCCTTAATTGCACAAGTGGCATTATGTACTTATGCAAAACAATGCTGAGCATATACACCACCACCAGTGTACGTCCAACTTATACTCGCCCGGGCATGATTGCAGGTTTGGTCACTTTGGGTATAGAAGCATCACATGCACACTTGTTGATATTGCCGTATTATGGCTGCAGGGTCCAATTTGAGGCAATACGTTTTTATTCAAACATGGTTTCACAATTGACCCTCTTAACCAGTTAATCTATGTGAAATTCGTAATTTCTAGGTACCATTCCGTCGACAAGTACTGTGTATTTATTTGACTGACTTTTTTACTACAAAATACATATATGTATATCTATTCATTCGGAGCCTTGTCATATATCTGATAACATCTAATATCATTTGTTTATGTACTTGTAATACATTTGACGTCACACACCAGCCTCTACAAAGCAGTCGCACAAACATTTTTTTGCAAAATGGCGTCGTTTGATAAGCATCTCCCGTCAGAGTAGATTAGCTGCGATTACATCTATTAGCAGATATAAATGCCTATTTGTTACAATAACATGAGCTCGGTAATTATGGAATTATAATTAATCTTGTTCAAGTTAGCATGTGTGTGGAATGTGGCTCTTTCATAATGGAGCATAATAAATAAATACTTTTTCGTAGACACATAAGCTAGAATAATATCTATATTCCATTGTATAAAAACTGCCTTGTTTCGAGTGACTCTGAGTAGGTTGTACGTGGTGTTTGTTTTAAACATTTATAGTTTAGCAAAGTTCAAGTAATCTTTTTACAGAGTTTTAGTAACTTCATAAGAGAAACCTAAAAGGAGAGAGAAACGTGCTTGTGTTGTTAAACATTATATTGTCCAAACAGGAGGCAGCGGCTTGTCTGTCCTGTAATAAATATGGCGCCTCGCCCGCGCACTCATCGGTACCGGAATTTTTATATAGCATGGATATTGTTTTATATTTTTAGCCACAAAATAGGCTGACGTTTGACTACAGCCTGCCTCGAGTTAGGTCTCAGGTGGGTCTAAGTGTAGCAAAGTTCCATAACTTTACTGTCCATACTTGGTGTAAGTGATAGAGGTGTGCGGCAACAGTCAAAGGTCACTATCCGCAAAATAATGAAAATGGAAGTCTGTTTGTTAAAGCCAAGACACACTTAGATAATAAATTATTATCAAATCATACTTCGGAAGTACATAAATAATTAATTAACATATATGTATGACTTGGCCGCAGTAATACAATATTGGTGAGACCTTTAGTAATGTCTCGCGGCAGGATATCTGTAATCTGTAGACTACAGGCTTATCTAGATTGTAGTGGGCGCATGGCCTTATTGTACACCCAAACATGAGAATACGCAGCGTCTAGTGGGAGAAGAGGCATAGGGCATTAAGACAACTGACAATATTTTAGCTGCTCTTTGACATTGATTTCTAGATGACTTTTCTTTGTGTAAAATCTGCGGGGGTGCCACGACCCTCAGAATTGAGAAAATACGACAAAAATAGAGAGAGAGAGAGATAGAGAGAGAGAAAAATATTGGTCCCCAGACTAACACGCAGCTTTTTTTAACTTTCTGGTTAACCCGATTATGTCCGCAGATAACAAACGGCATATATGTACGTACTCGTTTACCCGTACTACCTGTTACATGTGTGACGGTGAGCTGCTAACATGTTTGTCCGTTAGTTCAGCGCGTCCAAGCTCTATTCTATTAATTTACGGTCTGCATGTAGACGCGGGCACAGAGTAGCGAGCCAGTGCGGCGACGTGCTGAGCTGCAGAGTCGTTCACCTCCACTGCATCTGGGAGGCAGCTCTCTACAGATTAGCGAATAACACTAAACTACGCGTACCAACGTCTTTTTTATTTGCATCTCTAGGTCAACTACGTAGTTAATTTTAGATTAAGCTACAATGTTGCATTGTGTAGATTAGGTTCCCGGCGTTACTGGCATCAGATAATCAACCAGCTCAATTTGAAGTCGAAATGCACCTTTTGTTTGTTGACTTTTGTAATACTATTTGCTAAAAATGAACCAGATATTAAAAAAAACAATAAAGCCTGGTGATAAATTGCATATCACAATAAAGAATTTCTTCGATCTTTTTCCCTTTCTCGCTGCAATCTCTTTAATTTAAAGTTAACAAACAACGTGCAAAAACGCAAGGTTACCAGTAAACAGTTATAATTCACACATACAGAGTGTGAGGGCACGGGGCGTGCAATGATTGCTCCACAGTAGTAACACCTAGAGGTACCGCAGAGTTGCACTTCTGTTTGTTTGCTCGACATTGACACCTATCTGTCTTCACCTACTTCGCTGAGTATAACTCCACGCACAATGGTGAGCGATTGATTTGCAATGTTTTTAAGTAATAACTAGTGATACCCTGCCGTGTTACTCGCTTGGATCCAAGATTGAAACAACAAACGCGCTAATCGAGGATTATCTTACTTCAATACTTAGACTACATGGCTCTTTGAGCTTTGAAAAGCAAAATAAGACAATAGGCTAACAGAGTATTAGAAACAGAGAGACTGGTGATTTTAAAAAACAATTTTTCGGTATATTGCCAAAATCATCTGACTTTATCCCAAACAACCAATAGAAATAAGAAAAACGTGACTCGACGTATATTGAAGGCTACATTATGCAAGGAGGTGCGAAGTAAATCAGCAGAACGAGCGCACGCTCTCACACGTGGGTGTGAATTTTACACCCGATTGGAAACACTCGAGTGTGCTAATGTATATCATTGTGTTGAACACTCCTGTCTTGTTTTGTGCTCTCGGTAATTATTAAGATGAAAAGCATACAAATTTCTACCGAATGTATTTTGATTAGTATTTTTGTTTCATTTTTTTTATTAGTAGGTACAACACAAACTAACAAGATAGGGAGACTGATAGAATGCAATTAGCTTTGATTTTTCACTGTTTATATAACTGTTAAGTCATGTGACATGTCACATGCAGCTTGTATGCTTTGTCCATCACCACACGTAGTGAGTACATAAATAGAGCGAGTATTGTAAAATAAGTAGAAATGGTTGCAAAAGCCGGCTCTCCCTTGTGTGGCAAGCAGCAGCTATTATCCAATTGTCCCTGCACTGGAGGCGCACATAAATCTCAATGAAAGTGATGCCCTATTAGGGCGCCCTTTCCTTCCCATACTCACAGCGATAGCTAACTAGGTATCTAGGCACATATACACTGTGGCTGGTGTTGTACATATAATATCATTGGGCTGGTGTGGCGGAGACTAGTAGTGGCTATTGTTGGGACAAAAACTTAGTGTTGTTCCGCTGCGACTCCTTCTTACCGTCTTCAAACAACAAACAAACACATCTAAAAACAAGTTCGTTGTTTGAAACCATCGACGAGCAGGCAGCAACAACCTTACATATATATTTCTCCTCTGGTTTCGTAGGTAATGGTTAAGTTTTTTATACAATGACTACCCCAGGATCTGAAGTACATTAGTTAATTGTGTTCCGGTTTCAAAGTAATGGTTCCGGTAAATATGTTACTTTGTCTGGAAATATCAAACGTTTTATATATCATCAGCCCCACAGCTCAGCTGCTGCTGCAGCTTTTTTACGTGGGATACGTTTGCGTTTGGCTACAGCCCGCCGCATTGTGTTGACATTCAGCTCGCAATGTCGACACACTCGATAGCTCCTATTGATCACTGAAGGAGCATAAAAATGGTTTTGAATCTTCTTTAAAGTCTTGTCAAAAATGCAAGATGTCGTCGCGGCAGGTGTGTCCGTGCAGTCCGGTGGCACGCGCGGCTCGCGGCGGCGCGCGGCGCTTCTATTTCAGACTGACTTCACACGCCGCCCATTCACGGAGCGTGACACTTGCACTCGCAGCTTCATTCTGTCTTTTTCTGCCATCCAGGTACAGACTGCAAAGATAGCTCTGCTCACGACTACAGCAGCACTCTCTGCGACGTATCGAACTTTTTAAATACTTTTAGTTCCGATTGTATCCGCCTACACAGATATCTTGCGTGGTTTGTATAGTTGTTGCGTGCAATGTTGGCATGGAGCGGCTCATTAGAGCTGGGACTGCGACTCTGGTATCTGCTGGGCAGGTATGTGACTCGCTACTTGTAGGTGGTCCTGCATACTCACTACTTGTCACAATGGAGTGTAATAGTCCCGTTGGATCAGCTGACTATTCTTGTCATAGTTATTTAATTAAACATTGCATTCGATTTATTCTTCGTTAATTACCTAGTATATTAGTGTGTCTGTGTAATGTTACTCTAGCGGCATATATCTCAACGTTATTTATACAACAACTAAATTATAATTCAATTGCAATAATACATTGAAGCCGTGTAAGTGTATGTAATGCCTGTTAGTGCCACCACAGTGCCACCACAGTGCCACTACAGTGCCACCACAGTGCCACCACAGTGCCACCACAGTGCCACCACAGTGCTACAGTGCTGGGAACTACTCGTAGGAAACCCGCCGATGACTTACCACACTACAATAATATAAGCCCACTGAACGTAATAAGTTGCAATATATCAAAATACTTTTATTTGATTACAGTACAGCTTACAGTGTTGCAAGTGTTGTTTAAGTTTTTATTTTACGAAGAAATTGTTTTAGGGCTGTCGAATGTAATGAACAAGCCAACTTTATACTTCCGTTCAATGTTCAAGTCACAACATTTTATACAAACATCATGTAATATAAATATCTATGATTATCTAAAGTGGTCATTTATAACGATAAGCGAGCGATAAATCACATAAAAGAAAGTATTCCAAAATACTTCATTCATAATCCAATAAGAATATAATCAGGTTTACAAACAAGTGTCATCCAGTATAGCGTTGTCCCTGTCTCTCTCCCTGCCGCTCGCGGGATATATCCGGGGATTTAATCCTCTTTATAGAAAGCAGGCGCGGGATTGAGGCAGGTCAGGGATTCGGGATTAAACTGGGGAAATATCACACCATTTAAACTAACGACATTCTAAATATCCTTACTTGTATGTATTCTTATAACTTTAGTGTATCTGTATTTATGTTTTAGCTCTTTTACAGCTCAGAGATAATGTAATTACTTACACATGTTATGTAAATTATGTTGAAATCCCTTTTATCTAGATGACAGATGACCTTGAAAAATAAATCTGGTGTTTATATTTGAATTTACAATCAATGGAAATTAAAACAATACTAGAACCTAACAGAGATCTTGACCTATATTTTGATTATTCAAAATGCTACAAGTATTACACCACACAAAAGCGGTATGTTTGTGTATATGCGTGAAATTGTGAATGTTTTACTCTTCCTTTGTTTTCAAACAGTTCAGTCGATTTAAGAGTAAATACTTTTGAATAGACTTCATATCGATATTTAAGTTTTACACATAGACTAGTTATTTCACAGAATAAAGCAAGACAATAATATATAGGTATCAAGGATGAACGCGAGTAAAACCATAAAGCGGACTAGTTGAGTAGATACAATAATAAGTAAAAGACTGCTTGTCTAGTGATGTAGTGGAGCAGGTGTGTCTCGCGCTGTTCAAATATTATTGTGGTACACAAACTGAGGTCGCTCCGTGACATACACGCATGGATCACTTTCCTGTTTTATTAGTACTTACTTATGATACGTACTTATACATCATTTTGATTTCACAACTCTAATAAGTAATACCAAATAAATAATCTGCTAAATCATTAAATCAAGTCGAGCTCAAATAAAGAAAAGAAAATTGAACGTGAACAAACAAGCTGTGGTCAAGCGCCAAAACTACAGCTAACTTGAGCAGTCAAAGAGACAATGATGTTAGCTTTACTGCGCCAGTCCCAAAAACTGTCATGACATGTGTATCTTCTTTTAATTTTACCCAAATCGGTCTATTAACCGTTTGTAACAAAATACAGTAACATCACAAAAACTGGCCAGTGTTTGCAAAACAAATTTGCGTGTGCTGCACAGCACTGCAGTGAGTTGGAGTGTAGTTTATAAAATCATAACAATTTATAGCACCGAGCGAGCAGACACAAGTAATTGAACCACATTACAGCGAGCGCGCTTTTTATGCACCGGGGGGGTAACTACTGCCAGTACTGCGGACAGAACTGACTTGGAATAACATGATGTACTGCCCAAATAGCAATTTGAGAATACCAAAAGACATTGTTATTAAGACAGTTTACTTTTTAGATTCAGCTTTAATAATATACTAATGAACAGTGGTACCTAGGCACCTTATATTGGTACCTAACTATTAGGAGTCCTGCTAACATCAATAAATTGAAATTGATTCATGACCTCAGCTGGCATTTTTCACCTAGAGATTCAAAAGTTAAATTATTACTGAGTACAATTTATAAAATATATTATTAAATACAATAAGTATTACCTATTTGAACCAATAAAAAAATATTTTTTGTAAAACATAATGGAAGAAATGAAATTACAATATATACTACAGTACCCCCTGTGCAATGGTGGCTATATTTAAATTGATGCAGTTCACTCGGAGTGGCGCCTCACACAATATTATATTCAATCATTATATTATACCGGTGGTTCATTCCATTCAGCGTGCAGTTATTTTACTGCTGAGAACAAAGCACGGGAATGCAACTCATATATGTACATAGTTATTGCATTGCTTATACTAAAGGTGTACTAAAACTACAGTTTGATTTATCGTTGCTGGGCTATTGAATTACAATTGATCACACTTTTTTTCCAAAACGCTGAGATATCTTAGATTCTTAGTTTAAACTTTAAAAACACAAATAATAAAGTAAGTTAATTTTCAAAGTGAAGTAACATTCCTAATCAAGTTAGCATACAGCGGAGTATTATTAGTTGTATGTCGGTTATTAATAACCGAGTGCAGTTCGGCACATTCCAGGAGAGAACCCAAGGACGACCGGACTGCGAAGTGGTTTGGGTTTCAAGAGGGCACAGTCACTCAGGTTCTAAAACGAATTGGTAAATTTGGACAGAATGCTTTTCATTAGATACTTGAAAAGCAGAAAATTTAAAACCTTTAGACCAAATTTTAAACTTAATAGTACATTGTTACCCTAGGGGTGAAAGTAACTTATTTAGTCCCGAGACGGGGTTTGGTGTGCTTTTCATTACAAATACGAGGAAAGTAAAAATAAACACATGAATTAGCTAAAGAAAATATGAGTAAGTAAATTTTATTTTACCACCCAAGTCAAAACAAAGATACCTCAAATCGTATGATGATTTTCCACTACCGCTTTAGCCTCTTCTTTTATAAAATCAGGCGTTAAATTTATATTAAAATCAGATGAACTCATTTTATAGGTACAAAATCTCTGCTATACGTATTGTGACGTAGAACCTCTTTGAATGTAGATTGTAGGTGTAAGAACTATTTGTTTAAATGTAGTTATAAGAACTCTTTTGTTGAATGTAGGTATAGGAACTCTTTTGTTTTTGTAAAGAAGTTAGTAGAGTTCAAGATAACTCTGCGCGCGGATAAAATTGGAACTAAAATGTTCTGATTGTAATTTGCATCAGAGGCCAATTCTTGGCATAAGTGCTGCCGCCAGTCACGCGCAGAGGTTTTACATGTTAATTTGACAGCTGTCAGTTTAAAGCGATTCTCCCTAGGGATGAAAAGTATTACTTTCAACCCGCTCCTCAGGCAACTTCAGACCTACTTTCAGAGTATGAGTAACGAAATAGTAGATTATGCATTAAGGGGATAAAGCAGTGTATTATGTCTCGGGCGATATTTTGAACCCCAAGGACGAAGGATCCTAGGGTTAACTCACGAGCGAAGCGAGGGAGTTACAAAGATAACTCTCGAGCGATCCCGAGGTCGAGGGGTTCAAAAACGCCCGAGACAAATACACTGCTTTATCCCCAAAATGCATACTCTACTTTATATAAACACTGCGAGGCAATAAAACATAATCCATTAAAAATAATGTATTTACTAAAAAAAAACGCTATTTTCTTACAAAATAACACAAAGATTTGCAGTTTAGCGCCTTTTCGTTCTATTTGTTTTTTTTTTGTAGTGGCAAATTCTTCTTCATGCAGGTTTCTATGAAAAGTTTTCATTCTAATTTTAAATAAATTCTTCTTGGTGTAGGGCTCTATGAAAAGTTTATATTCTAATTTTGACGTTTGGCCATGGATTGCAAGGAGCTCGTATATTCAATGTTGATTGCATTCGAAATTCAAATGTCATTATTCCCTAGGGGGTTATGAAATTCAGTACATTTATAATGACCCGGCTAGACCATAGGACACAAATGACTTGCTTTAAGTTGAGTTTGCATGACACATAATATGCCATTGACGAGCAGGTGTTACAAGAAAACTATTTTACAGTCGAAACATTAGTAACTAGTTGTTCCTTCTTCATAATTCGTAACATTATCTGTATTTTACTCATCATTTGGGTAACCGAGGTAAAATAATAAGCTAGTTGGTATAAATCCAATAAAGCTGCAATGATAGTGCTAGATTGCGTGAGTCACTGGTGTGAAGGTGAGCAGGTTGTATCCACCGTACACCACGATACTGACACTACCTGCCACACTACATACACTGACTAGTGCTAGATTGCGTGAGTCACTGGTGTGAAGGTGAGCAGGTTGTATCCACCGTACACCACGATACTGACACTACCTGCCACACTACATACACTGACTAGTGCTAGATTGCGTGAGTCACTGGTGTGAAGGTGAGCAGGTTGTATCCACCGTACACCACGATACTGACACTACCTGCCACACTACATACACTGACTAGTGCTAGATTGCGTGAGTCACTGGTGTGAAGGTGAGCAGGTTGTATCCACCGTACACCACGATACTGACACTACCTGCCACACTACATACACTGACTAGTGCTAGATTGCGTGAGTCACTGGTGTGAAGGTGAGCAGGTTGTATCCACCGTACACCACGATACTGACACTACCTGCCACACTACATACACTGACTAGTGCTAGATTGCGTGAGTCACTGGTGTGAAGGTGAGCAGGTTGTATCCACCGTACACCACGATACTGACACTACCTGCCACACTACATACACTGACTAGTGCTAGATTGCGTGAGTCACTGGTGTGAAGGTGAGCAGGTTGTATCCACCGTACACCACGATACTGACACTACCTGCCACACTACATACACTGACTAGTGCTAGATTGCGTGAGTCACTGGTGTGAAGGTGAGCAGGTTGTATCCACCGTACACCACGATACTGACACTACCTGCCACACTACATACACTGACTAGTGCTAGATTGCGTGAGTCACTGGTGTGAAGGTGAGCAGGTTGTATCCACCGTACACCACGATACTGACACTACCTGCCACACTACATACACTGACATCGGAGCTAGGGATACACAGTGCTATGAATATTATGCCACAGCAGCCACAGAAACACACACTGGACATAAGTCAAACTAAGAATTAATTTCACTTAGAAAATACATAATTGTAATTAGGTTAATGTTACATACGATAACCCATTTCCTCGACTTTACTTAGACTTAACTTACCCCCAAGTAGCTATTAGTGTTTTCTCTCGTTAAGTTGGTTAATGCTACTTATTCAGTACTTGATGGACGGATGGTGCGCTAAGTAAGTATAAATCAATGAATGACAGAACTAGTTTCACTTTGCCTTTACTGAGCTAAGCTAGAATTCAGATACGTAGATGCTTCGTTTCTCTCAACATCTTACGAAGAACATATTTTTTTAATATCCAACAACAAAATGTCTTTATGATATGCTTGTTTCGTATCTTGAGGCATTTTAAGATAAACTAGACACGAATAAGTTAACAAAACCAAAGCCATAAGATAACAAAATAAAAATTCAAAGTTATTTATTTATCGTATGGCCAATAATCTTCTATATAAACTGAATGTTTTTTATATATCTACTAATTAGTGTTTTAATTGTACAATCGCATCTGCAGTTTAAAAAAGTTTAAACAGTTCTATTAACAACACGCTATAATACGTTTATAAGGTATCCAAGAAAAATCACTCCAATGTCTATAAATTAAATATCCCATCATGTAATGTGTCACTACTCGCTGCTAGGTACTGCTGAGGGCACTCATTCATCATTTCTCCGTAACTTGATACTTCACAAGCTGGCCAAGTGGTTGTCGGCCGTATTGACAGCTGCAGTCACAATAATGGCCGCCCTTGGCCTCAACTACGAGAATGATTGTGCCGCGGTACACTCGCGCACGACTAATTGTGCCGCGGTACACTCGCGCACGACTAATTGTGCCGCGGTACACTCGCGCACGACTAATCAAGTTAAATTATTTACTCTTCCATTGTAGATAGGTATGTTATTTTTATAAGCTTTTAACTAGCAACCAAGCAAGATCAGATTGATACAATTCCAATATACAACCAAGCAAGATCAGATTGATACAATTAATAATACAGTTCAATTGGAAATCATTCGAGAACGGACTCTCAGGACTCTATTGATTTATTTATCACACAGTGATTGTACTTTCCGTGACATTGTTACTTAGATGACTGCGCATAAATTCTACAGTAAATATTTGAATGTTTTCGAAAAATCCGTAGGTTTCATATCATACTACTTTGTAACAACTTTATACTATAAAATTGTGTAAGTCATGTAAAATTTCATGATTTAATCTCTTAATTTATGATTAATTTAATTTATTCATTTATGTTGTAAGTAATGTTTAACAAATATCTGATATCTATATATTACTATGTTATTACTGTTTAGTTATATCCATGTTTCCTCAAAATACCATTTCTACCTTAATTTGTGGTCAAAAGCTGATTCACATTTATTACACATAACACACAAACATTATAATGTGTGTTGTGTATAACTGTACGTCTATTTGTGATTGTAAAAGGAAGACTGTTCGTGTGACGATCTGTCTGTGGTGACGATATTATAGGTATACATATTTCATTGAACTCCACGCGAGCAGGTAAACTAGTGTTTACAATTATTGAGCTAAATGTACCGAGGTCGCCGGGTCAAGGACAAGCCGGGGAAATATATATAGGTACTAATAATTATTATTGTTTGTGCGCAATAATGCACGTTTTTATCTAAGAACACAAATAAATTGAACTATTACAGAAAATGCCTACAGCTAAAACCTCGTATGATTCGGAAGTAACGACTGCCAATCTAGGTCTTAATGATAAGGGAATGAAAGTATAGCAAACATTATCTTTCATCGCAGAGTCCCAGGAAGTTTAACAACACTTCCGAAACCACTCATTTCAGATACGTAGGTTAGGCTTTATAAAATTATGATAACGTATACAGACTGATATTTTATTAAATTTAGTACGTTAGTAAATCGTTATTTTTGAAATTTCAAATGTCAATAAGCAGCATTTTAAATACTGACTGACTAAAGTACCCGAAATTACAAGCCTCCTGTAATAAGTAAGTAAATAAACAGCCCACGAATCGTTCAAGTCTGTGAATGAATGTCACCGTTCCTAGAAGTACAAATATAAACTTTATATTTAGTCATAATGGCTCTGTGTCTGTGTGTGTGTGTGACTCAGCAGGCGGAGGAATGTGCCATATGGCAGGTTGCGAGGAAAAATACATTGCACTTGACTTCACTTCATGTTGTATGTAGCCATGCGATGGAGCTGTAGAATGACTCCACAAGGGTGATAAAACAGCCTGATGTACAAACATCACTGAATTGGATATTGACGTGATAAACCTCCTTACAAGATGTTACTAACACAGGCATGGTTTATTGTTACATAGAGGAAATTAAACAAGTCATTGTATTGTACATGTAATGTTCTAGGAACAAATTAAATACATATGATTTCAATGGTTATATTTATGATTTTAACGATCAGGAATAGTTTTACAGCTGTTTAACGTGCAGTACGATCGTGTATCTAGTTTTTCTAAAACCTCACATTGCGACCATCTGCACCGAAAAGTCCGACCTTATCGATAGCATCTTTCCTCAGGCACACTGATTCACAGAGGTGAAACTTCTTTGCACTTGGCAGCGACTTCCTGTCCACGACCAGTGGCATGGCATCCTCGTGTACAAGCGACCTTCGCCTCTGCGAGCATGTGGCCGGGAGCGGTTGGCCAACGCGCTGTATATGGTGAAACAGGTCATTGCTAGCGCCTGCCGCCTGCCGCCTGGCCTCAGGTTTACTTTGATTACATGTATTAATGATGGTGTGTGTGTGTGTGTGTGTGTCTACTTATACCCACCGACACTGGTACTTCACTCATTACTACCCATCACTAATCATAGTATCTTCATTGTTTGTAACCCTCATAGAATGACACATCTATGAAGGTTTTTTTATTGCTAGTTGAATGGTCAAACTTAATGCCTCATTAGAAACCTATTTTGATAGTTTTATCATTTAAGAAACTGTAGTATTACAAGATTGAACTTAACTTTACCTCCAAATCAATATTTTTTCATTTTGATGTTGCACCATCCTTCTATTACATGTATATGTGTTTAGCTCAGGGTTTTAGACGAGTATAGCGGATCCCGTAGTCCAGTAAGAGCTTTATAGAGGACTAGCTGTCCCAGCGACTTCGTCAGCGTGGAATAGTTTTTATCATAAAAACGGTTCTAATCTTAAAAAATAGACATATATTGTTGCAAACATTTTGTTAGATCATTTCAAGAGGAATAATTATTTCATACATATTTTTTTGATATCTTGAACCGTTTTCGCATCGCACGCAACGGAAGCCCTCAAAGATGAATAATTTTCCCCGTTTTTTCCACATTTTCCATTGTTTCTTCGCTCCTAGTAGTTGCAGCGTGATGTTATATAGCCTAAAGCCTTCCTCGATAAATGGTCTATTCAACACAAAAATATTTTTTCAATTCACACCAGTAGTATCTGAGATTAGCGCGTTCAAACAAACAAACTCTTCAGCTTTATAATATTAGTATAGATTTAATCTCTGGACCCGAAAAGTTACCACTACTTTCCTAAGTACCTAATACACTTTTTAATCGCAAACTTGCATCACTAAACTTCCGAAACCAGTTGATCAACACGTCGGGCGACCCGTCCAGCCACGAGTCCACTCCTCAAGGCCAGCTGTCACCGCGCCAGAGTCGCGTGGAACACGGTCAAGCATCAATGTCAACTACTGTCTTTCAATAATTGACTTGACGACACTTCCCCGAAGCCGTGGGGTGATGTCGGGGGACACACAATTGTTTATAAACAAATACTTGCAATAATCATGAAACATAAGTGTCCCTTTCCTATGTATACTTACCTATGTATGAAAAACAACATTAAAGTAAACACACACAATACCAATATATTAACTAAACGGTTTTCACTCACGTGTAAATCGCGTAAGTTGTTTACGCGTTTCGGATGTTATGACATCCATCTTCAGAACGTATGTTCTGCGTGCTGCCGCGGTCCCAGAACATACGTTCTGAAGATGGATGTCATAACATCCGAAACGCGTAAACAACTTACGCGATTTACACGTGAGTGAAAACCGTTTAGTTAATATATTGATAAAATGTCTCACGAAAGTTTTAATATTAAAACACACAATACCTGCAGTTTACAGAGTTATTAATCTACAGTTCTTTGCTTGTTGGCAGGAAGTTAAAGAGCCTCAAATAAGTAATAGATAGAATGTGACCGCAGTAATAAAGATAAAGGCAGCAATGATTCAATTAGTTCGTCATGTTTCTTCATAGCTTTTAATTTGCCGCCACTACTGGACGAGTGGCGCAAGTTACAAGAAATAAGGCTTTTTTGCCTAATTTTTTTAGCTGGACTGTAGATGTATCTGGAAGTAGATTATCAATCTACTTCCAGTTAACTTGATTACGAGTTTTAGACACAACTTTGTAATCGTAATATGATAACTTCATGTCATGTACACTCTAAGCAGCACATATTGAGATTTGTCCTATACCTATAATGTAAATGTCATTTCAACAAAAATAATTCACTCTTTCAAACATTCATGATTTCGAGTCGACTGATCTACAGATGATGCTTCGAAACGAGTGTGTTATAAAATTGACACTAAGTCATGTATGCAAGTTTAGACGATAAAATTATGAACATGTTATATGATAATTTAACAAAGTGAAATAGTTCAAGCTTTTTACTGTTGTGTCAGAGGTCATTTCGCCCATGGCTTCCACCCCCTGGGGTCAGACCGAGAGAGTCGTTGCAATTTCTATCAATCGAGTGCTAATTGGTTAAACAGGAGTTGACACAAACGAACCTATCAGATAGGTGGGCACTTGTACACTGAGGGAAGCGATAGCTAAGGATATAGATTAAGCTATCGATTTATCAATATAATAAACAAAATTTACTTAACTTCTTATGTTGCAGTTCGATAAAAAAAATCTGCTAAATATTAATTAAGGTTTGTTACAAGACTGTTGGTATTCGTATTGATGTACCAAAACTGTGAATGTTTTGGCCCAAGAATGATTTCTCTCGTTAAATAGTCGATTTATACATAGCACATAAGGTATTTTAAGTTCTTATTCATGAAAAGCAGGCTCACAATGCCTTTAGTCTGCGGTTGACTGACTACAGGCACGACTAGCATCCTTTTCCAGACTTTCGGTCAAATGGGCTCCTTATAGAAGTCACTTATCAAAGTGATGCACTCACCGAGCCGCTCCCGGCAGGTCCCACGCCACTGCCGGCTGCCACGTCCACTCACTAGCGTATATACGAGGACGTCGGTTCACTCTCCACTCGGTAATGTCTCACTGTCATGTTTCAAACTACCACACTGTAAGTCTGTACCTGCAACAAACAACACTATAGTAAATAAGCAAAGCGACTGTGGCTCGGTGGTCGATGTGTCTGCTTTTCATTCTGACGCTCCCCGGTTAGATCGCAACCGATCGATGACTTTTTTTCCTTATCGTAAGCGGATCGCTTAGCGGTGAAGGATAAAATCAGAGTTAAGAAGAATATGTCTCTATTGACCATATTGCTATGCTTCTGGTCTATATAACTCTACAAAATATCCACTTAAAAAGTAACATAGCTAGGTACTACTAACTACCCACCAATTTTAAATGAAACTATGATTTTCCAGCCTCATCAGGAATAAATAATTACAGAGTTATCTAAAGTAGGAACAAACTTGAACTTGGACTGCGTTTATCTGCATCCTTCATACTCGCAGATACGTTCTTGAAGCGGAAACCTCTTGTAAGTAAAGAGATCCTTTGTAATGCCGCTCTCCAGTACATATTGGTCGGATACTCATGAGGCTCCTAACTACATTCTTCATATACTACTATCATTATTTTATCGCATGGAATCGAAAGAATTCATATCGTAACCAACATGAGGCTAACTTTAAAATTACAACTATCCAATAAAAACACTATTTTCGAAACTGTTACCTACCAATAAAAAATAGAGTGTAAAATAAACATGTTATCTGCTAATATCACATAAAGTTTGTTCAGATTTCTCTGAGTAATTAAAGGCTCGTGAGACGGAGTGTCGTTGGATGCATTCATTAGCTGCTCAAATATTTGACGCCGGCGACACCCACTCACTCACGCACTACGCCCGATTGCAGAGATTGCTAAGAAACAAGTATTTGGCATTGTGAAAACTGATTTAAGTTCTTTTTCTAACTGAACTTACCATAGTTTTTTTATAACTGTCGTAGAAGTTTTTTTTCCTTATACTGGTTTGCCCTTAGCCATGGTTTGCCTGATGGTAAGCAAAGGCTTTGGCCTAAGATTTAAAGTTGAACTAACCTTTGTAGCTTTATTCAGACCTATAAAATACCCCAGCTGATACCTTTTAGTACGGTTTTAAAGACATCGTCATTGTTTTAAAATAGACGAATTCGTGAAATATTTGTGTAATTTCCGGGCCTTACCAGCTGCTTAGACTTGTGTTTTTTTCGTACAACGTGAGTCACAGAGTCGCTCATGGACGCTAGGTTTTATCTGGATCAAGTAATTTAAGTATTTTTGTACACGAATAAATTCCATTTGCGAATTAAATTACATTTCCATTTACGATTTACTTTCGTTCAAAATTCAAATTACCGTCTAAACGGCTACAAACTTTTGATTAGAAATAGTCTGCGGGATATTGATCTCTCTATCATGGAGCAATTTAAAGCGTTCTTCTGTTAGGCATTTGTCTAATGTCTTACAGAATCTATAGCAGTGCGTGTGTAATGTTCCGAGCAGGTTTCGAGGCGCGCCCCCGCGCGGCCTTGTGCGGAGGTTCCACCGCCGAGGGCCGACCACACTGCCACACTGCCAGCCATACAGCCAGCATCATTGTAAGGAATCACTGGAGTCTAGCAACGGGAGTGCTGAGACGGGAGTAATTAAAAAATATTGGTGTTTTCTGAAACTTTCTACTTGAAGATTGAGCAGCCACCGCTTTGTTATGATTTTGGTAGTATTTGTGGATACGAGCTATGTTACACTCCTTTGACTTGGGACTGAAAGTAGTTTGTTTAATCCTGGAAACGATCCAGGCTTGTAATAAGCGAGCTTGGAAACGACACCGCCCACGCCTGGCCTTGGAACAGCGGAGAGGTTTCGTGCTGTGTTATGTGGTACGGAATAAATAATAGTCAGTTGCCTCCGCCAGCTAATATAGAAGGTACTTTGTATGCTACAAGTACATTTTGTTAGATACAACAAGGTTCTAGAAAACAAATCTATCTGGACTTGTGATTTTAACTGATTAACGTGTGAATCACAATTACATTGTTTATAATGAAGAAATAAATACTAAGATTTATCTAAATCAAAGTGTATCGCATTGAGTGAGCATGGTCAAGTTATACACGTTGAACATTTGAAAGACAACTGCCCCTGAACCTGATCCTGCACACGATGTTCAGTATACTAGTATGAGGCAGAGCAAGATACAGCGGATGTACTCGAGTGAATATCTACTGCAGTCGACTAGCAGACACAACAACAATATACTACCTCAGTACTGCTACCGGCCTCTACTTGCGTCGGAACTATTTCAACGAGATTCCTGTACGCCAGGATTGTAACATTTGTAACTAGTTTTCTGAGATTCCACAAACTAGGGATCATATTTCATTCGTAAATTCACACAAATTACATGGGTACTTGCAGGTAACTATACATTTTATAGATTCCTAGTAAGTAACTAAGTAGATAGTTTAAAACAACAGTATTTGCGGGACTTATTGCTTTCACGACAGGTAATATAATTAAAGGTCAGCCCAGCTTTACTGCTAATAAACTTCTAGTGTAGATTGCAATGATCGGTTAGTTTATAATTCAGTTAAATTACTTGAACTGCCGGCGGCCCTCTGCCGTCCAGTTAGTAAACTAGTAATCGACACCAACTTGTTTATGTTTGTAAGTATTTATATGTTTCATAATGTTCGCGTGGGAGCTACTTCACAGGTGTAAAGTATTCGTGTCGCAACATTAACTACCATTACTTCGAATCATAAAAATGTGTTAAAATTTGGTTAAAGCTGAGCTTTTGTAACGACGCGATTGTTAGGTATCAAGTTGGGAAGTATTTTGGAAATATGTTTATGGAAGTTATGAATATAATGTATGCTGATGACATCGTCCACCAATGTTCATATTTTAGCATATTATGTATTTCAACAATTTTAAGGCGTCGTTTAAATTAATAATTGGTCGTTAAAATAGTAAGCTAGATTAAAGGGAAATAATATTTTAATGACACAAAATATTACTGAGTCAACTTACAATACTTGTGTACGATTACCCTGATAATAACTAGTCACTTGTATTGTATCCGAAATAAAAACATATCGACCAGAATACATATAAGTTTTAGTATACTTGTGTAGTATAGTTAATTGTGTATACTAAACTTATATGTATGCTGGTCGATAATGAATTGGTATTTATGACTATTTTCCTCACTGTGACTTGTTGTTTATTTGCATTGCAAATTTCCATTATTTCCTCCCAAAAAAGAAAATTGCTGTTTAAAATACCATTTCCTGTCTTCTGTTTATTTAAGTTGTAGGTAGTTATGTAGAAAGATTAGAAACCCATGTGAATATGCATAGACTAGTGCGGAGTGGGCGAACACACTCACTCACTACCAAACTTGACAATTTGTCAAACAAATAAAATAAACAAGTTAAAGCGAACTGTTGAAGTGCTGCAGGGGCCATAAATATAGCTTGTTTAAGTTTAAAATTAACATTTAAATTAACGGAAAACCAGTCTACAAGTTTTCACTTTTCTCCAAATACAAGCGACTTGGAAATGGCGAAAGTGAGCCCTTTCCTTTGAACTCGCCGCCGCCGGGAGATAATTGCACTTCATTTCTAAAATTAGTTTATTATTTTATTGACTGTTACAGTTTTATTGGCATTTTATAGGAGAGTATATGTGAAGTAACTTACGTAATAGGTATCTACTCATAACTAGCAGCGCTCTGTGGCTTCTCTTAGGTTGAATAAAAATAAAATCAAATCATATATTGCACATGGTAATTATTGTAATGTTGAAAGTTTATTTTGTCATCAAACTGTCAAACTGATAACAAATTATTGTTATCGTTTCCTCATAAATCAGTTAGGTAAGTACTACACGCCGATCTTTACGTATATAAAAATGATAATGATTAATCAGGTTTTAGTTATATTTAACTAAACCCTGATTAATCATTATCATTTTCATTTCATTTCAAATCTATTAACGAGAGGAATCAACAAAACACTATTGTGTTTTGTTGATTCCTCTCGTTAATAGATTTGATAACGAGTTAATAAGACAAAACCTTCCTATTTAGCAGCTGTTTAGTCATTGATAAGTCTTTGCAAGTCTGTCGGAGTTGTAATAGTGTTTCCGATATTGTACGGTTCATACAATACAGATCATCGCAGCAAGCAAACAAACCTAAAGTATACAAAACTGCAAACTCTCATGTAGTTCATTATATTTGTGGGTGTATAAAAATGCTTATGATTTCTAGTTATAATGGTGTCGCAAGTTATACTTCTGATTATGACATCTTGTCAATATAAGATTACTTATGGCTCATTCATTAACACCGCTTGTTGATCGACTCGATTAATTGCCAGCAACAGTTGGAAATTATAACATTTCTGTACTACGTCTCATAATTACTTGATGATTCAGCGCCATACTACGTTTTGTTATGTATAAAAATAAAGTGAAAGAATCTAGATTTTCAGAATCTTTTCCCAGGATCCCTCTTCTCCTCAATAAATGTTAATTTTCATCAAACTTCGCGTTTATTCATTTAAGTACCTATATATTATAAACACTCAAGTAAAATTGCATTAAACATAATTACTTAGTAAGTATACTTTTCTATAAATAGTGTAGATACACAATATATTCATATATATATATGTTTGTAATATCAATAACTACATCTTACATCTGTAATTATATGCAACCTGTCATACTCTATTGTTCTATTTAATTTCTTTTATAAATTACTAATGATATTGAACATTGTTTTATGAAAGTCATTAACACAACACTCAAGTAAGAAAATAAATTAATTTGTAAATAAAGTCCAACTTACATAAGATAACTGTGAAAACTTAATTTTATATTAAAACATATGTATTAAACAAGACTGTATAACTCTCAAACTAAGTTGTGTGTAACATATACCTACACTAGATGAAATTGTTAAATGTAACTGATTAGCTTTCATGAATAAATTAATATATTAAAAGACATTGTGCAGATAGCAATATAGTGAGATGATTAATTCATTTTGCAAGAAAACACATTTATATAAACCAAAAACTTTGTATCAAATTGTATGTATACATTTAAATTAAATAATGCTCGCCTCAGTGGAACAGTACAAGCGGCAGGAGCCGCGGCGGATGCAGCAGAAGAAGCCAAGCGGCGAAAATATACATCATTATCGACTGATTATATTTTCGTACCGCTTGGCTTCGAAACTTTTGGTCCGTGGGGTAAAAGCACGAAGGCTTTTATAAAAAAATTTAATAAAAGGTTGAATGACATCACTAGAGACAAGAACGCTGGCTGGTTCCTTGCGCAAAGGATTTCTATAGCAATCCAGCGTGGGAATGCAGCCAGCGTTCTTGGCTCCATACCACATGTAGATGTTTTAAATTTAGGTTAAATGTACATACTCTTATTTAGTTTTATTAGTGTATATATGTGTATAATTAATAATGCTTGTCTAAAATTATTAAGATAAAGTTTGTGTTCAATTCTATCAAATATATAAATCAGATGTGTGAAATTCAAAAATATATGTAGGTACTTACCTACCTTACCTACCTACTATTGTTAAAGATTTTGTAATTGTAAGATTTCAGTTACGGTTTTAAATAAGAAAGTAATGTAAGAGTTAATTGTGTGATAGAAATAAAGGCTTTTTTATTTTTATTTTATTTTTTATTTTATTTATATTATAAACACGTTTTCCTAGCTAGCTGCCCTGAATCACCTGCATGTACCTACTTCGTGACACGCCAATAGTAAGTTCGGTGCAAGTGCGCGAGTGAACAACACTGACTAACGGAGCACTACGCGCGACCACAACGGATAGCTTTATTATCACACTATTGATGTAACTTGAGCTTTATAGGGATCAGATTCCGAATAACACGATATAAAATATTATTTTGTTCAAAGAATTAACGCGAAGGTGTGCCACCGTGTCTTATGTTTGGTGTTGCTAAGTATGTATTAGTAACACCACGAAACAAGACACCGGCCATAAAAGAGAAGTTATTCAAACAACAGTTAATCTAGTGTTAGCCATATTTGAGCTGTATCTAGGACATAACTCGACTAATCTATATGCAGGCGTCGTCGAGCCCTACTTGCTATTTTCACGCCTACTTCCAAGTGTGTCTGTTATTTTGTCACCGAGTCCGTAACTTATGTCACCCCGCGTTATGTGCGCGTGGCTCCAAGTTATACCATCCATTGTCAGCCATTCAATGTCGAATCAATATTCATATCACGTACAAACATATTGACGGAATGTTTCCGACGCCTTCACGCGTCGCGCCAATACCGACCCTAACTCCGCAGGGGAAGAATTACTCATTTACTTATATATTACGAGTATATTAATTCGTGCAGTTGCATTTCGATCGCGTCGTTTGACTTTGAGCCGAGAGTGGTCGCGCTAGAGGCGAGTTCAGGTTGACAGCTGACAGTGACAGGAGCCCGGGTCCAGGAAGCGTGTGACACTTCGGGAATTTGAAAATAGAAACAGTTATGGCGCGAAATTAGGTGAAGCGGCGCGCCTGACTCAGACTCACCGCATTATTGTGTTGACATTCTTAAAATACGGATTAAAAAACTAATTTCAGGCGACAATTAACCGTTTCAGTGCAGTCGGTTACTATAAACGTGTAATTGAAATTTAAAGACGAACAACAGAAGTGAGCTTCAAATAACAATAATGTAACAGGAAGTGATCCACAAATAAACTGAACTGCAGAGATGCTTCGAGCAGCAGCCAGAGTACTGATGCTTGGTTTGAACATGGACTCATCAGAATACAATTAGGTCGATATTGACGTGATTATTCCTATAAATATATGGCAGTACATTCAGTACTAAGTACCAATCTATTAAATAAGTTATCTCAAGACACGCGCGAAGGTGTTAAGTAAATACAGTCGTTCTAAAGTTACTTCTCGACGAAGGTTAATACAGTAACAGTACACCAAAAGATAAGTAAGTAGGTACGTATTTTATCACATAAAATATATTAATTCGGAAAAGAGTATAATATGTCTTGGGGTGATACTACAGATGGGAAGGTCAGAAAGTCAGGATATCAGATTTCAATAGCAATAGCGGATTCAAAGAGAATTTTAAAAGTTATTTCAAACCGCCTCGAGTCTCTGATATGGCTTATCATAAGCTAAAGTAACCCTGTATGCTGTAGCAGCAGCCTCCTGGCGGCGCGAGGCGGAACTAGCGCGCCAATGTCAGCCGGCACCTGATAGTGGAGCCACTCTGTGGTGGAGCCTTCCACTCGCTGATAACGGGAGGAAGACGCCGCGGCAAGGAAGCGTGTGTCACTACTTACTGATATGTTCACCTTTGGAATCTACGTCGTGGCGAAACATTTAGTGTTTCCGTTACAGTGTCTTTTTGGATGAGCATGATGTTTATCTACAGTCCTCGTCTTTACCAAAATATTGTGTTTTCGATCTGAATGATATGTTATGCTTAGGCTCATATCTTCGAACACAGCGCATAGTTAACCACCAATAAAGCAGTATGATATAGTCGATCACAGCGGCCGTACCGTAAAGCCCTCCACAGTCCGCACAGTCCACAACTCGCTCGCGCCAAGCTGTTACGAAACTAACGCAAATATACTCGCATATTAAACCATCATTATGGGGTATTAATCTCCGGCGGCCATGTTTGATCTGAACACGCGGAAGTGGCCGCAGCTTCGTTAAGAGTGTGAAAGAGGACGCTATTAATATCTACTTCGCCGCGAAGTGTGGACATCTTCCGTTCCGGGTTTCCGGCGTCTTCCCCAAGTTGGTCTTTGGAAGTATTTTAACCGAGTCGGTAATTGACAGGTTGTCTAATAAGATCTGTATAAGTGCGTCATGCGATGACAATTGTTGCGTTTTCACGAAAATGCCTATTTAGGTATTTCTTTACTTCACCAAATGAGCAGATATAAAATTAGACCCGGGATTGGATTATTTGATTGACCTGGTTAAAACTTTACATTAATCATATTTTTAAGTGTAACAAAAGCTCTTGGAAGTACTTGTACTTAGTAATTTGAAAAAAAAAACAAACATTTGAAAATTGAAGCAATACGTACTGTCTTGAAAATATATTTTTTTAGTATTTGTGTCATCCACAAAATGCCGAGCATGAATTCCATATAAAAGCGGCCTGGCTGCCAGTTGTTTCCAATCCGGCGTGAATGAAACCAAACTGCCATCAATGGCGTCCGACCATAACATTACTTTGAACCCGCGCCGAGGAATCAACTCACAGCGGCCTAAACAATGTAGAGAATAGCCCCGTCGGTCATATGTATGAGCGACATTGACTAAACATTATTTTCAGTATTTAGGTTTCCAAGGCAGGCCAGGGAGTGACTGCATAAGTACATTTTAATTGTTAATTGGTGTGTTAATTTTCAGTTCGTTGAAAGACATTCTTTATCAGTGTTTAGTATGATGAAGATAATCTCTCGTCATTATCATTGATATTTTAGTAGCTACTTAAGTATAAAGTAAACGAAGGTACTTACAGTAAACTCAAGCATACTCTTACTTCGAAAACAGTATCACTTCTATGTGCATGGTGTTGAAAGCCTTACTACAAAACAAAAGATGTAGTTAAGTGTAAGAATGCAGTAGCTCGCACGTTTGTCCAATCTCCCACTCGCTGACAATCGTATTCTTAACCCAATGGCCCTGATGCTGCATCCTACAAACACTGATGCATTATTCAGGAATTACTCCACCGAGCGGAGAGCACGCCGCCGCGCTGCTGCTAGTACCGCGCTAGAGACGTCTGCAACTCGACAGGTTATACAGTTTATACACAAACGTGTTTGGACCGGATTCTGGCTTACTCGTTATGGATTAGATATTGTGTCAATTTGGGAGCCATACTGCTCGGCTCGGTCGGCCATTAGACGGTGCTGACGAATAATAACTATGCCCCGCTCGGCTAAAGCATGAGGATTATGAGGAATATAGGGCATGTGTCAACAATTTAATTAAGTATTTGTTGTGATCAGAGACAACTAGAAGGTGACTAAATACCTAGTCACACTGACTTGCCTGACAGTCATATCTGATAGGTACCTACATCGATTTGTGAACGACCTAAATTGCAAGCAATGTGTAAAACTTATGTACCTATCCGAAGGAAGATTTATATGCATTTTTCTAGATCCATACCCAGTTTTATCAATACTAACTGCATTATGACACTCTTTCGTAGGTATATTATGATATCCAAATTAATATATATGTGTAAAGACCTAATAAAATGGCATGCGTAAATAAGTATGATAATGATTCATTAATAAAATAATGTGAAACACACATCATTTAAATGATTCATGTAATTCTTTAGTTCAACTTATACTTTACAACGAAAACCCGAAACTTAAACACCAATGCCACCCAGCCAGTCATAGCTTTAAAAACAAGTAGGTAAATATAGTTAGGCCAGTCATAGCTATAAAAACAAGTAGGTAAATAGGCTGTGCCTATAGTTACTGAAGTACCACCCAGCCAGTCATAGCTATAAAAACAAGTAGGTATGTAAATAGCCTGTGCCTATAGTTACTGAAGTACCACCCAGCCAGTCATAGCTATAAAAACAAGTAGGTATGTAAATAGCCTGTGCCTATAGTTACTGAAGTAACCGTTAAAATTGAACACGAAAACATCTTATTATTCATAAAACACAGGTTTTGCCACAAAACTTCAAGAACAAGAAACCTACGCAGCTGCCGAGAAAAAAGGCAATGACATTATACATTCAAATTGACAATACCTACCTACTACAGGCATACTGTATGGCGCTTAATGTTGTAAGGAGCGATAACTCTCATTAGACTCTAATGTTATCTTATAAGATAAGCATTGTATCTATGATAATAATAGACCTAAGTAATATACGTTGGTGTCTCGAAATTGATCGGCGTATCTCGGGAGACAAACAACACCGTAAAGATAAAAACATCGAGCAAAAACTAATCAAAGCAGCAAAAAGCAGATTCAGGAAAACCTGCATCAAAACATGACCAGATTCAAGCTAATTTAATGTTCTTCGACGACAGTTTATACAAATATTCTAATTATTCTTACCCAATTTTCGCAGAATCAGGTTTTTATCGGATAGATAACCATTAATTTAAATTAAAACTTCACAATTCTAGATTTAAAACGAGTAGCGAAACATGAAAACAATTTTCAGATAGTAAGTAATATAGAATTAAGAAAAAAATCAAGCAAAATGCCAAATAGATAAAAGTATAGATAGACAAACGACCGAATACATAGATTCGGTGGTCCAGGTGGTAGGTATGCAGTGCAGTCGCCAAGGTAGTCGTAGAAGCCTAATGTATGCATGCCTTGTAGCGCTCACCGACACCGCTCCGGCTGCTAGCATCCACTCGCGAGCACTTCCGCAACGAGCCTAACATAATTCAATGACAATATGACAAAAACTTGCATACTTATTTGCGTCGAGTTTTCGTTTCATTGAGCACTGCACTGACACTCGCGGCGTTGGTTCGGGACGGCGTGCGTGCGCTCCCGCCGACAGTAGGCGCACAACTGAGCCTGCTCGTCCTTCGACTTTCACTGCGAGAGTGCGAGTGTATTGTATAACCCGGCCGGGTGGTGTGGTCGCCTGCCTGCGGGGCGGCGCCGCCGCCCGCCTGGGACTCTACACTCGACAGCGTAGCCCCCAGCTCCGCAGCACTCGCAGCAGTGCACGCAGCGGGTGCTGCGAGTCCCGTACGATGTAATGATGTTGGGCGCGACTTGCATTATGTTCTTGTTTACAAGCTTTGCTTAGAATGTTTCCTCCGAGATTGTTATCTAGATGAATTAGTTTACCCTGTGCATTTATTAATGCACAGACGTCTTGTGCATTTATTAATGAAAGAGTTGCGCCAGATAGCGCGCACTGGCTCACCTCACATCACAGGCTGCAATGTAAGGTCGTCGGTACTCGTTTTAGGTCTCGCCAAAGGTCTCGCAGTACTTTGGACTTCTATTTATAGAACGCAACTAGTCATCAGTTTATAATTTAAAAACTATCTGTTATTTTGTTTCAAAAGAAGCGACTTATTCACTTAAAGTAAGTAATTTATAAATTAAAGTCAAGGAACGAGAATCGAGCGAGCTCGGGCGTGGCGAATGACAATTTCTTATGGATGCGGAAGGCGATACAGAAATAAGTCCAAGGCGCGTATTTTGTCGAGAAAAGTGTTGCTTTTTCCAAAAACGGCGAAATGTCACGAACGAGACCTGTCCACGTCCAGTGTCGAGGTGATGCCGCACAAGGAGTGCTTGCTACTGCAGGTACGTATCCAATACAGTACATGTGATTCAAGATTCAATACAATAATATTCAGGTAAATGGTTCTTCCGCTCGGAAACTACCGGGTTAGGTTAGTATGTATTGTAGTGGGCTACATAGAACCATATACACTGACATCACAAAATAACACCTATATTTTACAAACTTACATGACAAAATTGTGATAAATTCATAATTAACTTTAAATATAAAAGTAGAAGTACTTTTACCTGGCTCGTTGTTTATGTACTTGTAAATCCCCTTGACATCTGGATAACATTCGGGACATTGTTTACGAGTTCAATGTAACTTTTAATGTGCTATAGCGTAACTTGCGGCTTACGGCGCAGAGATACGAGATACGAGAGTGATAACAGGAGCATGCAGTTGTACAGGTATCACATCTAATGAAAGGACCATGATAATGCTTGTACTTAGATAAACTTTTACTAATGCTTTGGTATCTTAAGAAAATTGTAGCAGTGTAGTGTGTATTGTAGTATATTTTATCTTGGTGTTTAACAGTTCAACATTTTTACAAACCAATTTGAAGCATCAGCACACAAGTAGAAGTTTTGAGTTTTATAGCACTGTAATACTCCAACGATAAACTAGCTCAGGTAATGGATGCAGCAAAACTATCGATCCAGTCCAAACCTTCGTAGCAACACTAACACACGCTCTTCTATCACATACTTACTCGATTCATATACATCTAACCATCATTACCATCACCATCCTCATCTGGCTATTTATTTCCGTTGAAGGGAGTCTGCGTGTGCGGTGTAAGCCTCTAAGATCACCTGAAGAAATATCTCCACATTTCCACATCACATGTACCTACACTTCCGGAAAAGGCGAAATTTTCGAACTCAAATGTTTAAAAATAACGGATTCGACTCATTGAACTATATTACTATACGTAGTAGTAATATCTCAATGATTCGACTATATTCTGCAGTTGGAGTGAAACTTCTCTAATTGGTTGATTATATTCCATCAGCAGTCAACACTGTATTTTGGGAGAGGTCGGAGGTGACAATAAAACTCAATGCAATGAACACTTTTAAACATTATCGGTCACAATAACATCCTTCTTTATGGAACCAACAAGTGGGTATTTTAAGAACTCTGCTAAATGTAAATGTAATTCCATTGCTTTATTTTTAGCATGGCAGAGGATCGACGAGTCATAAAGTCCTTGTCAATACATATTATAGTAGGTCGCGCTCATTGGATGTGCGTCAATATACATAGCTGTTGTGATTAAATTCGCAAACTTAAATCTACATAAATATAATAATGACAATATACATTATAATATCAGTTAAACTTATTTACTAAGTCTAACCATTAATAAAACTAAACAAATAACTTAATAACATATAAAAAAACAGTTTAATAACAAGAAACATTGTGTTAGCTTAAAGAGTAATAAACACACGAATTACAATACAATGCTGTTATGGACGCTAGATGTTTCACCGCACAGGCACGCTCTGGCCCGGCCTCAGTTTCACAATCTCAGGGTGGTTCGGGTCCCCGCGCCCTCGCACTACGTACACAGTTTTGACTCCGACTTCTTCATTACGCTTAAAGTTATTATTCGCATTATAATAATTGTTCCCATTATTAGAGTAATTGTTTGTATTGTATGTAGAGCCACCACTGGAGTAATTGTTCTCTTTCTTAACGTAGAAATTGTGTTTATGATCGAAGACATATTCTTCGTTATTGAAAACTGTAGTCGGCTGATATTTTTGGCTATTTCCGTAAATATTTTGTCTGTTATTGTAATAGTTTTGTTGATATTGACTGGCATTAATAGTAGCGCTAGGGTTTTGATAATTTTGATACTTTTGATTGTAGTTTTCATTATAATTGCTTGGATTGTAATTATAGTTGTGGTACTTTGGAGGTTCCCTGTAGTTATTATTTGAGTAAGTAGTTGGTCTGGCTGTGTTATCATTTTGTTCATTTTGACCGTTATTGTACGAGTAAGTAGAGGATTGGAATCTGTTGCTATTTGATATCACATGCTGTTGATTGTCGTAGTAATTTTGATGATATTTTTGGTTTGAAAAGTAAACTTGCTTTCCCTGTCTTGTGAATTCTTTTTCATCTCGATTAGATTGGCCTTCATCGGGGAACTTTAACGTTCTAATGTCCCTTACATTGTAGATATTTGAGTTTTGAAATGGATCTTCCGGGAATTGCCATTTTGTTTTTATATCGTCATTTTCAAAGTTATTGGCATCATATTCTGCTAAGTTTTGAGAAGGTTTATTTTGAATTCTCTTCTGTATTCGGACATCACCATCTCTAAATGTAATTTGATTTCCAGACCCGTAATTATTATAATCATAGGCATAATTGGAGCCATAATTTTGATTGTCATACAAGCTTGGCCGTTCATATGGACGCGGTCTGTGAGAGCCATCATTTTGTCCGTAATACTGTCCTGGATTCTGATTGTTAGAATACAAGCCGTAATGTTGTCCAGAATTCAGATCATTTGGATATCCATACTGGTTTTGTTGTGGTTGATAGAGTCCATACCCCTGGTTGCCGAGCTGGTTGTAGAACTGCTCGAGGTTCTGGTTGGCAAGTTGCGGTGCGTTGAAAAAGCGGAAGAAGCCGCCATTGTGGTTGTTGAGGTAGTGTATGAGCTGCTCGGGGTCAGTGGGGCAGGCGGGGTAGGCGTAGCGGCACGGCGCGGGGCTGCCCGGGGATGTCATGCCCAGGAACACCGCGCGACCGAACACGAACAGCGGCGAGTTGCTGACGGCGTTGTATGCAGACAGGAGCCTGCAAGCACAATAGTAAAATATATTTGAAAAGGTCCATGGAATCAAACCTTTATCTATAAGGATACACCACTAGAATTAACTGAAATTGAAAATTAATATTGTGAAATATCTTATGTACATGTGACGATTAAAATATCAATGGCTTAAAGATAAAAGAGGATTTGAAATAGCTATTACGTAAGTAGTGGTTGTATTCCCGCGATGCTCTGCAGCACCCCGCTGCCAGGCAGGCCTCCGCCCCCGGCCGCCTCGCAGAGCAGGCGCGGAACGCATTGCAGGTCATCGTACTGCGCGATAGAGGTTAGGGCTCCCGTAATGGACGACAGGGCTTCCGTGGCCAAGGACGGGCGTGGCCTGGGACGCCGGGGACGTCCTGGAAGAGATAAAACAGATTCATCATTATAAACACACTAAGAAGTACTTACATCAAACCATAACTCCATTATATAAAAGCGAAAACTGTGTGTGTTTGTTTATTAATTCCGCTTTTATGACTAACGGCTCTTCGTGATTTCTTGTGTAGTGTTAGGCTTGACCGGCCGGGTTTTTGGCCCGATTCAACGCAAGCAAAGTTTCAAAAATCCACTGATCAGCTAAGTAAAATTGAGCTCACTATAAGGCCGCACCCCGGTGTACGCCGGCGCGGGCGCCCCGTGCTCGTACCCTCCGTACCCCGCCGGGGGAGGTCCCTGGTACCCAGCCCCGGGCCTCACATCTATGGCTGGTCTCCCGAGGTATGGAAGTACTCCGTTCTTGGGCTTCCTTCTGCGTTTCCTCTTTCTCTTCTTCTTGTTACCGTCATCATTGACATTATTATCGTCTTGGAAGGTAACTCCATTGCTATTAGAAGACAAATAGTCATCAGAATCATCAAACTTCACAGGTTTATTTAAATCCAAGTCTGTGTTGTAGTTCTGATAGTCGTCTTCGAACCGCAGAGAGGTCTGGTCTCTCCCTGTGTCCAAGAGTCCATACTGTCCAGGGTGTTGGTTGTCTGTGTCTCCTTGATCTTCGAATCTGACGAGTCCATATCCTCGCTGACGAGATTCTAACGTGACATTCGGGCGGAACATTTGTCTGCAACAAAGTAATTATATAAAATATCTACATACATGCTACACTACTCATGTTATAATTTTAGTAGTATCACATAGCCATATTATAATTTTAAATAAACTGAACCTGTAATATTGGTCTGTTCACTGTACTAATAGATGGTACACTCACGCCAGCAACTCGGCGGCATCATATCTGTTCGTAGTTCCGTTAGTGACCGAGCTGGCCGCGCTCGCCACCACCAGCGCCAGCTGGACTGACAGCCACGCTACCTTCATTGGCGTCTGGAATCTGTCCTGAAAAGTATTGTTCAAGTTTACGTCAAATACTACTAATAAAATCCTCTTTCTTGAGACGTATTCCTCACAACTAAGAGTCGTAAGTCCCCCGCAGAATTGATGAATTGATGGGAAGATTCTTGGCCAATTAAAATTGGAAGAGGCCCAGAGCCTTCCACGAATTTGGTGGTTCACAAACATATCGGATTCCTCACGATATTATCCTTCACCGGGAAACATTACTGGCCGGTATACTGTATATCCTCACAAAACTTTAAAAAACTCATTGTTTTAATTCTGAATAGAAACCACAGTGGGTCAGAATTTAAAGTAACTGTAATTTAATTAAAATAAAATAAAAAGAAGTCAGAAAGTTCACACGAATATTTCAAAATCATGTTAATCAGGCTAATTAAATTAAGAGGTACTTATCCAATACAATACACCATTACAGTAACTGTTTAATTTTTTTACATCAAAATACATTCAGTTCGATAAATTATATCTCTTTAATAAAGAATCGAACCAATGACCATGTATTTTGTCAAGTATGTAATTAACTTATCCGTTAAAAAACTTTCTATTTGAACATTTTTTAGTTTAGGTCAAAACAATCTTAGTATTTAGAATTAATTATGCTGAGCGTTCTACAAAATCTTCTCTGAAACTTTTCGAGTAAAAAATAAAATTAACTCACACTGAACACCTACTTAAGTTCAATTTATCATAAGTGTACGATTTGGCGTAGCTGTTAGGTATAAATAAATAAAAAAAAACACTTGATACATTTAACGCCTGATGTTTCCGCGATAAAAGTGCGGAGTTTTGTGTAGTTGCAACAAGTATTTTCTGATTGAAGAAAATATGAGCATCATTACATATTTATACTGTTACATAATATATAGGTCTCTAAACGCTTCGAGTCTTAGATAAGTATTATTGTGTACAATAACAACATAATGATTAATTCTAATATAACTAAACAAGGCGGTTCTAATAAATTCCCAATAATATTATATTTTCACTCGTCAATGAAGACAGTATTTTTTTTTATAGAAAAATCTCACCGGTACCCAGTGGTTTCTGCGACCTCCTTCCCTCTCCCTCAGCAGAGTCAGACTGTGACCAGGCAGCAGCGCTCCGCCGCACGGTGGGCGGAGGAAAGTAGAGTGACATCACGATGTGCACAAGTAAGGACATTATTATGAGAGGTTGGACCTTTATGGCACATCCTGTTACACGGCCTATGGGCTTGTTACATAATGTACGTGACGCCTTGTTTTCATATCTATTTTGTGACACTTTTTAGAGACTTACGTAAATCAAGTTCCAAAATGTGGGGCTATAATAGCTTCATTTCAAAATCTAACAGCAGCAAATTTTTAAATGTAAATCAAATGTTGGAATTTTTTTGTTATAAAAATTACCGCCAACCACTTGCTCGTTGAATATAATTTCCGATTTGTTCGTATCTAATAAGATATGAACTGCAACGGCTGCGTTTCAAATATATTAGATAACCTCTCTGTTTAATCTAGTAAGTACAAAATACAAATACAAATACAAAATTCGTTTATTTGACGTAAATAATGTACAATAACATGTGAATCCTCTGACCTCGTGGTAGCCGTAAGACTGTGTTACGAGGCCAGAGTCATCTCCCAATATAATACTAGGTACAGGTAAATTACGTCATAGTTATTATTTATTATGAAACATGAATACATGACAAAGAATAATAAACTAATAGATACAATAAAAGATACAATACCTAATTACAGTTATAAAATGCCTTTTAAGCATCATCAGTAACTATTTAATAATGTGAAACTTATACAATTAAAATTATAAGTGAACTACCCTCAAATCTTTACAAAAGTTCTTATGACACACAAAGATTATAGGCATTCACCTTACACACGCACACTCAAACAAGGCGCTAACACCATCGACTTGTAACTCATTTGACGTCGCTAAATTCGATAATACTCGATTTTGTCGAATATTATCGACGCTGTCTTTACTTATCTACACCTTGTCTATGGTTCGGTAACTATGATAAATTTACCGTCAAAGACCGAATGAAATCGATACACTGACATTTGAAGTTGTTTAAATCGGTTAATTTTATCAGGTTTCAAATTGACGACGATAGGCCTCGATAACTACAATGTTTGGTTTTCTTAGATAATAAATATTCTTGCTGTTTACTCATTTAATAAATAATGGACTTTGTGATTGCGTTGGCGCTAAAGGAAGAAGATAATAATAATAGTTTAGTTTTATTTTACTTACCTCGTAGGTTCCGTCTTTTTATACTGATAAACTCTGTCTAAAGATCGTGAAAGAATTATAAGAGAAGAATTTGAGCAATTTTGTTCAAATTCCAACTATCTAAATGGCTTCTGCGGTATTGCCGCAATTTTGCCAGTGTAGTGGAAAAATATTTGACATTGATATAAGCAATTTCGTGTTTTTGACATTGACTTATCAAATCATTTTGAAATATTAATTTACCAGAGTGAACGACTCCAATCTTTTTTTATTATCTGTACCTACTAAAGCTTACCGAGGCTTATCGATCAATTTATCTACCTCTAAACATACTTCGGCACTTGCAAAATATAGATAAAGTTATCGGATTAAACTAATCGACGTCGATAGGATAAAACTTCCGCACTTGCACCGAAGGTCCAATAAATATGTCCATTCTCTCCATACGCAAAAACTCGTAACTACATAATGCTATGAGTACAATGCGTGTATTCTAGTTGCCTAGAAGCCAGTGAAGCTCCTCCAATTAGCGGCACAGCTTCACATTGACCTTGAGGCGGTGACAGCTGACAGCTAGTAGCGGCCACTCCAGCCAGCGACCGGTTACACCGCTCGCACTGATAACACACTCTATTGGCTAACACCTCCATGAGAGTAGGGATTCAAGCAGAAGTGTATCTTAGACGGCGCTTCGTCAGTAACGAACAACATATACGAGATATCGTTAGTTGTACTCTCTACTCTCCTTGTGCCGCGTTTCATTGCTGGGGAGCTCGACTAAGTACTTGTGGAATTAAATTATGTATCCATTTATCGATGAATTGTTTGCCAGGATAAATACTTGTGTTCCTATAAGAAAATCATTCAATCAATGGATAATTAAATCTGTTGAGCACCCAGATCCACTGTAAGCACAGCTATAAGGTTAAAAATAATATAGATACTAGCTGACTAGATCTAGACACAAGATAGGTACTGTCATAATATATATATCATATTTTTTTTTAATATAACGAATAATTGCGAGATTCTTAAGTACCTAGCAGATGCCAGGAAGTAACTCGATGGTAGATAAGTTTTAAACAATTACAGAAAACAAACCTGCTATAGCATTTGTAAGTATTTTTTTTAATCTTCCACCGCTTTCACAGCAGCATAACGACACTGTAACTATATTTTACAGCACCATGTGAAGTCTTATCTCTGTTTCGGTCTACTCCGCGGCCCGGCTCAGTATCGACAGTTTGACAGAGTGACAGCGGTTGGCCAAGCGGTGACTCCCGCCGCCGCCGCGCCGGTGAGCGATTGCTCGCTCGTGATACTCTCTGCAGCACTGTGATGCGAGTATGATTTATTTAGCAAACAGCGCGGCGGTGCAGCGACCCGAGCACAGCGTGTGACCCGCCACAGTAACCCGCGGACGCAGATTCATATCTCGCACTGCGCAACCACAGACACAAATAACAACTTATTTTACTATTACTTTACTAGGTTTTTTAAATAAGTCACTACATTACTACTCCTAATAAAGTCCAGTCACAAGGGAGACAGAATTTATAGCGTAACAGCAATGTGTGCAAGAGCAACAGAAACGAGCTTGGAAAATATTCTGACAAAGTTCTTGGATTTCTACCACCGGAGCTTACCAAAATATGGTTCTAAAACCATATTTACCTATCCAATACATTATTTTAATGGCGGTGGCCGTCCTGGCGTGTGTTTGTGAATAGCAAGACGTGGAAACAAAATGTACTACATTTCACTATTTCTATCAGGCGTTATGATTTAAATCCCGTTTAAAATATGCACTGTGAGGATATGTTCATGAGTAATTTATGGGAATGATTATTTTTTTACTCAACTCATATGATATGGATGTGCCTAAGAGTACGTACATCGAGTAGTGTGATCATTAGTCACGAGTTTATTATTAATTATCATTATTGTAAATCGTATACCTACCTACAGTACCATCATCATCGTTTGTACAGTATCACGAGTTGAATTGACGTAATTTGTAAGTTTGTACATAGTTACCTTCATTGGCAGATGACATCGTATCATGTCTTGTAAAAGACTCAAGATAATATAAAATATTGAGCGCACGGCGAGTAGGTACCTACTGCTAGATTAGAGGAAAACTGCGCAAATAATGTAAACTGATGGTTGAGTGGAACTCGTGGAAGATGGCCTCCACATGACATTGGAAGCAACTCAATGTTGTCTACAAGTATGTAGGTTATACTAATGGCAACTTGGGTACCGCCTCTTGTAAATATATGAGTATAATAAAATACAATGTAAAACATAGTTTTATAGTTACATAGGTACATATAACACTTCGGTTTGTGTGAGAGCGATGAATTAAACTAACACAATATCACTCTCCAGACCCCAAACAACCATTCATGTAAGTACCTACGAGAAATCCGTTGACATGAGAATTGAGAGAAGAACCTATTTAGGTATACCTATATCGTATACAAAGTAACAAACCGGTCTGCTTGCTAAGCATGATTATTTTATTAAATTTTACGGAAGCACACAAATTATAGTGACGATGAAAAAATCATCCGCATCCATTATTACGGAAAAGCAAGCAACAATCTTGAAATTATTGTAACTCTACAGCTACGCTGCTACTGTAATATTGATGGCGAACTATTGAATTTCATGGGTAAATGGGTAGGTAGGAAGGTATACCGTACTCCTTATAAATGTAGTTTTCAATGTGACATTTTTTTAACCATAAATTACTTCTTATGCTTTATTTTGCAAAATGTAGGTATCCATTCAAGTAATCAGTTTTTATATACGCGTTGCATCATTAGTTCAATTATGTAGGCATCCACGCTGCCAACTGGTTTGGAGGCGGATTTAATTGGTCCTACTCGTGCTGTGCCATCTCTCGGCGACGGTAATACTGAGATAAACCAGCGAACGAGGCAGTCAGAGATAACATGGCCTCTTACACACACACGTATTATTATAATTATTATTATTTTTACATGATATAGGCTTACGCTTGACTACAACTTGCCTGATGTTAAGCAACGTTATAGTCTACGATCTAGCGCGCTTGCCTAGAAGAAACCGGTTTATACCTACTTATTTTATTATTTTTTCTTTGCAATTTGCAAGGCAGTTTCGTATTTTAGTGATATTAAATGGCTGGCAACAGTTAGGCAATTGAGATGCGTTCTGAGCTCCTTGGTAAGTACATTATATAATATATACATATATTGTATAAGTAACAATAATACAGTAAACTATAACCGATTATAAACAAGTTGTCAGTCTAGATTTCGACATAGCTCACTAAACCTGAGAAACTTCTAAAACCTGAGGTGATTAATCCTACATCGGTTGTGAGTATTATTTTTTGGTAGTTATCGTCATCACCACCTTTATGTAAAGATCCTGTTTTCTGCCTGTGTTATGTATTAATAGTTTTCTGCAGCCGATCAGTAAGTGATACCAGTAGCTTTTGAGTGGTTAGAAATGTTACCTTTAGATCTGCCATCCAACCGGGTGTTGGCAATACCAGACGACGCCACTCACCGCGGTACTGAGCGAGCTGCTCCCACTGGAACACATGAAGCCTGTGAGAGCCGCTTCGACGCGATCTTTGCAGCGATATTCCACCATGCTTATGGCATGGCTTAGCCAGCGAAGTGTTTCTTGCCAATTATGTTGGCACCAGTTCTTCGATCTCTGGGTTCTTCGTCGCTCTCAAGCGTCCCGTATATTACAAAGTGGTCGAATCACTATGATCTTGTACTTATATACGAAGTTTCGTGTTTTTGCTAAGAATCTTGGGTCCTAGGACCTTGTGCAGGGCTAGTGGTTGTACTCTGTAATCTGTGCTAGTGGTTAGAAAGGACTCGTTAGTAAACAAAGCAAGCTCAAAGGCTTTAGGCCCGTATTTAGAGACCTTTATCATTAAGGTCCTCTAATGGTGCGTAACATTAGTTAAGTCGGTGTGTCGGAGGTCAGCACGCGCCGCCGCGCGGGTCCCTCCGCGAGAGAACAACGACCTCCAGCCCGCGGCCGAGGGCCTTGTAGTCATAGCATGGAGGAAACAGTGGCCAGGGTATTTTGTCCATTTATTGATGTTTACTCTACAGAGTAAACGACTACTAAAAACATGTATCTGGCTTAATATGTCAAAATTTATAAGACAAAAAATCTATTGGCTTGTGTAGGTGAGCCTACTACTAATTATTTATAATTATGTATGTATATGTCACCGAAAAATAACAAGATTCGTAAGTTTATAAATTTCCTAGTAAATTTATAAACCTTCGTAAGATTCTAAACGAGAGATAAATTGTATTATTTTACGCCCACATTTTCGTCAATTGATAAACTTACCAAACTCACGCGTAAAATAATAAGCAAGGAATAACCAAACGTCATGTACGCTCTGATTGGTTGAATAAGTCACGTGTTTCTTCTCCTTCCTCGCCACCTTCTTGACCTTCTTCACTTCACCGTTCTTGTTCGCCACGGAACGTAAACAAATCGTTTGCTCGTGCGTTTTTCTAAAGTTTTAATTTTTTTTTAGTGTTGGAACTTTGAAAATAGTTTTATTTCGCTAAGGTTATTAAACTAGGCCCATAATGAGTTACCTAAAAGCTGCGGACAGGCAAAATTATGAAAATAGTTCGGTAAATATCACACAATTTGTTAACGAAGTGAAATTTACCACAGAGCTACGAAAGTTTTATAGTAGCCATGACAAAAATAGCTAGAAGTCGGAATGGACAGACGGAAAAATTTAAAATATCATTAAATGATAGAAGGTTTTAACAAAGCTAAAGTTTTGGGACATCGGCCCACAGACAAACTTAACACGACTTTGATGTGATTGCACCCAAAATCGAGAATCCTCAAAAAGTAAGCGAATCAGATACATTGTTTTGTCACATATGCACATATAACAATGAATCATCAGGGGCCCATACGTGTATTAAATGTAAACGTATCACACACATAATCTGTGGAGGGACAACCGAAAACAATGACGAAGGATATGGTTCGCAGTTGATATGTAATTTGTGCGCAACCGAAGCAAACATCCTCATAGAAAGGAAGGACTCGCACTTGAATTTAAAACGAGGAGCAGATAAAATTACAGCACATTCATCTAAGAAATTTAAAAATATTGATGTTGGTGCTCTGTGTTAGTCAAAGTTCTAAAAGTTGATAGAGGGCCTTTAGATAGCTAGAATGTGGTCGGCAGAGTCATAGAGAAAAGGAATGAACTATACAAAGAAGGCACTTCTTTTGGAGTCATACAGGCCCACTGAGGGACCTAGCGTGTGGCACGGTCACAAACTCATGTACAAAACTGAAGTAGTAAGTAAACATCTAGACACTAAGAAAAAAATTTGTACGCACTATCTTTTGGCTTAATAAATTATTTTGATTTTGATTCATGACTGGTTGCATCGAAACGCTGTCCTTACAACCCCAGGAGAAATTTTGACTGATGATTTACCAGAGGTTCGATTATTCGACCATGAATTTAATTTTTTATGTGCTATATTTTATAAGTTACCATTAAGAACCATATCTGCGATGTCTTCTACATTTGATGGGCGTGGGTAAAGAATGAAGAAATGCAACTGCAAAAAAACTTGAAGGGACAATGTTTATCTAATAAGTGCAATTGTAAAAAGTCTAATATTTTGAGTAATTCGAGGTGCCATAAATCTTTGACATGTTGCAATGAGCAGAGGATCGATAATCTTGTAGTAGGTGTACTTACATAAACTTTTAAGTTTCAATTTCCTTATTACTGTTATTTTAATTTGGCAGAAGGCCGGTTTTTTATTTTATGTTTGTTTTTTAGTTTTTAATAAACCTCTAATATCGTAGAATACGATTTCTGATGTTTTATTTTGGTTGAGTGAAGTAGGGGGCATTAGCATAATAAATAAAAAAGTAACCCTGTATTACATTACCTACCTAGTTTTAAAGTAAAAATGTTGGCAATTCTGATTGTTTCTAAGTCTATGAACACAAACATGGTCACTGTCGACATCGGCCAATTAGAGCGGAGTGTGTTATTTTCCGTATTCTAAAGGAGCGTAAAATTAAAATCTCTTTTGTGATTGGTCAACCCGTTTAGGATCTTACGGGTGGATATCCGTTAGTTTATAAATTTACCACGAGATGTCGTAAATTCATAAATTAGCGAAAACATGAGCGTAAAATTATACAATTTATATCCCGTTTAGAATCTTACGAAAGTTTATCATTTTCCTAGGAAATTTATAAACGTACGGATCTTGTTATTTTTCGGTGACATATACATAACCGTATATTCGGCACAAAAGAAGTCTGCAAGTAGTTTGGTCGTTTCTATGTATAATAAGTATATATTTACAAAAGAAAAGTATATAAGTATTATATCCGTTATCTAGTACCCACGACACAAGCGTTTGCTTATTGTGGGGCTAGATGGCGCTGTGTGCAATGTCCCGGAATATTTATTATTATTATTATTAGTTACATTACCTAGGTTTGTTAAAGTTACGAGTAGTTTGAGTGTCTGCCACCTCACTCGGTGTCAGCTCCACAGGCGGCCTGATTCTCATTGCAACGCTAACAACTAGTGACCTTCCGAGACATCATCAGACAACGCACCGCATAGTAAAGGTCCGTCGGCGATGGTGACCACTTACCATCGTATGACCACACAATACATAATACAAGTATGAACAAAACCATATAGTCATAAGTAAAGCAGTATTCCATGTTACCAGTTGCAGTCCTATTGGTGGTGATGTACCACACTTCATCATATGAATTATTAAAATACTCATCTTTGTTATAAATGCCTTATGAAAACATCCTATACAAACCTCGATTAAATATCATTGTAATTATTAGAAAGTGAGCTTTCGTCTCCAAAACGCAGACCAATTAAAGTTACAAATAGATTTTTTGCAAGCTAGAGAGTACCTACTTTCACATGAACGCCAATTTTTATTTTTTTTATTTTAGTTGAGACTTCAGATAAAATATTACCTAGAGTTATGTAGTTATGTACGAGCTAGGAAACCACAGAGACATGAATGTAATGCTTTTAACAATAAATTGTTTATCTGGTTAAACCATGTATTTTAAAGACCGAGCTAGCATCGATTGTCATTTCACAGACATTACAAATCTCTAAAACTAGTCTGGTGTCTATATCACCACACAACAGATACATACATTTACGTATGTAATCGTACGTATACGTATCTTGCAACTTCAGACTGTTCGCTAAAAACTGTCGCTATCTAACATACATGTTACAAAAATTACGTAAACAAATCTAACTAAATCCAAATAAAGGAACCCGTCTATTTAGGAGTCGGTTAAGCCAACACATATATTTAAATTACGAACGTAGCGTTCCTATACAGCTGAGGTTGTATATTAACATACGACTTATATCGTAACTAATTTAACTTGCTAATCCGTAAATCTTGTTCGCAAAACTATGACTCCAGTGGCTGGAACGAATCACTGGCTCAATGCAGACATTCACATACTAACAATGTGTTCCTCTCTGCGGCAGACACATACACACTCGCAGCGGAGCAGACCACACGTCGTGCGTGGCAGACACACAGCGGCGGAGCAACACTCCGGAGCGAACATCTCACTGCTGCCTAGAGCTTGTTGCCGCGACTAATGTTGTGATCTTACCGAACTCGTTTATTTGTTCATCCTTCGTCTCTTAACAGTATGTAAATTGTGTTATTGACATTTAGCGATCTGAGGCAAAATGTTTAGAAAATGAGTTCGTTCTGAGATGGCCAACGCGTGGGAGTCCAGGCTTTAACGGACTAGTATGTACTCTGTGCAAGTGTGTGCCAATACATATACATGGCAAATATTTTGTAAACTTTAATGCTGTCAATCAGAAGTGCTATAAATTGCAGATTAAAGGTTTATTGTGTTTAGTAGGAGGTAATCTACTACTATAGTGATTTGACTCAGTGCTGTGATATTTTTATATATATATATATTTATTTTATATAAAGAGGTAAAAACAGACCTAAAAGCTATTATTCAAAGAAGCAAATACAACAATGAAATAGATAAAGCTTATCGTTCAAGACGTTGACGATAGTTTTTTCTCGCATAGTGTGAACCCCGTGTCTGTCAGAGTACATCCCACAGCCCCTGCCCCGGCCAGCATGGTGCTGCGAGTGTCGGGCCAGAGGGCGATGGCGGCCGCTCCTCAGGACGACCCCCTGGAGCAGCTGCTCGGCCACTTCGGGCGCTGGCAGCTGCTCATCTGTGGAACCGTGTCCCTGGTCAAGTTGTCCTCGGGCTGGGTGCAGATGGCCATCCTCTTCCTCACGCCAAACCTCACCTTCTGGTGCTCCAACTTTACCGTGGACTTCTCCGACCAGTTCTCAATGGCGCAACCGAATGTGGAGAACATGACGTCGTACGACACCGGTATATTGTCGAATGCCAGCGTCGCTCTGTACGCCGATGGCACCAGCTCGGCCACCGAGTTGGAGGTGCTGAACAACACGTGCTACTCCGAGTGCCGGCAGTACTCCTTCGACCCGGCTCCGTTCCACAACACCATCGTGTCGGAGTGGTCGCTGGTGTGCGCGCGGCGCTGGCTCGCCTCGCTCACGCAGACGGTGCTGCAGCTGGGCGTGCTGCTCGGGAGCATCGTCTTCGGCTTCCTGTCCGACAGGTACATACTTCTAGTTATTCTAATATTTTATCAAGTAATTAGGATCTCACCAAATCTCCATATATCTTTTTGTTCCGGCATGTCGTATGATTTTTTTTAGGATCGATTCAGACATTTCATAATGGGGAAGTCGATGATCTAATGCTTTTTATATTTAAACAATCCAAATAAATAAATAATAAATAAATAATAAATATTTCAGGACATATCACACAGCGCCATCTAGCCCCATACTAAGCTTACGCTTGTATTATGGGTACTAGATAACGGATATAATACATAATATACTTTTTATTTTGTAAATACATACTTATTATACATAGAAACGACCAGACTTAACACAAATAATTACAAATTTTAATATTCATAATTACTTGTGCCATGCGGGAATCGAACCCGCACTCCTAGATTAGAAGGCAGAGCCACTACCAACTAAGCTAACGGAGCAGTCAAATGCTTTAACTCACTCTTGCAATATTCATTAAATTATAACTAAATTTGTCTGTTGAGTAAGAATTACATAAATAGCAATGTCATATGAATTGCAACTTCCTTTCTAATGCATCTCGCCTGAGATAATTGCTACCGCTACAAACATATTCTGTCATCTAACAAATGAAAGTTCTATGTAAATAATAACTCGGCAAACTTAAAATTTGGTGAATTTAACTGTTTCCATTGTCATTCCATTGCCTTTTTTACGTTGTTTTAAATTATTCAGGTCAGTATGGTCACCTAGAGCAATTAGATACGTCTCCCTATTATATTGTCGAGAGATTTTCATATGACCGTAAAATTATCATCACCCTATTAACATGAAATTAATAATAATTGAAATGGGTAGTGTCAAATGCCTCTGGCCCACCCTCGCCCGATATGATCGCTACAGTGCTCGAGCCAGCACCTGCCTGCGTATAGTACATCGAGTCGTCTCTGTGGCGCAGGTTCGGTCGCAAGAGCACGTTTCTGTGCTCCGTCACGGGCGTGGTGGCGCTGGGGTTCCTGGTGCCGCTGGCGCGCTCGTTCGCCGTGTTCACGCTGCTGCGCTTCCTGCTGGGCGCCGCCACGGCCGGCTCCATGGTGGTGTCCTTCGTGCTGGTCATGGAGGCGGTGGGCGCGCGCCACCGGGCGCTGGCGGGCTGCCTCTTCCAAATACCCTTCATCATCGGTGCGTCACATATGTACTTGTAGCTGCGCCTGTCAAACAACTTACACCATGCACTTATTTGAAATGAGCGAAAATAATCACGATCACGGGAATTGAATTATTAAATTATAAATCATATTTATTACATCATAAAATTAAATTAATTAAATCCAGCGGAATCTTTATGCAGCATGTATATGTATCACATGTACATATACATGCTGCTTGTCTCTGCAAGCCACATGTATACATGCTGCTTGTCTCTGCAGGCCACATGACGGTGCCCTTGTTCGCGTACTTCTACCGCAGCTGGGACACGTACTCGCTGGCCATGGCGGTGCCGCCGCTCGTCTACCTCGGCTATTTCTTCGTCGTCAGCGAGTCCCCGCGCTGGCTGCTCTCCGTGGGCCGCCTGCACGACGCCGCGCAGGTCGTCACGAAGGCGGCGCTCATGTGAGTACTGTTCATACCACACCGCGAGGAAGTAACAGTCCAGTAACAGGACCGCAGTTCATTCACAGTTAAAATTACAATACAACACCTCATGTAATTCTATAGATATGATCCCGTGCGGCTGGCCTAATATTTACATTCAATACAATACAATAATAGATAGCGAGACAGATAAGGCCGGCTCTGATCTGAACATGGCTCGATCAGAGATAACAAGATATGTGGAAGACCTTCAACAGTACAAAAAACTTCATACAGAACCTACTGTTAATTATGAGGATGCTACATCCAATGTACTTGAATTGTTTTAGATTATTTTAGATAAGATTACACCCAGACAGTGTTTATCTATTTAACTTGGTCTTATTTATATTGTGGGTTGGCTGATTGTAAAGCAGTACATGTTACAATATCGCGCCATCATCAAATATAATAATTTATCATAAAATCTTTATTAATGTACTTTTATAACCACCTATTCGTAAAATCACCAAATTCTGAAAAAGTAAACATATACTAGGTAACAATAACTTAACATATATGTTTTAAACTATTGAATTAAAAGCAGCTTTTAAAGTGCCCAAAGTACGAACCGGACAGATGCGATCTGGAGATCGCAACTCAATCTAAGTTGACGGCTGACTACATCTGTGAATTGATGGCTATGAAACATTCCAGACCGCATCTGACCGCATTCTGCACCAAAGACGCAGGCGACGCCATGGGTAGGAATAGCACGCGGTGACTCTGAGAGTCACAACGAACTATTCCACATGAAAACCTGTAAAAAATGCGTACACTCCTTAGTTTCAGTACTACGGGTATGTACGCATGTTGATAAAATAGTTGAAAAAAAAACAATATGAATTAGGCAAGAGTATCAGAGTAACAAATCAAAACACGTCACCTGACCATTAAGGTCACTTATTAACATTAAAACAATACCAAAAATAACCCTAACAAACGGCCTCCGCGACGCGGGGGGAATTCAGACGGAGAAACAAATAAAAAACTATTGAATTATTTTATAAATACAAATAGATTAAAGCATTAAATATCCGGTTCATTACAATATCTAACACAATCGAAGCATGTTCTATCATAATTATAATTATGCGATCCCACCTACTGCGTATTTACTGATGTGTACATATGTACATTGTAACAATTACATTCAAATAGAATACCTAAAGGTTAGGTACAAATTATATGGCCGTGACATATTCCCCTAACATCCTGGTTCTCACAAAACCTGAAACCATATAATACAAATCGTGATGTACTTTTTTGTGGTTCTAAATTGTAAATCGTGTAATTATATTTTATTAGCTTACAGTTTAGACCACCTGCCAGTTGAGTTTAAGGAACACAATAGCCAATGTTCGATCGAGCAGGATAATAAAATCAAACCAAGATGTTGGAACACGGAATGCTAACATGTATGGGACCTGCCTTGCAATGACTCGGTCCGACATCC